>RAHM01000216.1:699749-860931 GCA_003713295.1 Parotia lawesii
GGACATGGTGGAAGCTTCCAGCAGCTTCTCACAGCTGCCACCTCCATGGCCCCCTTGCTACCAAAAACCAGGCCGTGCAAAACCAACATAGCAAGGCTCTAACTGATAGCAAAGCACAGATAGACRGGGCCTCTAAAAAGGCATGTGTCAGCAACGTGAGGTCACATAACATCAGGAGATTCTTCYCACTTGAAAAGGCAGCATTCATTCCCACGTGTAGTTCACAGCTTTCACCAAACCCACCCTCACTATGTGCATRCCACTGCTTTCATTGAAAACTTTGTACAAAATATGAGACTGCTCATCCTGTCTCTTCTTGTGATATAGAAGCTGGATTTAAATAACCCAGCTTTGCCGTAAAATAATAAAGAACCTAAATACATGTGGCGTAGTTTATTCCTTGTCTAAACAGAGTTCAGAAGAGGATTGTCTCTCTGCTGTTCAMCATGTCTTTGTACTCTATTTCTCCTTCAGAAGGAATTGCAAAGCATTAATTATACTCTTGCATGCTTGATAGTAACTTCTAAACGTTCAGACACTCCAGTTACCATGGCAACATAAAATATGTCACTTCATAATCTGAGACACATAAAAAAGAACATATTAATAACAATAAATAAAGCCAGTGCTCAGTGTGTATCTCTCAGGATGCAGAAATCTAACCCAGATTGGAACAGAAAAGACAGTTTGACATCTACAGGAGAAGAGCACTTGGCTACAGCTGCTGAGATGGGAACCATTTTCCTTTGGACTTATTTAAACAGGACTGGAGGTGTGGTGCTCAGAAACAGTAACAAAATGGATTGTGCTATATGCATTAATTCTGTAGTCCTTGCTCACTCAGASAACAGAGGGCACTTTCACAGCCTGTAAAACAGCTGCAGGTGTTGTGGRAGGAAGAGGATCCAAAGCTGGACCCAGACAGCCCTTTGGGAGAGAATGACTGGGCAGCAGTTCTCTGAGAAAATTGTTTCTGCTCTGGTGGGAACTCTTCTGCTTGCCACCTCTATAAAGGTGCTGCCTCCTGAGTAGCAAATCTCAGTCTACTGACAGGAGAGAAGAATGCTGGACAGCCACACCATCCTCTACCTCTGGATAGTGTGGAAGGGCCAGGAGGAGTGAAGTTTTAAGCCAATAATCTTTTATTTAAAAGGTGAGTCTCTGAGCAGACAGATTAGGCCTGAAACATGAGGGATGATACAGAGTAGAGCAGATCTGTGAAGAAGGTCACTGAAAACCCTCACTGAGCAATACCTGCTGCTCAGTGTGTGCTGGTTACTTCTTCACAAGGAGCTGTGAAAGATTAGATCAAGTGTGCCATGCTGAGAAGGGGCTTCCAGGGCAAAAGGCTGAGTACTGAAGTACCTACCTGTGGCTGTAGGGCAGCAGAATGAACCAGGAACTGCAGGACACTCCTCAAGGTCTTCTCAGGCAAATCCTACTACCTTGTAACAAGGCAGGGCAAGGGAGAATCTCCCAAAGACCTCACTTCACAAGGGAGGCTTTTTAAAGGATTTACACATCCTTTGTCTCGCAGGTTTTATCCAATCAACTGCCTCATCAGCAAGCAGTGCACACTGCAGCAAACATGATTTTACCTTCTAATGTCTCATTTGTATGTCAAGAAACAGACTGAATCCTTCTTTAATTACAGGCTCCATGTCCATTTTGCTCTCTCCTCCAGCTGCTGCACACAGGCTGGTGCTAGCACGACCTTTAACTGCATTTTCACCTTTCCCTAATTCAGCAGTGTTTCCCAGGCAATTCTTGAAGACAAGGACCACTCAGCCAGCAGAAACTCCAAGCCAACCACGTTGATCCCAGGGTTGGCTTACCTACAGGAGTAACTAAAAGTGTATTGGAAGGAGAGAGGGAGAGTCAGATTGCAAGAATGAAGAGAGAAGCAACTCCCAGGCACGTCTTACCCTGGGAGCAGCTGAGGCCAAAGAATCCGTCGTGCCAGCAGCACACTCCAGTGTCACAGCACCCATTGCCACTGCAATCCTCAGGACACCCTTTCTCACTGCAGCCTTCTCCAATGAACTCCTCGTGGCACTGGCAGACCCCTTGGGCTGTGTCACAGATCCCACTGCCACTGCAGTTCTCCAGACACAGCTGAAGGCTGCAATCCTCACCAAAGAAAGGCTCATCACAGACACATTTCCCAGCACTGCCCTCCCAGCCCTTGGCACACCCACAGCTGCAAGTCTCATAGAGCAAAGTCCCAYGGCCACTGCAGTGAGGGACACCTGGCTAGAGCAGCACCAGCATGCACAACAGCAAATGTGACACACAGATGAGAGGAAACAAAAACAAAACACAAGAAAAAAATTAGGAACGCAGCATTAGATAGGCAGTGCAAAGGTATGTTCAAGGTCATTAAAGGGAAAGCATAAATATCACTGGAAAATATGGACTGATGGCATCACCTTGTCCATCTGCCCCAGGTCCAAGGAGGGACCAGCYCCACCCTTGCTTTTTCCAACATGTTTGTCCATGGTCAGCAGGAATGCAGGTTCCATGACCACCCCAGAGAGTCAATTAGAAAGTTTTCCACAGCCTCTAACCTAAACCTTAATRTTGTAATTTAAACTCACTATTTCTCACTGCAGATATTATTAAGATGGAGAGCACATAATTCTCATCTGCCATACACCTGTATTTTTTATGTCAGCAAAGACTTAGGACTTCCCCTGTCTCCATTCCCCAAATAACAACAGTTTGTTACATCTTTTTTTAGAGGCTATGCAATATAAATCTGTGATCCCAGGCAGAGCCTGGGGCACCACAAAACATTATCATCATAAACTCTACTCTTCTTTTAGTCACTTATCAAAGAGAAAACAAAAAGACAAATTCTCAGCAATGGCAAAATTCTGGAGGCAAAGGTGAGAAGGGAAAAGACGGCTACTAGAAGTGCCTACCTCATCTTTCACCCTCCTGTCCTCCAGAAAACCCTCTATTGAAACCTCCCTATTGAAACCTACATGAATCACAAAATCCAGGGCACCATCCCATSAGAAGGACTCAAGCATTTTGCTCATGGAGAACCCCCAATAACCTTGACAAATCATTCCAGTCCCCAGATCTCAGCAGTAAATAGGCTGTACCTGGGAAGTAAGAACAGATAATCACTCTTGTTACTTACCTTGGCTTCCCCCACAGCACTTCTGAGGGCTGCAAACTTCCCTCAGCTCTGCCACTTCCTTCTCAAGCTTCTCCATCCTTTCAAAGAGATCCGTAAYGTGGGTCAAAGTTTCACAGTTCCCTTTGGGTGTGTGCACATGGATGTTGTGCCTAAAGATTATGTTCTGCTCTTCATTTTCCTTGGCCTCTCCAGGCTCAAGCTGCACCCTACTGTTCTCTTCATCATGCTGTAATGGATTTGCTTCAGCCTTAATCTGGGAGGGTGTGGGCAGGTCAGGCTTACAGGAGTGGCTGAAGGATATTCTTTGAGCATTGCTGTTATGAGATGCAGAATGCTGAACAGCAGATGTCTGGAGAACATAGCACAGCAATAAACCCACTGAGAAGGCAAGCCAGCCCTGGAAATTCATCTGGCAGGTTCTCAGAGGAAGAGCTGACCCTTCAAACAGCACAGCTGCTTTAAAGAGTTTAAAAAAAAAAAAAAAAGTAAGAATTGTGATCATAAAGCTGGTTTTCATGATTTTCTAAAAGACAAATTATTTGTTTTGCTCTGATTCACAACTAGGTTGGTAAGTACCTGGAAAACTCACAGTGAATGAGACAGATACAAAAGAGCTTCTAGACTCTCCAAGTAAGAGCTCTAAGTTTTCAACCTTCAAATCAGAGTTGTTATCATGGTCCATTGCATTTGTTAACTATGCCATAGCACCTCTCATTCCCCTGCAGTCACAACAGACTTTGTATCGGTCTCTCAGCTGTGGTCTGGATTACTGACCATCTTTTTGGCCATGGCATTCTCCAGCACCATGCATGGTTTTCAACTCAAAGCCTGATAACTGTGCTGATGCTGTGTGCATGWAAAATTCACAGAGCTGACACTGATCTTTCTGTACAGGAAGTTTGGGACACAGTTTTGCCTACYCCATGTTACCCTTTTAATATAGCATGTAGCCTACACTCTTATCTGGATTTGGGAGAATTAAAAGATTTGCTCCATTTGACACCAATGCATTGGCATTTTGTGTGCCTGTAATAGATTCACTTGAGAGATTTCAAGTTTATTTTGCTTTGACTCATTTATCTGATTTATCATCTTAGCACTGGCAAACTTCATCTAGAAGCTACAAGAGCACATCTGTTAACACATGAAGCAAGAGAATGTGTCATAAACCTATTTGTTTTCCCATACTTTTATTTCAGAATTAACTGTCCTTTCCTACCTTGCATAAATATATAGGAAGAGCTTATTTTCAGGCTGATTAATTCTCAAAACTAAGACCTAAAACTAACTAACTAACTAAAATATTACTGTTAAATTTCATTGACATTTAGAGGTCGAGACTGAAGTTCAAACGTTTAAAGTTTTCAGGTAGAGTCATTCACACCAAAAAAACATGTTTGCTGTAGAAGTTTTGTGCAGTCAACCAAGGAAGAATTTTGGACTTAATGAACACTTCATAGATGAAAATAAGAAAAAAGTAGAAGCTGAACAAGGAGGGGAGGAAGGATAAATATAAAGTTAGAATATAAAGTTAGAAACCTGAATTTATTGGTTGGCTTATTCAGTATTGTACGCTGAGTGCTGGCATTAATGGTACATGTCAATCTGTACAGAAGGTAATATATATATATTTGGTTAAAAACTTAGGATTCCACACCACAGGATGCAAATTCAAAATGCCACCACGTGTGACTAACTAAGCAGTTGTGTTATTCATTGCACAAGCAGAAGGAAAAAAAAATTATTTAAGTGCTAAATTAGGTAATGTGATAACTAGAAAGCACTTGGCCAATATGTGTCCACAGTAACAGCACATCTGGACTCAGATAATACTCCATTATAATAATTCATACAATCCTTACAATAAAAATTGTCTGTTTCTGTGAAACATCCTTGTATCACCTAAATGTCTGCCAAAGCTTTGGAAATATCCCTATTAATGCCTCCCATTGGCAGCACAGCTAAAAGAAGGTGTCCTTCCTGCCCAGAAATGTGAGGCTTTGGTTGCTAAAAACCAAACAAACCCTACATCACCACTGGAAATACATACTATACACACTTGTATCTGTTTTGCAGGTCACTTTGGTGCATCTCTCTTCAAGCAAAATAATCAGACACCCATGAAATCAAGGTATGGATTTCAAGACTCAGTCTACAATTCCTTACCTGATACCCTTATGTGATATTTGGATTAGGTATTAGGAAAAAATTTCTTTACTGAAAGGGTAAACTCGCACAGGCAGCAGTGGGATCACCATCCCTGCACGGATTTAAAAGATGTACATATGGCACTTGGACACGCTTTAACGAAGGGCTTGGCAACACTGGGTCAATGGCTGAACTCGATGGTCTTAGAGGCTTTTCCAAGCTTAAAAATTCTATGATTCTGTCCCTAAAATAAGGGAATCATCTCTGCTGCTTATACCCAAGCAGTAATTTGTTTCCTTCGGTTTTCCACCTCCACTCAGCACTTATCTGCATTTAATGTSTACCAAATGAAATGGAGGGGAACAAGTACGCTGCTCTGTGAATGCAGGGCTCCTTCCCTATTTCTCCCTCCTGGTTTGCAGGTGCCTATTTCTGACCAAAGATGCAGCTTTCCCACCCCRACCCATCCTCTCCCTCAAAGGGACACAGAAACTAGCTACACCCTTCTTTTTCTCCTCTGCAGACTTCTGAAACAAATCAAATTCTATGAGATTGCTTCAAAGCTCTGAACAAACTAACGTYTAAATTCTACAGATTCTCATTACAGTCCATTGCAGGAAACCTTGGTTTTGTGGGGTTTACTTCCAAACCCCTGGAGATGAGGCCCCCAAACAGACAGACACATGCACAAAATCCCTTTGCTCAGCACCTAGTGATTAATAGCATTCTGGGTTGTAACATGATGTCATGACTAATTAGGGCTTCATGGGAACTACAAACTGAGCTCATATTTTCCTGGGCTCAGAGATCATTCCAGAGGAAAAAGCCCTGGACACAAGCATTTCTGTCAAGCATAATGAAAGAGAACAACTTTTCTGGCTTCCTCATCATATAATAAAGAGATTTTTTTCCCTGCTGTTAAAAAGAGTGGGTTTAACTGACTTTTYGTGGAGAATATAATGTCATACAYGTMACTGGCAATAACAGCAGATTAGGCATTCTTTCCTAAATCAGTCCTTTCCCTAACAGTCAGATCTACCAGGCACAGAATATTCTCCTAAGGGAAGGGGTGAAAGAAACCCCATTCACATCTTTTCAATTATTGCAGAGGAAAGCATGGGATGATCAAAGCTGGAGAGAACGTGGAATATTTGTGTGAAAGATTACAACAATGTAACTCCACAAGTCTTTTTCCATCCTACTGCTCAGTGCTTGAAGATTCAGGGTATGGGCCKTCTATGCATACATGACATGGAGGTAGATTGAGGAGAGAAAGGGGAACTTGTAGTCACAGATGAAGGAAATGCAGGTCTAGGACAGCTCTGTGGTTGCAGAACAGAGAGAGAATTCTAAAACTGAGAAACGGGGCAGAGTTGACTATACACATATCCAAGCCACAGAATTATACAACACAACACTAGAAGCAACACACATTAAAGCAAAATAGCCAGAATAAAATGARGCGTGGTCGAAGGAGCCATGGGGCAAGTTTGCGACCTGAGCTTTCTGAGTACCAAGGGGGAATACAGAGTGTGGTTTTTTGAGCACAGCCTTCTGCATGCTAAAGCYAGAATGGAACTGCCAAGTGTATCACAGCACTAGAGACAGGAGAGCTGGCAGATCCCTCATTACCTAGTTAGAAAATGGCACGTTCAAGCATCCGGTTTCTTGAGGAACACAASAGGAATGACAAATACTAGAAGGCACATCAGAAAGTCCTTTGCAAGTCCACAGGAGCGCTGCTGATGTCCAAACAGCCATMACTCCAATAACTCTCTACAAGAGCAGCAACAGACCTGTCTGACCAACACTTTCAGCCTGAGGAGACACAAGCATTACCGGTGATCAGTGTTCATCATACGCTCTGCCCTCAAATGGATATTGACCGCTGAATTCTGTTTAAAGCAYGGACATGACAATGCAGGAGCAGGGGAGTGTGTAGCAGCAGCCTGTGGAGAGAAGCAGAGGCACCTGCAGAGCACATGGCAAAGCTGTGTGCTTAGACATAGCAGCAGATGTAGCAGCACAGAAGGTGATAAACCAGCTCATCCCTCACGAAGCTGGAATGCAGCCATGCTCCTTACATCCTGCAATGCTTTTAGCAATAAAGAAGGACACAASTTAGTGCACCAAAGAGCAGAACTCAGTCACTGGGGGCTATTAGCTTTAGTTGGCAGTCAGGCAAAAATAAAGTGGCGGCTCAAAACGAGCACAAAATGATGATACTGCTACTCAGACACTAAGATGTCCAGCSCATTTTCCTTCAGTTTTACATATTCTTCTTGGTGAAGTATTTGGCTAAGACAAGTTACTAGTTTTACAGACTTTGCATAAGTATAATTTAGTTTAACCAACTGGATTATTTGTCTTTATTTTCTGTGGTAAAACTGTTCTACTGTTCCAAACCTTAGCTGCCTTAGAAAGCTGTGCTTCAGATTTGCATTTCTCTGGGATCGGTCACAGAATCCATTCCATGCAGCTGCTGTAATAAGCCAGCCAGCATTCTGTTTTCAATATTATGCAATCTTCATGAAATTAATGCTTGCAATTAGTGCAACCAATGACTGCCAACAAAAAAATGCAATCATTAGTTTGGCAAGATTGTTTCTTTTGCAGGTATCTCCCTTTTTTCTTACCAGACTGAATTAACCTGCTTTCCACTATAAAAGTTTGGGATGATTCGAAATAATTAATAAAAAACCAGACTTATAATCAGCCAGAGAGATACTGTGCTTCTGGATTCATCCTTATATTTCTCTTTTCTTTCATGCTAATTCTTCTGCAAGGTCTGATAAGCAAGGTGTATTAACTGTTTGAATGTGCATGAGAGATTGCTTTCAAAATCCTACATACTCATGTGCCGAGAGGTTTAACAGCATATTTGTTTATTAGTATAAATATGCACTTTGTTACAAGTTACCTAGCTCCCTTCTCTTCAGTCAGTAGCTCTCAGTTTAGTCAATCTTTCCTGAAGCAAATCTTTGTTCCATTGCCTGCACAGCTCAAACATTTTTTAACTCCTGTATTAGATTAATTTTACTTATGCAATGACTGACATTTTTATTATAAATAAGATAATCAATAAGGTACTTTTATTATGAAAATAGTGATAAATTTCATTTTAGGTGCTAAAAACTTAGACTCATAGAATCCTGGAATGGTTTAGGGTGGAAGGGACCTTAAAGACCCTCTGGTTCCAGACCCCTGCCATGGGCAGGGACACCTTCCACTATCCCAGGTTCCTCCAAGACCAATCCAACCTGGTCTTGGGCACTGCCAGAGATCCAGGGGCAGCCACAGCTTCTCTGGGCACCCTGTGCCAGGGCCTCCCCAACCTCACAGGGAAGAATTGCTTCCTAATAYCCCATCTAMCCCTGTGCTCTGTCACTTAGAACCATTTCCCTTCATTCTAACTTCTATTGGCTTTCAGCCCTGAGTCTGTGAGAAGGTGCACACGAAGGCACAGGAAGGGCCTCTGGATGAGAAAATACTGAGCAATTACTAAAGAGTGTCTGTTACAATTATAACATATGTGTGGTCAAATTCCAGCACGATCTCACAACAAAAGGAAGGGCTTTTAAAGCATCTACTCTCACACAGAAATCAGAGCCTGAAATGCAAATTATTAGGAACAAATATTCTAAAAAGAAACCCTTCTAGTTAAACCCTACCTCTGTTAGATGCAAAGGCAAAACTCCCATTTATATGAGTAGATATGTAGTTTTATATGGTTGGAGGAGACAACCTGGGAAAGCCTAAGCCTTTCAAAATGGGCTTAAAAAACCCATTAAATACTCCCGTACATTTTGTAATAATCATACATGCCCATAATACAGGGTTATTGATGTTTGTGTAAGGCTTCAAAATCCTTGGAGAGCATCTGCTCTGAGAAGTCAGAGACAAACTGAGTTTTTCCCTCAGGACAAACAACAGGAACCTCAAAAGAAATAAAAACACTTTTCTCTTACCTGTCAAGTACTTTCAGCTGTCTGGTTCAGAGCCCTCCTGATGCAGGCACCACTTGCAAAGGTAATCTGAGCAAGCCAAAAAGTGACCAAATCCTCTCCTCTTCCCCACTCCAGCTACAAACCAGCAGCAGTCCCTGCAGTGAATTTAAGAACCCACGGAGCCGCTGAAAGGAACCAATAGAGGCCTCAGGGCGTTCCCCTCTTACAAACCACCTAAGGAGCACGCTGGGTTTGGGAATGATTCCCCTGCTCAGTATTCCTCTTGCCCATTAGCAGGAAGAACCATTTCCCGTTTGTTTTGTGCTCTGCTACTAGTCAAAAGCCAGAAAGCCTCTCCAGCTCTGTACATCTGTCTGCAAGCATCACAGGATTGTTGCTGAGACTACCATATTAACAGGCACTTTTGTAGCATTAATGATGAGAAATTCAGGTGGAGTACATCAGAAAATAAAAATTTTAAAAACTATGTTAAACTCGGCAGCAGTTAAACACTACAAGCATTCAGCACAATACTTTCAAAAGTCCCTCAAGAGCTACCCACATACTTATTTAACCAGGTGCATTACTGAGCCCAGTTTTTAGCTGGCAAACCCTCAGATTCTGAACAGTTCCTTTGATTTACTGCAACCAGAAGCCGTGCTGAGGGAGCTGAAGATGGCAGCAGCCTGAGGGATATCAACATGCATCTTTAATCCTTGCCAGTCTCAGCTGGGGAAGTGCCAATCACACAGGTGATGCTGTTGAACAAGTGAGGGAGTCAGCCCTGGCTGAAGAAATAGTTCTCCTTCCCATTCTCACCAGTTCCTCCCACATCTGGACCATCTAATAAACACAAAAGGGGAAGTGATACAAAATATTGTAGAAAAGAACACATGCTGTAACATCCAAATCCCCTTTGATCACATCTATTTTATCTGCTCTGCTGATAYGCTACCAATTAACTTCACCCTCTGGAAAGCTGGAAAAATAGCAAGTTATAGACAATTACATCGGAGAATAAAGCTTGAAATGCTCCCCTTGCAAACAGCAGAAACCTACTTCCAAGCCAGCCATGGCATCAGCACAGCTCATCACCAGGAAACACGGTCACAAACAGCCCAAGTTTTGAACGGGATGCTCACAGAGGGTTGCAGCTGACTGTGTGTGCTGAGCCCTTTCTGCTGCTGCAGTTTCCCTCCATAGACAGACAAGTTTAAGAGCACTCTTTTGGCTTCTCAAGGTACGAAGGAAGCAAAGGGAATTAGGAAATGAGGGCAGTAACCAGCATCTCACCTCTCTGTGGCTCATAAGACCCACAAGGAGAAGTGAAACAGCAAGGAGAAGTGAAAACAGCTCTGCATTTGTAGGTTATTGCTGTGTGAACAAGTATTAGTGGTTTCAGCTGGGCATTCCACAGGACAGACACCTTCAGGGTAGTTAACACCTGGCCTGACAGAAACTGAACAGTCTGAGAAGAATTGACAACTTCATCAGCACCAAAAATGGCCTCTTTCCACTGACTACYATCAGCCCCGGTGGGTAAGTTCCTAGGAAAGCTGCTGACTGTAGCATGGATAATAAAATTTGATTAGCCTGTCAACCTGGCCACTTCTTCCAGATTATTACATACTTCTGGAACAGTATAATATACCAAACATCTAAGTAAAACAACTAGCACACAGACAACAAGTGGCTTGGCAAACTGAGAGAGCCAGCTTCCTTTTGAATGACTTTTTGAATGTAGCTAATGAGCTGATACAAACAGAAAACTTATCAGAACTATGAATTGAACATCAAAACCTTGATGCATGTTCTCCCTGAAATCAGGACATAGACGTATTTTAAACTCTGCCTAAGYGAAGTCCCAGTCAGTGCAACAGGACAGTTTCCCTCATTGAAAAAGAGCAACGGAAGCAGAATTCCCCATTTGTTCTTCTCTGTTTGGGATTATGATTATTCAGTGTTGTCTGCAAAGGGCTGTCACTTRCCCAAAGGTTTGGATATTAGCAAAAGTTTCATCCCCCAGAGGCTGGTGGGGCACTGGGATATGCTCCCTAGGGAAGTGGTCATAGCACCAAGTCTGCCGGAGTTTGGACAACGCTCTCAGGCACACGGTGGAATTATTGGAGTTGTCCTGTGCAGGGCCAGGAGTTGAACTCGATGATCCTTTATGGGTCCCTTCCAATTCAGGATATTCTACAATTCAAAATTCACAAGTGGAAAAAAAAAAAACCCCTGCAAACCACAGGTATAAATTTAGGAATTTAGGAACAGTCCTAGGTGATAAACAAGCAAAAAGCCCCTAAGAAGCAGAACCAGCCCAGCCTTTGGTAGAGCTGCTGGCAGACACCTGTCCCGCAGCAGGGCAAGTGGTCAGGACGTGCTGTTCCRGACAGGGACCCCACAGCGGAGGGGCGATGCCTCTGCGTCAATTTTCCTGCTGGGACAACTTTTCCCTGTCATTTTTACAGCCGTTCCTCTCCAACCTGGGATGCCTTTGCTGCACCCAAGGCCGGCCCCTGATGTTTCTGCGGCAGATTCAGCTGCCCCTAATGACGGGTGGTACCAGCGAGCCCTGACATCACCTCTGAGACATACACACAGCGCAGCCCTCACACGCGGGTGGGGCTCTTATCCTATTTCCAGCCGCAGAGAGTTGGAAATACCGAGCACATCGGGAGTGCACCAAGAGGGAGGCGCAGCGGCCTGAGGGCGGGYGCTCGCCGTGGCTGGGCGCACGCGCGGCGCAGCGGGAAGATGGCGGCGGCCGCGCTGTGCTGGGCGCTGAGGGCGGCTCGGCAGGTCAGACCGACTCCCTCCCTTCCATTGCTCCTACCCTGCTCCCCCGTGTCTCTTCGGGGCCCTGTCCGCCCGGCCGAGGCGCCGGGGAGCGGGCAGGGGAGATGCGGGTAGTGTTTGACCGCTGCGGGCTCGGCCCTGGTCCCGCGGCGCGGGAGCACCGCGGGTCCGGTGTAATGTGGCGTTCGGTGTAGCGTGGGGCTCTTTGTGTCTCCTRTATCGTTAAACTTCTGGATCACTCGTTACAATTCTTACACCTTATCGCTGCCTACATCTTCCTTACGAGGGGGCAGCACCGATCTTTGCTCTCTGTGACGAGTAACAGGACCCGAGGGAACGGCTGGAGCTGTGTCAGGGAGGGTCAGGCTGGAGATCAGGGAAAGGTTCTTCCCCCAGAGGGTGCTGGGCACTGCCCAGGCTCCCCAGGGAATGGGCACGGCCCCGAGACTGCCAGAGCTCCAGGAGCGTTTGGACAACACTCTCAGGCACAGGGTGGGATTGTTGGGGCCAGGCATTGAACTCGATGCAACTTGTGGGTCCCTTCCAATTCAGGATATTCCATGCTTTCTGGAAATAACAATTCATACTTGACTAGGGCAAACTATGTGCAACAGGCAGGTATCACAAGTTTCATTTCTTTAATCAGGTTCTTCCCTCGCCCTGCCCAAGGCAGGTGCGGAGCCACTATGTGGACTGGAGGATGCTGCGGGACGTCAAGAGGAGGAAGATGGCATACGAGTATGCGGATGAGAGGCTGCGGATCAACGCCATCCGGAAGAACTCCATCCTTCCCAGGGAGCTGCAGGTACCAGCAGCCACTCCACGGCTGTGCCCAGSCAGGGCATGAGCCCACACGTGGCTCTTGCTGCTGTGGCGTGCTCAGGGCCACGGCAGTCACTTTATAGATCCAAACAGCTGTCCCAGGTCACAGATGTATGTTGTGTTTCCCCAGCTCACAGGCACAGAATCACGTCATATTCATAGAGACCTCAGCCTTTTGGGGGTGTTTACAACAACAGCATACTCCGCTGACTGGAGGCTGTGCGCGTTGGGTTGTGGGGTTTTTTGAAACCAGTGCTTCTKGTGTAAGCAGCGTATGTAACAAGAAATACAGTGAAGTCACGCTCCCAACCCCCACTGCTCCTAACATACACTTACAAACCTATTTTCTTTACTTCCAATAATACAGAATAATAAATAAACTCTAGGGTTTTTTTTCTTATTTAAAAATCTGAAAGCCTGATCTAGCCAAAACCACCAATCTGTTCAATTAGAAATATTTAATTATACTTCTTGCCTGAGCTAAAAGCATGTGAAGCCTGCATGAGATCTGGGTGTTAAAACTGTTCTTAAAAATTCACTGCCTTGCTTTCAGCCTGCCTTACTCAGCACCAGAAGCATTTGCAAGTATCAGATTATTCCTGTATGTATTTGATCTGGCCATGATACTTACACATCCTGGGAGAGAAAGTGTATGAATTTGCTTGTATATATTGACTTTACCGTTCTCTGGGCAAATCTGACTGGTGCTGGATGTCCTTACGAGGCAAAACCAAGAAATACAGAAAAAAGCCCCAAAAGAAAATCCTGTAACACCTTCCAAAGCATGGAAGAGATCCCTTTTACRGACATCAAAGCATACAACCTTGGAGGCAGTTAATAAACAACACATATTTAAATTCAGCTCATCTGAAAGGACTAGCCTACCCTGCAATGAGGAGAAAGCCAAGTAGGTTTTTGACTAACTATTATTCCTGGCCTGAGGTTATTCAGTCTGTAATAAGGTTAAATTTTGGGTCTCTTAGAGGGCTAGCCCACCTTGCAACAAGGACAGGGACAAGCTAATGTGACTGGTTATAATTAGCGGCTTGAGATTGTTCTGTCTGTGTAATAATATTAATCTGGGGGTCTCCATGTGGATCAGTTTACATTCACTGTTGCAATGCCAAGAAAGAAAGGGCTGAGCRAGGAAGACAGGTGAAAAGTTCCCAATTAAATAGCAAATTCATGAGGTGGTAGAGAAGCTTGTGATGGTACCTATTCTACATCTGGATTTTGAGGTCTGGCAGTAAGGGCCCTCTGAATCCTGGGGAACACAGATAAACTCTTGTGCTGTGGTCTTCTGTTGTAGGAAGTGGCTGATAAAGAGATCGCTGCCCTGCCCCGGGACAGCTGCCCTGTGAGGATCCGGAACAGGTGTGTCCTGACATCCCGCCCGCGAGGGGTTAAGCGGCGTTGGAGGCTCAGCAGAATTGTTTTCCGCCACTTTGCTGACCATGCTCAGATGTCCGGTGTACAGAGAGCCATGTGGTAATAATCACCACGTGGATGTGCATTCAGGCAGAAGCAGCAAACCAGGCTCATTTGTGTGTGTAATTAAAGCACGACTGTCCTGCCTCGGAATCCAGCACCAATGTCAAACTAATAAGGGAAGGGTGAGAAGTTGTGCTGATTCATTAAAGTCACTGGATTACAGCTGGTATCAGCTGACAAGCAGCAGCACAACTGCACTGAACTGGTCTGTGTGAGAGGCAGTTTGATTGTGAGAAAAAAGTCACTATGTGATGGTTGCAGAACTAAGCTGAGGTTTGTGGTATGGGCAACATTAGAAATAAAGACATACAGCACAAGGCTTGTTCAAGCATTTTTTTTTGCCACCGTACGGTAAGTTCATCACGGTAATTTGGGTAAAAGCATAAGTAAAACTGCACAACAGGGCAAAGTGGTATTCTGCCACGAACAAGGGCAAGCACAGAGTGGGAATAAAACATGGCCTCAAGTTTAGATACTCTTGCTATGCAAACTAAATACATATTAACAAGCAGACAAAGTGGCTAAAGGACCTGTTAGAAACGGTGCTGGTATTTCTCCTGTTYGTAGTGCAGCGCTCAATCCAATGCTTCAAGAAGAAGGTAGCAAGGAAGCCCTAGTCCAGACCCTAACAGGAGAGTGATGGCTTCCTTAATT
Organism: Parotia lawesii; assembly: GCA_003713295.1. Lineage (NCBI taxonomy): Eukaryota > Metazoa > Chordata > Aves > Passeriformes > Paradisaeidae > Parotia > Parotia lawesii. The sequence goes on from RAHM01000216.1 coordinate 714,759, forward strand.
CATAGGTAACAACAAATCTGTCCTCGGGAGACACATGAGGAGGCAGGAAGGACACAATTAACAACAAGCTTGCTGCTAAGGTCACGTTTGCCCTGTCCTCTTCTTCAAAGCAGTGCAGTAAAGGGGGGGCAGTGGCTGCTCTGTCCCCCTCCCCAGCAGTGGGGCTGGGAGGTGGCAATAAAAAGGCCAAATAGCAGTAGCAGCAAACTGACAGCARCCCATCACACCCAGCTGAGTCATGTTTTGGCAGATAAGCCATCTTAATATACTTCTTACTCTCTTACCTTAAAACCCTTTTGAAGTCGATGGAGAAGGTGGAGCTTATCCCTCGTTTCCTACTTTACACTGCTAGAGCTAGGGCAAGCTCCCTGTCCAGCATCACAGCTCACTGCTCCTGCTGATGACTGCATCCTGACTGATGCCATCTCAAAGACATCCCAAGATGCTCACAGCTGGCACATGCATTTTGACTTCCAAAATTCATAGTAATACTAGACAGTAATAGTTTCTGAGAGTAATCATTAAATTTGAATACCACAGGATTAACACCATATTGTTTCTGCTTAACTATCAAGTGCTTAGGATGTGGTTCTGCTTTCTTCAGCAGGTCTCCCTTTGTGACATGCTTTACAGTTCAGCACTTTCCCATATTTAATCAAAAAGCTACACCCTGTGAAGTGAGCATGACACTAGCCCCAGCAGCCACACGGGCAACAGAGGCCTTGACCCATCCTAGTTTAAGATTCCTTTCCTTTTACACTCTGTTCTGAGTCTCACAGCACTCCCCACTCATCTGAGATGCTTTTTCAAGGAGGGGTAAGGATATATACCCTAAGCTTCACTCCTCAGGAAATGCTGAACCACTTGACTGACGGAAATGCTTTATAAGCTATTTTATTTAAATATTTTCTCCAACCTGAAATGGAAAATGACTGTCTTTGCTTGGAAGAAGGTTATGTAAACGATGATCTTTGCAGCACAGCGTGTCTCACATGGAAGATCAGTTTTAAGGCGGCCCTTAGAGTACTTTCAGATATCCATTGGTATGTCCCCTTTGTACTGCTTTTCTCTGCTTTCAACCCAGGCCTTATTGATGGTGCGCTTCATCTCATCGTCCCCTTCCGCGTACATCTTTTTTAAAATGTTCATAAGCCCTTCACTAGGATCTGCGGTGTCATAGGCAGCCTTCCTGCGAGACAGATACATGAGAAGGTCAGGTATACCCAACAAAATTAAATGCTACTGTTTGTTTGAAACATCCTGGTAACAGGACCTTTGCTTTGGCAAAGTCTTTAGATCACAGCAGTCTCAGTCAGCTTCCAAATAGCAAGAATCCTAAGAAGCACCCTGAAACCAAGTGCAAGTTGAGWAGTATACCTAGAGATGTCCCATGGGATGGGACAGTATTTTGATGGGAAGCATTTTGCAGTAAACATGACCCTGGAAGCACTGCYCAAAATTAATTGTAGGAAGCAGAAGTGAAATATAACAGACACAGAAAGTGCCAGTACTTGCCTTGTGTTATGTGACAAGTGAATAAAAAGCGAGAAATGACCACATCAAGCTCTTTGGAGGGACCGCATTCAGAACCCAAAAGGCTTTTTTTCTGCTTCCCATTTTTCAGATGATCTCCAGAAGTTCTGACTTCGTAACACATTGCATGTCAAAGCGATTTTCTCAGGTGACAAACAGTGCCACCTGCAGTCAGCACCCGTGGAGGACATGGCCCGTGTGACCCGACTATACATAATGCCCTCTGGCAAAAGTCCTCTATCCCATTTTCCAAAATCCTGTAGGTAGTTCCTAGTGCAGTCTAGCTCAAAAACACAGCAGATGAAAACAGATCAGCAGAGGGAGCAATTTCCTCGTGCTCAGGGCTAACCATCGGCTGCAMAGACCCTGACTGGGACCAGCATTTCGGGAGCCGTTCATTTGACAAACAGAAAATCTTCAGGAATTCTCTGCACAAGATACAGGTTTAACCAAGTGACCCTGTCCCTCCAGAAAACTGCATTAATTGTCAAGTCACTTCCTCTTAAATCTCCTGTGACGCCATTTAAGTGGAGAAGGTTGTTACGCCCTAAATTCACGTACTTATGCCTGATGAGTTTTAGCAAAACACCCTAAAAACATACACAAAATGAATTGTTGTTGGCAGGGATAACATTCTCAATAGTGTTTTCATGCTTCAAGGTGGCTGTACGTGTAAAATAACATGAAATCATTATATGATATACTTATATATATAATATATATTTTAGAAAGTCTCTTGTCCCCAGGTGTTTCCTGCTGTCATTTACCACCCTCATACCTGTGTACGTCTAAGCTGCCTGCTGCTCCCAAGCACTTGGAGTGTTACAAACTGGCTTGAGACTTTGGATAATCATCTAAGTAAACAAAGACCTGTTTTGCCAAAAGCATGCTGAGATTTTTGTGCAGGCACTCCACACACAGGTGACAATGATTATTTTGACCAGTAGAGCTGCAGGGGATATATCCACGTATTTCTATATAATACACACTTGATGTATAAACAGTCACCTCACTAATGCAGTTTTTGCAATGAATGCAGCCATCAAAATGCAAATGAATCTTTAATTGGTTGATTCCCTTTAGAATTCTCACTGCAGGTCTTCCCTATCATATGTCCTATGATGCAGCCTTCAACATTAGCAATAGAACTGGAGGAGTGGCAGCTACTCAAAGTATATTTCTTCCACTTGCAYTCCTACAAGTACCAAAACAAATCCCAACGTAATGATCCTCAAACATCTCAGGGCCTGTCCCCCAGACCAACAATCCTCAGAATAACTGCACAGCTGGTACAGATCTCTCCCAACAGTCCTAAAACAACACAGAGAACAAGAAATGGAAAACAAGATGGAGGGTTGAAAAGACACTTACTCTTTCTCTTTGCTTTCTTTTTCCACTTGAGTGAGACAATCCCATTTTTCCTCCCGCTTCTTCTTACACATCACAAGGACCATGTCTGTCTTTATCTGTATGGTGAACAGCAAGGCATGAATTTAGAATGATTCATAAAGGGATGCCAGTCAAAATAAATAAGGTCAGCTCATAACATAAACCTTTTCCAAACTCACAAACTCCTGAAAACTTTCTCTCAGCTACCCATTATTATGTACCATACTAAAATTACAGCATGTACTCAGCCTCTGGGTACAATGTATTAACTCCCCTGTGGACAATTTATATATGTGGTTAATGTAATATTAGTACAGGCCTACAGTACCAATACAGAAGAACATAAAGTGCTGCAGGAACACCGTTCAGTGATTTAAAGGATGCTCAAGTACCTAGGACTGCCTGGTAAAGAGTAACTATATTTACTAGACTTCTCCAAGCATACCAAGTTCAGGTAGAGGCTCCTCCAATTTATTTCTCCAAGGATAAGAAGCTAGTTTTAGGGCATTGCTTAATCTCGCAACATGTTTGTAACAGCAAGATACAAAGCCTGTTTATTGCAACCCTGACCTAAATTTCACAAAGAACTCCTGCGTGCCACAGCAGACAAGGGTCTACTGCAGCTTTAGCATGGCTTAACAAGTACATGACCACTGCTTGCTTTCACACCGTGTTAAAAATCACCAGAGCATCACTCTCGTTTATTTCAGCCGGTTTAATTTCACTCTGGACTCATTTTAGGCCAATTTCCAATTGAACCAGTAGTTCTTCACACCTGATGTCACCAAGTACAACACAGAACTCACAGGAGGTATGTGACACATCTCTAGGCCTGGAAATGTCCCACAAGTAGCAGAGCATGGATATCACCAGTCAGCAGCAGTAAAATGTTACTAGTTGTCCTGGTTTTGGCTAGGATAGGTGATTTTTTCCCTTAGAAAATTAACCCCCTGCTAGGGTTAAACCACCACAGCAGTGTTCAGTTCTGGAGCAACACAACCTTACCAAGGCAGAGCAGGTTCCAGACTTTGCTTTGGGAATTAAGCCTATGTAAGCTTCCTAAGATTTCAGTCTGCTGACAAATCTGTTAGAATCGCAAAGAATTTCTCAGAGGTATTTAAAAGCACAAAGATGCAAATGAATGCTTGGTGGTATTTTCTGCTTAATTATTTCTGAAATCCTGCTGGTGAGCTATAAAAAAAAGCTCACAATAAATATCCAGACATGATCTCTTGAAATAGGATTCCAGAGACTAATTCCGCAGTTATGACAATCACAGATTAGTAAGACTCATGTTCACAGYGCAGAGACTTAGCAGCAGAAGGGAGGGACTGAACAGTAGAACTGAGTCTCCTGAACTAGCCAGGCAATGAACATGATACTTTGTGAGGGCCCTAAATTACCTCTAACAGACAAGGTGCACTGACCTTTCTAGAGCTGCCTTCCACAGAGATGGGCTTCAGGAGGTTGTTGAAGGTCATGGTGTAGTTCTTCCCATTCAGATTCTTCACTAGCAGATCAAATGACCTGGACCCAGGAAGTGGAGGGAGGAAAAGCACAAATATTCCAATTGTTATATTGTCTGAAAACCCTTTAGCAAGCTTATTTTATAGGAAAGCAGGTGTACTTCTTGGGAAAGTACAAGAACTACTATTCTGGTACTACTCTGGTAGAGAGTAGTACCTCAAGGCCAACAGGCTTGAATTACTTTATTCCCAGGGCTCTAAAAATGTTCAGTTCAATTTTGACAGAGAAATTAAAAGGAYCAATCCAGACTTCACAACAAATCAAGATCTTCGGGATCCTTTCTACCTCTGTGATCCCCTATAACCTTGGAAAAGCAAACTTCCTTAATGTACACCTCAGTTCTATCACCACAAATACCCAGGGCTAACACTACRTGCCCTGTCAAGCATGGTGAGGTGCACCTGTAAAATGGAAACAGCCTGATACCCTCGAGTACTACTAAAAGCTAATACAGCTGAAAGTTTGAAAAAATGGAGTGGAGAAAAAAAGGCTGATCCAACACTCCTGCATTTCAGTGTTCTTGTTGTGGTACAAGATGAACTCACCTCTCTGTGAAATTCACCTGCACATTCTCAGCTGGAAGCTTCTGGACACCATTTAAAGAGATGTAAATCTTAACAAACTTATCTGACTGATCCCAACCTGGAAGTGAATAAAAGAGATTAAGTTCTACCTTTCCTTCATAAGCTTCATGCACTCCAGCTTCCCCCACAAAGCCCCCTAGAATGACTAGCATCTTTGCCTTACTCAAACAATTTTAAGAGCGATAAAGGGAAAACATTAATTATTCAGGAATAACTTGAAAGCAAAAGGAGGTCCCCACCATGTAGCCCCGTTCCCTAATCCCTGCAAATTCTGAGAAAACCCATGTATCAGCTGACGTCAAAAGAGAGCAACCCTGGCTGTGCAGGGGAGGTCAGAGCCAGCTGTTTGCTCCTGCTGCAGTTTCCTTGACCCACTTCTTCCCCTACTCCCTGCATCTTGAGCAATTCCCTCTCCTCTCACCTACATGGCGGGCAGAGAAGTCGAAGCTTACTCCTTCATTCTTGCTAAACACTAAGCAATGGAAAAATACCAGTTGGTACAGCAAGGATACTTAATGCATTCCACCAAACACTACCATGCAAACACGATCAATACAYACTGGGGTTCGGATGGCAAGGTAAGCACGCAGTAGCTTTTAAAGTGGCGTCTCCAGCGTGGAATAAACACTTAAGGCTTCACTATGATGTTAAGTAGCAACTCTAACTCCCAGTAATGCCACTTTGCCATCTCTCCAGAGAGATGCTGGAGCTCTAGAAAAATAAACCTACCATAATTGTTTATTTTCACTGTGTACCCTCCCAGAGATGACTTTTCTTCCTCTGCCACATCTTTTGGCTTCGGCGGAGGCTGATTCTTGATTTCCAGCTCCAGCTTGTGCTTCTCTGCCACAAGGACATCACGCACCCGCTTCCTAGTGGTGTTCGTGAGCAGTTCTTTAACCTCTTCCAAATCCTTCTGCAACTGGCTCAAAAACAAAGGATCACACATATACATTAGATACATTCTTTGTGCTCAGGGCTCACAGCTTTTTATGACAATTCCAAGTGTTCCAGATGCTGGAGTTTCAGCTTTATCAGGTCAGTAGTTTAGTTTCTCACTACAACCAATTAAGCACGGAATCATCCCTTCCTCTGACCACTCCTGTAGATATATACAACCACAGAATCTTAATTCACAGAATGGGTCGGGCTGGAAGGGTGCAACCCCCCTGCTCAACCAGGACCATCTCAGAGCACAAGCCTGGAAAAGACCTCCAAGATCATCAATTCAGACAGGGTTTAAACTTTCAGCGTTTAAGTCTTCATAAGTTAAAAACCAACAGAAACCAAGAGAAGCTGGGCGGATGGCACAGCTCCCTCAACACGCATCGCCGCAGGGCGAGACCCCCACAGCCCTGAGCGAACGCGGGGACTGACGGCTCCCCGCCCCCGCCTCCCGGCCGGGGCCACACCGCTGCCCCTCGCACAGGGCCCCGCCAGCGCCCGGGGGGCAACGCCGGGAATCGCCTCACCTCCTCCCGCGCCACGGCCATGGCGGCTCCCCGTGGAACCTCTGGAACCTTCCGGCCGTAGGAAGTGACGCGCCGCCAGCGGTCCCGCCGACTCCACCCCTGAGGAGGCGGCACCAGGAGCTTTCCACCCCCGCGGGCTCTGAGGGACGGGCGGGATTGGGGGCTTTTCCCGCCCCCTGGGCTCTGAGGGACGGGCGGGAGCGGGGGCTTTTCCCGCCCCCCGGGTTCTGAGGGACGGGCGGGATCAGGAGCTTTCCCCCCGCGCCGGGCTCCGAGGGACGGGCAGGATCAGGAGCTTTCCCCCCCTGCCGAGCTCTGAGGGACGGGCGGGATCAGGAGCTTTCTGTCCCCTCGGGCTCTGAGGGACGGGCGGGATCGGGGGCTTTTCCCGCCCCCCGGGTTCTGAGGGACGGGCGGGATCAGGAGCTTTCTATCCCCTCGGGCTCTGAGGGACAGGCGGGATGGGGAGCTTTGCCACCCTCCGGGCTCTGAGGAACGGGCGGCATCAGGAGCTTTCTACCTCCTCGGGCTCTGAGGGACGGGCGGGATCGGGAGCTTTGCCACTCTCCGGGCTCTGAAGGACGGGCGGGATCAGGAGCTTTCTATCCCCTCGGGCTCTAAGGGACAGGCGGGATCGGGAGCTTTGCCACTCTCCGGGCTCTGAAGGACGGGCGGGACCCGGAGCTTTGCCACCCTCCGGGCTCTAAGGGGCTGGTGGGCCGCTCAATGTGAGCGGCTCAGAGGGCTGGGGCGGGCCCGGGCTGGATTTTAATTTGGCGATCAGAATTCTCTCCCTCGTTTTACGGTGGACGCCTCTGAGCTCTTGGTTATCAAAGTCCTCGAATAATTTTGCAAAATAAAGTGTTTTCCTTCTTCAGGCAAAGAATATCAGGCTCATGTGGTGGAGATAATAGTGATCAAAGAGGAAGAAATCTGTGTTCCCGGCCTTTAAAGGAAGATGGGCCTGTAAACTGAGTGCCCTGTTCTGTGTTTGCTCCTCATTTTCATGGTTATWAAGGTTGGAAAAGACCTCCAAGATCAACTCCAGCAAGGTTTAAGCTTTCAAGTTGTAAGATTTCATCAATTAAAAAACAACCAAATCCAATAGAAGTTGGGTGGATGGCACAGCGCCCTMAACACACACTCCCGCAGGGGGAGACCTTCGCAACGAATGCATAATAAGCTTTCTACAACAAACCCAGAGTTTAAGTTGGGAAATTGTTCCCGACCTGTAATGTCACAATGTGTACTCTGGGACTGACTTTGTGAGTAAGAGACTTAGTTACCAAACCATTTACAAGGAAAATGTAGCTTTTATTTACAGAACCTTTGGCTATATGCATGTAAAAATATGCTGGTGTAATGCTACCAAAATTCTCTTTTAAGCCTTTTCCTCATCAAATAAAAATATGACTGTYGACACTGTTATTAAATCAGCGCAGTGAGCACCACCAACAAAAAAAAGTTTCTATAGCCCCACTGGACATTAAAATTTCCCTGAAAGAAAACAAGAAGGCAATGGCATTCTTCCTCTCAGCAGGAATGTAGAGGAGGCAGCRTTTGCCTCCAGATGCCCTTTATAAACAGTGTGACCCAAGGCAGAACACAGCCCTTCAGCGCTGAAAAAGTCAATTTCTCTAAAAAAAGGTGCCAGTTATAACACCTGTTTTACCAAACTGAGAAACGTCAGCTCATTTGCTGATACATGGGCTTAGGGTCTGGGGTTTTTTCTCTTCTAGAGCGAACATCCAGGAATTAATCTGTTAAGAGATCTGTAGAGGTAGGGAGGGAAGAAGAAATTTGATGAACATGAATTCACAGAAGCCCCGAAGCCAAGGATTTATGTTCAAGTTGGCATTCCCCAAAGTGGTTTTAACAGATGTGGTACTGAGGTGTTTATTGTAACCCTCTGCTGCAGTGCTTCAGGATCTGCAGTGGAGAAAAGATCTGCAAAATTAACTGTGATTATTCTAAATTTTCATAGGACTAAGCGTAAGCCTGACCATCTTCAGGAATACCATTTGGAGACAGGATATTCCTGATTTTATCCAGGAAATACAATATGGTCAGCTGGAATTTACTTTTATGGCATGCTTTTTTTAAAAATTGGTTAAGGGCAGTTGCTTGTTTAGGAATTACTTCCTTATAATTTTTTTTCTGTGTAGCAGCAACTGAGACAAGGAAAAATTTTGTGGTTTTTAACTTAACTACTAATCTTTGAGTTTCTGCACACTCAGTTATGGTCTTACATTAGCAAGTGCTCTTATTTTTACAATTTAAATTGGTAGGACTTTCTAATTTAAGTTCTGGCTAGAGGAGAAAATGCTTTCATTAACATAGAAATGCATTTGAAGTGAGCCTGTAATTTGCTTTTTTCCTTGAGGTTTTTTTTTTAAAGTGTTTATTTAGTTTCCTTAAATCAGGAGCATTTCTGTACTCACGGCACTTCCCTTTGAGTGGCAGCTTCCATGTGGAAGAGCTGTCACTCTTGTCATGTAAAAACAAATTTCACATAGCTCTCCTTTGCATAAAGCTGCAACAGCATCTGGATGCTGCCTCCTCTCCTGACAAACGCTTTGGATAGTGATGTGGAGGTAAATCAATACAAAATGTCATGGCTGGTAAATTTAATCTTCAGCTCCTCTCCCTCTTTTCCTTATCTTCCCCTGAAGTGCTGTGTGCTTTTGCAGTTATCTGGGAACAACGGCTGTTCATCTCACTTAATAGAAAAGAAAGTCCTAGAGCAGTTGCTCACATGGAAAAACGGCTTTGTAAAGCATTTGGATACTTCTGACTGCGGTACACTCTGCTCCTGCTCAGCCCTGCCTCTCTCTCAGTAGTCACTTGCCAGTTTCTTTCCGTTTCCTTCTGCTCCCCATGTCTCTTCGTGCAGGCGTGCTGCCTCAAGCCTTGTGTACTCCAGGGAAGCACGAAGCCCTTAACAACAGCTATTGTCCCTTTGCTGTGTATCACCAACCTTTAGGAAAAGCATTCTCTGTGCTGGAAACCTCGGTCTGGCACGTGGAGCAGAGGAGCAGGGTGAGCCATTAGCTCTGTGGCACGGCTCCCTGTGAACAGGTACCCGATCCCAAGGAACGGGCTGGAATTAGCATGCACCCACTTTGGACAGCTAACCTGCCAAGTCACTGTGCCCTGGTGCAATGGAGCTGCTGGTGAGAACTGCGGCATCAAACCTGACACAGCAGCTGCTTCTTCCTGCAAACAGATTTAAGCTGCTTCTTAAGTAAATGGCTTAGGAAAATAAGCATCTTATTCCCAAGTTGTTTTCCATTTCCATTTATTTTACAAGGCATCGTTCACACAATGATAACAAGGTACTGATCTGAACAATTCTGTAACAATTAAAAAAGTAAACATTTGTTGTGACCATGTACATTGAATTGCACTTTTCATAACAAGCATTACACTTATATTTTCATGTCGTACTTCATATAATACATGGATGTGTTACCCGAGTATGGCAGTACTGAATGGTTCTCAGTTAGAAGTCTGACCTCTCTGTGATGCTCTTTTTTTCCTAACTCTTTAGGATTTGTGGACTTGGGACACACCCAGATCACAAAGGCATTCCCAAATCTGGAAAACTTCATTGTCATGGAGTCAAGAGATTTGAAGATGCTCTGTTCTCAGTGTGCTGGAGTGAATCCACCTTAATGGCAGACACAGAGGGAGATGGATTATGCTTGATTAGAAACTTTTCTGCATTTATGTGTCATCTTTTCCCAGTTCAAAGAAGCCAGAGAATCTTCTTCCATGGGAAAGCACAAGTTCCCAAGGCTCAAGAGAGCTCCTGGCACAGCCTCTGAGGGTGGTATAGCAGAATTGCAAACTCAGGGATTACTGAAAGACAGTAATTGAGATCTGAAGAAAAATCTGAGAACATCTGCTGTGGTTTGCATTGGTAGTACCATCCATGTATTATATAAAATACAAAAATAAGAGAAACTGTCAGGAAATTAGTACAGCCCAGGATTCCGGTGGTATCAAATCACAAATGAAATTTATGATACCAAATCCTTTTGATGTATTTATCCCCTTGTTGTTCAGTTTCTTATATATTATTCTATATGTAAGATATAGTTCTTCAAAGATACATATATATTCCTTTACAGGTTAAATAAAAGCAAGTCCCACTGAATAAGAAAATAATAAAAAGTAATATCCTAATTCTCTACCCATTTTTTGTTTTTCAGGTAAAAATAGCATGAAATACATTCAGTAGCAAAGCAGTTGGGACCCAGGAGAAATGGAGAGCCCTGTATTCCTGGAGAATTGAGCTGTATGTGTTAAGTCACAATTCTGAAATAAATTGTGTAGACTTCTGACCTGGGCAAGAGAAGGTCTTGATCAATGCTGAGCATTATTTATCCAGTTGCAAATTCCTTGCATTTCCCAAAAGCCATCTGTGGATTAGCTCAGTTCTAAAGGCTGCTGTGACATGCACCTATCCTAAAACCTGTGAGATCCAAACTTGAGCGTTTCACCATGTCTCCCCTTAGTGTTATTACTTGGAAGGAGGTAATGGGACAGTTCCCAGTAGGATATTAGCACAACAGACAGACAAATAATTTAGTTTTAACCTTGGTGTTTGCACGTCTGGTGCAGCCGCCTCTTTGCACAGCAGCCCCTCCAGCAGGGTCCAGCAGGGCCAGGGGGCGCTTGTCAGCCACAGCAATCCCTCAGCCTTGAGGGCAACATCTCTGCCCTCTCTTCACAATCAATCAGACATGACACTTACTACGYTTTTCTCTCTAGCAGCTGGAAGAACACCAGCACTGTAAGGTAAGAGTGCTTCTGGTTTCAAAGCCAARGGTGTTTAGGCTTAGGAGATGATGCAGAAGTTGCCAATTATCCCTGAGTCTAACAGTAAATGAAAATCCTCTGAGTAAATGAAAATCACCTGATTATCGTTCTCCCACACATACAAGTAGTTTCATGGATTTCACTGCAGCTACTTAATAGAAGGAACAGCCCAGCCTTGATCCTATGGAGAAAGCATGGCATGTGACTTCCAAATTTTGATACTTTGGTGCCAGCAAATGCAGATTTTTTTTTTACTCCTAAACTACCACATTCAGTCAATGGATCAGCATCAGGACCCTGAAGTCAATGGGATACTTCATGCTTTGTGAAGGGGCTGGACTCTCAGTTCTTGACTTTTTATCTCTGTCTCCCCTTGTAAAYGGCTGGTTTTATTTGAAGTTGTTCTTAACACAGTGGCAGAGATGATCATTTATCTTAAAAGAAATTTCAAGGGCCAACCAAGAGAAGTCATTTAAAATGTCTTAACAAAGCAAAAAAATACTGCTTACCTGTGCAAGCACTTTAACTTAATGGTAGCAATGCAACTCAGCTGTAGCAAATTAAATCCTCATTAGTGGTCAAGACAAGGGTGGGTTTGTCCACTGGCAGTGCTGATTACATGGCTGACTACCTTTCCTGAGACTGGTTCTACCAAACGCTAATGCAGATGGAACTCAGGGATTTTGCAGTTTCTTGGCTTCTCTACCCATGGTATTTCTTATTTTTTTCTTTTTATTTCTCTCCAGGTACATTTASAAATGTAAACTAAGTGGAATGAGTCCTATTACTTTAGAATATTAAGTTTGATTCACAAAGATAATACAAGACTAGTTCACAAACGTACCATATAACTAAATCAGCCTTGCTTCATTTAGCCTGTAAAGTGTTACAGTCAAAGGAAAACCAACTTTTTAAAGTGAAAAGAAGGAATTTTTTTTTTTGCCCCCCATACTGGGCATCTCAGGAACAGATTAGAATCCAACAAGATAAAAAGTTGTAGTAAAAATATTCTTTGGAGGTTTGTTCCTAATCAAAGTAAAGACTTTATTTCAGAATGGTGCATTCTCAATAAAATTTAAAAATAGGTTTTAGTTCCACATATATATTTATAAAATTCAAATTAATTTTAATAAAAGTTTGATGTGAACACATAGTTTACTACAGACTCAGGGAAAAAAGTTGATCACTCCAGACTTAGGAGCTATCTTAGCTGTTCCAGTGCCACATGGAAACAACAGTTTCAGTGAGACTCTGATGATGTTTCCTGCTGAAAAGCTGAACAATAAGCCAGCTATCCCTGACAAATCCACCAAGGATATGTGTGTAGGTAGTTCTGTCACACAGAGATCTCTTTCCTTGCAGGAAACTAAATTCCCCAGTAGCATCTACAGTCAGCAGATAGAATTTTAGCTTGCCTGGTTTAATCATGGAGTCCTGCTCCTTTCCTTCATTCTGAATCTTCGTCAAGATAATGCCATAGAGCTATTTTCTTACTCTTTCAGTAATGCTGAGAAGATGCAGTTTCCACCTAAATATTACTCTTCCAAATGCCACTGCTACAAATGCTACCTTGGATCTACAGTTGGAAGGTGAAAATCATTTAGTGCCTTTAGGGTCATTGCTTTCTGAAACTTCCTTTTGGTGAGGTAAGCCAGCTTCCATCCTTACAAGGGTTTCAAATCATCACAGCTGGCAGGTAGCAAATGTGTTTTTGTTCCTGAAACTCAACTTCCAAAGTCAGAAAGCAGCTACACTGAGAAAAGGAACGTTGTGTCATTCTGTGAAACGTGGTGATTTACCAGTTCCTTTTTGATGAACTTGGAAAGTCCCACTCCTATGATCCGCTTGCACTCACTGGACCCTTTGAGGTGATTTAACTCATTCGCTTGACAAAACCGGAGGGGGGTAAATCCACCCACATCTTTTTTTGTTGTTGTTTCTCGTTATTTCCAGTACATACCACAACAAAGACAAGGGACAGGACTGTACAATGGGGAGTTGGAGGGGTGAGCAGCAGTGAGCTCTTAACTCACCTGCTCAGGAAATCACAGCCTAACACATTTCGTTAATCATTCTTACTGAACTTTTCCAATCGTGCTTTTAAAGCCACTTGTAAGTATGATTTAAGATAAATGAAATGAGAAATTCAGACACTTGTCAAACAACCAATTTCCCTCATGGGCACAGTACTCTCAAATGCAACAATCAGTGTTCACCAGGTATCCTTAAACGTCACTTCAGGTTTATTATGAATTCAGATTCACATTCTGAATGTGAAGCGGAACTGGTAAGTGAAGGACTAACACTGGGTTTAGTCAGTCAAGAGAATGGAAACATTTATGCAAATATTATGAGCAAGAAAGTGACAAGGGAAAAAGACCTTTGATAACATTTGCAAAAGAAATACCTTCTGTTTTCCCCCCTTTTTTTCTCTCACTGTATTAATAATATCAGATAATCACTGTTCTTGAAGCTACATTTTAAAATGTTTTAATGTTTACATTAAAAAAGTTTTTTAACCCCTTATTCTTAGAAGAGAGACTCGTGTCAGGATGGTGATTATATTTTGATCTCTACTTCTAACAGCTGACTGCCTTTCAGAATCTTTCTTTTGGCACTGGTAACATTAAATTTGTACTACCCTGTTGAAAATAATTCACAATTATGCTTGACAACAAAGCACAAGATGGGTATTATTAAATTTTATTGTACAAAACTGACAATGTATGGCATTCCTTAGAATTAAAAAAAAAAGATCAAAACAGAACTACGTCCCTGGAAAAATCTTGTAAATGAAACAATTAATACACAACATTTAGTCCAGCAATGACATTTACCTGCAAGACCATCTTTAGACATGACAGGTATAATTAAAAAAATATTCCATCAGTTCAAGCAATAGTTTAATTTTCCATGAAATAAGTATTTCTATGAACACTTTATGTTTAGTCAAAACAAATGCTTTCCAACTTTCTTACCTTAAGAGATACAAAACAACCAGATAGGTTTGGGAATCACCAGAGAAGTCTACCCCCACAGGAAAGTCTAGGGCTCGTATTCCACTTGAAAATGCTTGTTTTTATAAAAATAAGTAATACCAACAAAGTGTTTCCTAACCAAACACTTCTAGCAAACAGATCTTGTTTCTGTGATATTTTATTCATCAGTGCAGCACAAGCCTTTTGGGTATTTTATTTGATACCTCATTTCTGTGTCAAATTTGGAATCTGAATATAGACCCAGGGCAAGGTTTTCATTACTTTTATTCATAAAACCTACCCTTTATTGCACAGGATTTACAAAAGGTCAAAACCATGCAAGGTCTTCACTCTGCTTCTCAGCAAAAGCATTGAATAAGTGTCAAAACAGTTCTCCCTTTATGCCAGTGGAAGGAATTACTCCTTGGAATTCTTAATATAAACACGAATTAAAAAAAGGGAACTAGGTAACTTTATGTTAAATTCCAGTTGAGCTGTAAATAGCCTTTAAACAACAGTGTTACAAAAACTGCACTACTTGCATTTCTGAAGAAAAACCAATCCAAACGAAGGAGTTATGAGGGAAGCTCATAGCAATTGTGCCAGGAGAGCACAAGCCTATCTTTGCTATGGCCTAAGCTTTACAAAAAGTGCTTCTCTGCAGGATGCAGCTGCTGCAATAAACTTCTGAGATGGTCCCAGGGCGTAAGTTATCCTAGATGTCTTACACTGTGCTTTCTAGGGAGAGATTATGCTGCAGTACTGTACATTTTCCATTCTCTCTCTTCCTCCAGAAGAAGAAAAACCTTCTAKGCAAGACAAAAATGATTTCAAATTAGATGTGTATTAAAGACCTAGTTTTGAAGTATTTATTTAACATCTAGTCATATAAAATTAAGTGTAAAAGTATGAAGGTATCAGAACGTGGCTTTCAGCAAGGCAGTATGRGAAGTAGGAATTCAACATAAACCAGGTATTTTTTTTTCCCTTTTGAAAAGGGTCACATCAGAAAATGAATGAAAAACACTGAAGAATTTCACTTCAAGCCTGCACTCCTGCCTCATTGTCCTTTCCCCAGGAGGAGAGACCACTGGAAGAATCCTCCAAGGTTTCAGCTGTGTTGTTCTTTGTGCTCTTGTGCCGGGTGTGGCTGGAACTATGTGCTGCCCTCTCTGGGAGGCAGGGGCGGCTGGGGCTGCGGTGCTGCCTGTGTGCCTGTGGCCGTTTTGATAGAGTTCAGGGTTTTGCTAAACCAAGAGTTTTTGGCAGCTTGGATTTCATTCATAAGGGCTCCTCTCTGGTGCTCCAGCTCCTAAGAAAGCAGAATAGTCAGAATTGATCAAAACCTAATTAATTACAAAGAAGCATCTTCACACTCAGTCCCTGCAGTCCGGCACTTCCCTGGCAATCTCCCAGGCACTGGGGAGAGAAGACATTCAAACTGCTGAAACAGCACAAGATATTTAGACACACAAATAAAAACATCTTTATCTTTTTAAGACAGAATTTTTTTCTGGAAGTTCAGATATACCGACATGCAGGTATGTGCCCCCTTTTGGAACAATTTTTTGTATCATTCACAGTAATTTTGGACTGAGCATGAGGTTAAGGTGACCGCCCTGCTGTACTTGGATTCCACGTACCTGAATTTTGCACTTGGCTTCCACAAGCTGCAGTTTGGTCTGTGCAAGTTCCAGCTCCATCTCTCTCAGCTGCTTCTTCAGTGCATCCTTCTCATCATCTGTTTCGATGCCTTTGTTGTCCGTGCTTACAGCAGGCACCTTCAGTGCCCCCTCCTTGCTGAAAATCTCACTGCAGTGTTTGCAGGCCATCACTTTACCCTGGAACACCCAGAAAGCTCATTCTTAATCCRTGTTACAGGAGTTGCTGTACTTCCTGGAAGAGCCATTTTATGTCACACTGCCTCAATCTCAAACCATCTAGTACTGCAGTTTTTATAACTGGCATGAAAAGAATTTGAGTTGTTCATGAACAATTTCCAGGGTACGTTAACCAGTATAAAAATTCCTAAAATCTACTTAGCATGCTCTAAGCATGGAAACTTTGCTCCTATATTAGAATCTTCTTGCTACCAAAGCTTTGTAATATTTATGTCAGCACAACTCAGAAGAGTAAATTAAATCTGAGTAGATGAAACAGCTGGCCTGGCTTGCACAAACTGAAACAGGATATTGAGCTATTTTTAGCAGAATATAGGAACATCAATCCAAGAATTATTTTATGTTATTATCAATAACATTAAAGTGTCACTAAAAAGCAACAAATCCAGTTCAGCTTGAGTACTAAAGAAATATGTAGAGGCTACAGCAGAGGGTAAACAACTCTGCCTACTCAGAATTATTATTATTATCTGATCAGGAAATGTTTATCTCTTATGTAGGCGTTCCTGATAAGGGGTTTAGACAAGGGAGAGGAACCACTGTGGATATTCTGGGGATGGCCCTAGCTGTGCCATTTGGTTTAATTATTTAAACCAATTCTGCTTAAATTACAGAAACCCAAATATAAACCCTGTCCAATCTGGCCAATTCCAATCCCTCCACTGTGCACACTTGAGAAACAACATGTTTTGTCTTCTAGAGAGTCTTCTTCTTTTTCCCAATTAATCAAAACATCCAAGTAACTACTGTTTTCTCTACATTTTCTACCAGAAGTATGTATTTTAACAGCAAAAAGAAGAGCCAAGTACTAAATGCACTTCAGTTAGAGAGTTCCACACTGTCTGATACAAGATAAAGAACCATGAAAGGAAATAAACTCTTTCCTTGTTTACATCTGCTGAAACATGCATGTGGGGCTATTGATGTTACTTTAATGTTCAGTTCACGTTTTGCTCTGTATCCCTGGCATTCAGCAACACTTGTGTTAGAAATATCCCGTTTGTAGAGACATTGTTCTCACCTTCACAACTTCCAGTTCATCTTTACTGGCCGCTTGTTGTTTTTCCAGCCTGGTACTCAGCTGGGAACAAATCTGGAGCAGAGAAAGCAGTCTCTTAGCTCAAGGTTACTATACTAAAATAGAATCTGTGCTTTTTAACAATGGTTTTTGCTAGAACCATCAYTTCTTAAATTCTGCCTCACTCAGGTATATGCATTCCCCCTTGCCAACTCCAGTGCTGCTGATAATGATAAAAACCCAGCAGTATTCAATACAGAACCTGAGCACGGAGACAGGGACATTTTATGGATGAGTTGGTTTATGATGTTTATACTGCATTATGTCACGGAGCACAGAAGCATTCACCCTACAGTACTAAAATTAGCTGAAAGACAGGTTATTCCTGATTGCCTAATTAGGAGACTATTAGGAAAGCCACAAGAAGGTTTATGACAAATTACAACRCTGCCCTCTGAAAGCCTGAAAACTGGAGCTTATTTGAAGGATGAGAGCTGCAACRCTGAAAATTCAGCTCTCGTAACAGGTTGAAAGAAGAAATACGAGAGAGCGTCTCTGGAATGGTACCTGTTTATACTCTGCAATAATGGCTGTGGTTTTTTTGATCTCAGATTCTGCCTTCTCCAGCTGCTTCCTGAAGACTTCCTTCAGCTAGGAATTGAAGGAGAGAAGTTACACAATACATGACAGAACTTCTCAAAATGTGTCATCAGATTGTTCTCCTCACGTCTTGCTGTGTTTATAACAGCTCTACAGTTGCTTCTTACGAAATTCCAGTTCTTAGACAAGTGTCTGATTTACTCAGTTTACAAATACTCATTATATCAGTGATAACCAAAAAGTCTATACTGTGACCCTTCATCCCTGCTTAGAGAATTCTCCTGTAACTTAATTCCTGTTCTCTGTGTGAAATGGTGGTACATCATGCTCCACAGAACACACACAAAAAAGCATTACTATTAAGTGGGGTTTCCTGATTTAGTTTTTGTTTTTCTGCACACTGTCACAGCAGGTTTGGCCATATTGTTTGTTTGTTTGGAGATGGAACAAGAAGAAGAATCTCTCAACACTATCACTGTCATCTCCATAMCAGGAGAAAAACATCTGTTTGGGTCTATGGCACTGAGTGAAAACACAGCTAAGTCATCTCTCCTTCAGAACCACTCCACTTGGAGAGCCCTTTCAGCAGGAAAAAAGCCTCACTGCCTTACTTATGGCAAACAGAGAACTCCATTCAGAGAGACACAAAGAATTAACATTTACTGCTGCAGTCACTGTTGCCTAATAGCAAAAATAAAAATCAGGGTATCACTTTAGAAATGTACATGTAAAATACACAGGATTACAAAACTAAGACTGAGTATTTTGCAGCTGAGTATGAAGCCAGTTCTAGTCAGCAAAGTTCTCCCAACCCTCACCCCTGTTCTTCTGCTGTTGGTTCTAGCTTCAGGCAGGAACACTATTTAAGCAATCCAGCAGCTGAATCCAGAATGGGCTCTTACAAGGCAACAACTCCGCCAGCTCCTACATTTAGATATTTAAGAGGTCTGATGACATCTCCTTAGCTGAGATTACTCCCCACCAGTGACAACAATCGCTACAACACTTTGAAGAGGATAAGCTATGAAAAACTAAACATTCAGAGCTCAAGTAAAGAAAAATACTGAAAAACATAATTTGCAAAAAAAAATTACCCCGGCACTACAAACTTTTAATTGAAACTGCATTGTGAGGACAAAATCCTTTTCACAATTGCAACACATCCACATTTTTCTGCATACCATTTTGCTTGCATTTCCTAACTAAATGGGAAAAGCTGCAGAATGCCTTACCTGAGCAGTTTCCTCTTCTTGCTTCCTTTTCTCTTCCTCAGTTTCCACTAGCTTCTGTTTGGTCAGGAGAAGTTCCTTGTTCAAAACATCTGCTTTGTCTTCAGCCTAGGATCAGAGACACTTGTGTAAATYGGATGTTATCTGTGCCAGTACAAACACATGGGGATATACAGCTCAGAAATACACTGGATTCAGGTTTTAGCATGGCCTTTTCCTGCCCTCTAATGGCTCACATAACTTTCTGATATGAAATTCCCTTTTCAGTTAGCCATTTGCTAAATTGTTTCACTGTGTTGCAACAACTGTGCAGAAGGAGCCTTTGGCCAATTGTTTACCTATGCCCAGATGGCACATAAGCACTGYGTCCTTGTACAAACGGTGATGTATAGAATATTTTTGTTGGGACCAATATTAATCTAAGTGAGGGCAGCAGGATTTAGCTCCCATATAACTTCAAATAGCTCATCCCATTTTTTAATCTGTGAGCAGGGAAAACATAACTGTAAAATACTTAGGTGTCWGCACTGTACCCTACAAAGTGTCCAGGCAAAGACGAGTGTAAGAGACAAACAGGACCACCAGAAAAAATGGTTTATCGGTGCAAATAAGTATTATGTGAAGAAACCTGATTAATTGAGAATATAATTTTCTCCTTTCTTGGAAGGACCAAGCTTGTGGTGACACATACTGGGAATGCTTTGTTTTTGTGAACATCAGGAGAGGAATGTATTTCTCAGTGTTTGGATATATTCTGTAGGCCTCCCCAGCTGGGAAACACACATGGCCTCTCACCACCTTTCCTGTTCAGTAACGAGGTCCAGGACAGATAATTGTTGTGGCCAATTAACAATGAGTTTGCTGAAACTACAAGAGGGAAAAGGGCACTGGAAACAAGTAACCATATAGAACTTGTCTCTGAGCTGAACTCCAGTTTTCTACCACTGTGGTGGTATCAGCTTATCTTTCTGCCACAGTAATAACGACTAATGAGGATATTAGTGGTGTTTGTGGGCAGCAGAACCAGCTCCACCATCTCCATGACTGAAGAGATGGATTAAGGATTTCTTCATTGCTTAGTGTGTATAAGGCTGTATGGGAGAAAGGAAAACAAGCAGTGCAAGAATGGAAAACTGATGTGATTAACATCTTAGAACAAAAGAACTCGGGGAAGATACTGTCCAAGATACTGAACAGGTATTGCTCAAGATATTGAACAGCTTTGATGGAACTACAACTTTTTCCTCCTTTCTTGTGTTCATTCCAGTTTCTCCAAGCATCTGCAGTGGCACATGGGTGTCCCCTGTCCTTGCAGATGAGGAGCACAGTAGCACAAAGCTTTTCTTTAAGTGCCTGGGAATGGAGGTGGGGTGTGGGAAAGCTTCACGGAGCCTCTCTTGCCTACAGAAAGACTGGGAAACTGTAGGAGAGCAAGGAATGGGACTAGCACAGGTATGTGCTTGGCAGCGTTGTCATGACACTTGAGAAACAACAAACATGGGCAGCTGCAGACTCAAAGCTGCTTCACGTACACCTGGAATTCCCAGGGAAGACAGAGCCCCTCAGACACTGATTTTAGCCTCCCCACAAGACTGCCTGCTCCATGCACAGCACATGTCAGCCTGCCTGTGCTCACCCAGACAGCTCACCATTTTAGAATCCCATGGATCCAAATCAGCAGAGCCTAACTGTCCAGGATCTGCATGAAGTGAAATATAACTTGCACAGCCATGGTCAATGATGTTTACAATTCTGAGGTTAGATAAAGCAAGCCAAATAACTACGGGAAATCCAACTGAGAGGCCCTTACATGAAAAGGTTTTTTATTACAGAAGGCACTATAGCCCTCCCCGAGCAAGGGACTAATCACGAGGTGTGGTGGAGTTCGGCCCTCCTGTATTTAGCACCTTACCAATAGCTGTCACAGCATTTATCAGTGCCACATAAAGCACTTCAGAAAGAGAGGCTTGAATGTGCAGTTCTCTGAAAATCATTGCCTCCGAGGCAAAGGGCTCTGAATGCTGCTGCCCTCCACATTCCAACCTCCAAAAGGAACACGAACAGTTATCAGTGAACACCCAGGGGCCCTTCGAATTTTTGGTGCCATGCCACTTCATTATCTCTGAATTTTGTTGGCTGTACTAAAACTGCTGTGAAAAACAGATCCACACAGACATTTTGCAATGCAACTTCCCTTGAAACTAGTCTTGCAAGAACTGTGTGATACCTTTTTCAAGGAAATGTTCATTCTTTGCTATCTGCCTAAAGGTTATGGCCTACATTTTCGAAACAATCCCCAACAGAGAAGATGCAGTCAGTCTTGGCCACCACTGAATGCCTACAGTGGCATGTGGAAATCCAGCTGAGTGCAGCTAGGAGTGAGGTCGTCAGGAAAATAAAGGCAAAAAGAATTACACTTTTAATGTGTTCTTGCTTTCACTTGAGCACAAAGCAAGGCTCCTAAAACTGCTGTTGCCAAGCCTGAGTTGGGACCCATCTCTGTTAACATTACCTGGTCCAGGTCATTCCGTAAGGCAATTTTGCTTGTTACAAGCTCATGGGCAAGGTCATCATTCTCCTGCTCCAGCCTCATGCTTGCTTCTTGGAGCCTGCGGTTTTCCCTCTGTGGAAAGAAAGGAACAACCAGGAAAGGAAGTTAATCCTTATAACGAGCAATGAGCAAGGGCACTGTGTGTGTGAAACACTGAGAAGGCGAGAGTGCACATTAAGACAGGACTGCTGCTCTGGGAAACAACAGAGAATTAAGCCAGCAGTGCAAATGCAGCTATTCCACTTACATCTCACTGGTTTGTGTTGTGTAAGGGACACACTGACTGTAGTGTTTCCCTGTYGAAAGTAAACACTGACCTCTCCACGAAAGCACTTGGTTTCTGCTTGCTCATCAGCTAAAGAAATTGGGCAGATAAAATCCCACCCAGCAGCAGCGAACAGGGACCAATTAAGAGTTACTCATAATAATGCTTCCAATCAAAGCAGAAAGCTGTCCTGCTCCACTTTACAAAATTCTGTCTGCAGGGATCCATAAAAATAGTCCACTTTGTAGGTGATGCAGTGCCAACTTSCCATCTCCTGCGGGACCAGCGAAGAACAGCATTTAACAGGGAACTCCCTACAGCTCATACATCCTGTATGACCATTTGTGCACTTCTCTGTGTGTACTTTACAGGAAACCTGCTGAGAAAAAGCGCCAGGTGGAGAGGGGAGCTCATCCCTGAGCACAGGCCCAGGAGCAGCTGGGGGCAGCAACAGGAACACAAAATGGAGAACTCGGGGGCTGCAGGCCCTTGCTTCACTGCCCTCCCTACCCACTCCAGGCAGAAATGACTCTGTGGAGCACGAACTACAGAAGGTGAGTGAACACGAGAATGAGCAGCAATAATTCATGTCTTTTAGAAATCAGTTTCTGTGACTGCTGCTCTAGAGCTGAGACACAGAACCATATTCAAAAGATGCCTGTGGGTCAGTGGACTTCCAGGGGTCCTACATCAAATCCACGTCCCCATTTTCAGAAGCACACAGCCAGGCGGGACAGATAGCGGTCCCTTCCTCAAATGGATTTTAAGAGAAAAAAACTCTGCTGGCTTTCTATCACTGTGTATCTTTCATACCAAAACAGGCTGCAAAGGGAATCTCTGCACTATGGAAATTCAAGGAAAAACACCACATTCATATGGAAACTCATAGGTGGAAGAACAATAACCTGTATGCTGAGATTTCAAAAAGGACTTGTTCTCACCTGAAACGTAACTTATGTTCTCCAAAACAAAACAGTAAAAGTCTAAATATATCGGTAAAAGTCAATGATATATAATAATATATAGATTAGCACTTAAAACGTTTTCCAAGAGCTGTTCAGTGAGTGCATTCCTACAAAATGTGAGTTCTTGCATAAGCACGTTATCCACCTGCTTTCACTTCTTCCTACTCACCAGCTATGCTCAGGTATCTTTTCTTTCCAAACTCACAACTATGAAGTTGTGATTTTCATTTCTGTTGCAAGCAGATTTTGCATGTTTGTCTTAAACAGGAGCTCTAAGAGGATGCAAAAAAAAGTCTCTTCTGTGTGGGAACTTCCTCTGTGGCAGGAAGTGGAACGTCTACAAATTTTCTCTCCTTAATGTGACCCTATTGTGTAACTAGAATAGGCACTGCCCTGTACAGGGAAGTTAGTTTCCCTTCCAGAAGATCGTACTTTGAGTAACTTGTTTTGTACAGAAACTGTAAATAAAATGCTTTTGTCCTAACACAGTTAAAATAACCACTGCTAAAAGACACACAACTTTGAGGATCTTTCTTATTTTAAATACACTGCTGTCTGTTTGGGACAAGGAATTTTAAAAATTAAAGTAAAACTTTTCTGTAAACATAATATAAGCTTTAAAGTGTAAAACCAAATTGCTGTCAATAGTAATACTACTAATAATCATCTCTAACACATCTTTATTCCTGTATTTTGTTCAGACCATGTCAGAAATGTTGATTCTTAGAGACACGGCTCTGCTGGTTGTCAGAAAGTGACCTGAATTTGCCTAAAACTTGAGACCCGAGTAGGACCAGGTGCTGCAGCACCAATACCTTTTCATAGGGATGTTGCTTAGAGGAAAAAAGCAGCAAATTCTTATGACTTTCACAAAATAACCGAGCCGGCTTTACCATTTTCGCTATGTCTTTGCCAAAAGCTTCAGTGTCTGCAAAGCAAGGCACACAGTGCGAGGTTGAGAGTTCCTGCTTTGCATTCGCAGACAAGTGGCTAAGCAAGCTCTGTGCTTGGAAATGCGCTATCCTCCTCTTAAACTACAATTTGCCTGGCATGCTGGCAGCGAGTTAAAGAGCTCTTACCTTGGGCATCCAGTCAATAGCTAAAAGATGTTTTTAGCTCGTTCGCCGTACTCCTAATACAGCTGAGAGGTTCTCACAGGGCCACCTTTACTCTTCCTCCACCCAGGGCAGTATGCCCAATTAGCTAGTTTGTCTTTTCCAGCTCCTCCCCCCAGGTCCAGCAGTGTAAAACTGCCTCCCTTCTCAGGAGGAAACTCTTCAGCCTGCCTAAGTCTAAATAAAAACTAGCGGGACACAGTAGAGACAGAAAGCAAACAGCGCTTTTCATGTGTAGCAAACTATTTCCACAGGCTCTGAAATATTTGGAGTTTTGTGAAATAGGCTCCCAATGACAAAGTTCAACAGATGGAGCTGGTCTGTTACAGCAGGACTCACATCACAGGTAGCATTTTGTAAATGGTATCAGCCAACCAGTCAGACCTGCTAGTTGTCCCTAGTGTAAACAGACAGCTTCCTGCCTCCTCTACACAACACTAAATTTACTATGACAACCATTTCCTTCTCCTCAGCATTGCTCGGTTTCTACAGTCAGTAAAATAACAGATCCCTCTTTCCCAAATTCCTCCTCCTGGTTACAAAAGGTGGCTGGTGAACTCAGGTTAGCTTTTAAAAGGAGGATACTGCATTTCCAAAGAGGACAAACAATGGTGATACACACAAACACAAACAAACTTACCTCCTGTAAAGTCACAGACCAAACACTGCTTTCAATCATTGGTGTAAAGACAGTGAAAACAGGATATAAAGAAATTTCTAATACAAAAAAAAAAAGTTGCTTATTCTTAATTGCGTTTTTTGTTATGAATTTTAGAGAGATAATAGTCCCACTTCCATCACACACTGGATGGAAAGAAGACGGCAAACTTGAAAGCAGTAGGCAAGGCTCAGTTCAGGAAGACTGAAAGGCTAAACTCCACCCTCTGCTCCCTTCCAGGCTGCACCAAGGAGCAATTCCTGAGGAGATTAGTGGCCATGATGCATCCTCTCTGTGCTCTCCTCAAGTGGGGTGTAATGAGTCACCAACCTCGTTAAGCAATTCTGTTTCTGTTCGGCAACACCCTGTGCTGCGTGCGGCTCGGGCAGAGTTAGTTTTCTTCACGGTGGTTAGTATGCTTTGGGTTCGTGCTGGAAAAGTTGTTGGTAGGATAGAGATGGTTTGGTTATTGCTGAGCAGGGCTTGCACAGAGCCAAGGCCTTTTCTGCTTCTTGTACCTCCTCACCAGTGAGAGGGCTGGGGGTACACAGCGAGCTGGGAGGAGACACAGCTGGGACAGCTGATCCCAGCTGACCCCAAGGGATATTCCACACCATACGGCATCATGCTGAGTAKGTAAAGCAGGGAGAAGAAGAACGAAGGGGGGACCTTTGGAGTGATGGCATTTGTCTTCTCAAGTCACCGTTATGTGTGATGGAGCCTTGCTCTCCTGGAGGTGGCTGAACAACTACCTGCCTGTGGGAAGGGGTGCCTGAGTTCCCTGCTTTGCTTTGCTTGAGCACACGGTTTTGCTTTACCTACTGAACTGTCTTCATCTCGACCCATGAATTTTGTCACTATTGCTCTGGTGATTTTCTCCCCCACCCACTGGTGGTGGAGTGAGCAAGCGGCTGCCTGAGTTGCTGGCTGGGTTAAATCAAGGCATCCAAACCCAACATCTCTGAGTCTGAACAGATCCTCAATGATGGAATGGAAACACTGATTAAAATTCACTTTCTGGATGTGAGCAAACTGACGTCTTCATAAACCCAATGGAAAGGGCTCTTGATATTGGAGGAGCTCCAAAGGAAAATCCTTCGAACCTCCATCTAGAAACCCAAAAAGCTTTTACAGCAATCAATCCAGGAAAGCCTCTCATGGTAAGCAACACAGAGGCTCCCAGAGGTAGTTGTGTTTTCTGTTTGGTGACTCTGGAGAAGCATTCCCCAAAGTGCCCCAGTATACTTTTAAAAAAAAAAAACAACAGACAATGTCCCACAAGAAAAGTCATCATGATTTTCCTCATGATGGTTAACATTCAGTTGCCATGACTGAATAAAAATGACCAGTGTATTAATTTTTGCTTCCCCTTCAAACACAGCGAAGGCTATTACAGAGATGTCCAAATCACACATTTATTCACACAACTTCTCCCTTGCACAAAGAGGTCGACAGAGGAAAAGGTGGAACAGAACAGCAGCATCTGCTTGCAAAACTCCAGCCCTTCTTTGTACGACTATATCCTCTTTATTTTAATTCAACTCCCAAGCTCAGTTCTGGAAATTTCTCATCAAGTCAACTCAAATCTTGTTACATGAGGTATTCTCAAACACAGAAATAAAACTCCATAATAAAACTCCGTAATATTTAGAAAAACATCAATCTGAACTATATTACTATTCCTTCTGAACATAAAACTCACTTTTCTTCCTGGCTTCTATAGGCAATTTGTAATTTATTTCAACTAAAACCTATGAAATTCGGTGACAAACAGCAATTTGGAACATATTTCACTTTTGCACCTTTTAAAAATCTGACAAAAATGTGATCATTCGTTATAAGCAATGGAAAGTAAAGTGAAAACATGTCCAGAAAAACTTGCACTTTTCCTAAATAATACTTGTAAATACAGAACGAAACAAACACCAAAAATAAAGGTGCTCTTTAATACTGTTCTTTCGGTAAGTCAAATCACAACATGTAAAATACTTGCTGGGCAGGAACTCCTGCTTGTTTACCGCAGTTTATGGGAGCACATGAATTTAACCTGTCAGGCAAACACGACTGGTTACTGGGTCAGACACTGCAAAACCAGCCCATCTTCGTCTCTCTCAAGAGACCATCAAGGCATTTCCTCTGAGGGCTGTGTCACAGGGAGGTGTCTTACTCACACATCCTTCATCACTGCAGCTCACAAGTGCCTGTGTCTCTGTGGGCCTGACAAATTGCTGCTGCTAACAAAAACTCTAAAAACTATAGCTAAAAACTATCAACCGACTGAAAGCTCTTCTTCTTGACCCATATCAGGAACATTCTGCAGGGATCTCTACTCCAGCGATCCCATCCAAGAAACATCCCCTTCCTAGGCAGCAAAACCCTCACTTTGTTTCAGGAAGAGAAACTGTAAAAATTACAACATGGTAGGGCTGTGGGGCACAGCCCACAGAGCAGGAGCTGACAGCGGTGCTGTGCTCGGAGGCAAGACTGGCTTTTGTCCCTTCCCAAGCCAAGCCTGGCTGGTGGAAGCCCTGCAAAGGTGCTGCCCAATTGAAATGGATCTCTGACCACGCAGGCTGCAGAGTGCTCTCTTAAAGGACAAGCAAAAAGCAAGGCTGGCTTTCCACATGCTGCCTGGCAGGATCCACCCAACTGACATTTTCTTGCTGCCCTGTGGGAACACTCCTGAAATGTCAATTCCTCAACGTCACATATCAATAAAATCTAACAAGAAGATAAGGAGCAAAGAACACTTACAAGCGTACAAGCATTTTTCCATGACACCCATCAACTGAAGAATGTGTCCAAACTTTGAAGTTAATGTGCAACTAACCTCTTACAGGGACTCTAATCACAGTATCCTTAAGAGGATCAGACCCAATCCAGCTTACTTAAAAAATCCACAGTGAGTTTCAGAAGCACAAGCCAAAACCCTGGGCTGTGATCTTGACTGTGACAGTGACTCACATCAACAGTGGCCCAAGATTCACTTTCCATATCCTCATTTGCAGCTTGGGATAATGTTCTTCACCGTCCATTGACCAGGATTAACTAGTTAATATGCTTCAACCAAGCTTTACAGAACCCTTATTTGTCTTCTAAGCATTATTTTTATTCTACAGTACTATAAGTGAGCCACTAGAAAAATACTTAAAAGTTAATCAGCAGCAAGTTGTGGTTTTTTCTAAATAGGCCATACTTGCTGTTGGCTCTCGGCAGCTGCAGCACTCKTAAGTCTCACAAGCAAGAAAATCTCCGCCCTTTGACAGCAAAAAACCTACATTTAAAATATAATTTTCTCACAGACAATGGCTTTTTTTTTTTCAAAAAAAAGACTCAGTTTGACTTTGTACCTCTACGTCTACTTTGTCACATTTATGAATTAAGGCACATTCTCTCACTAGAGATTTCCATACTCTGTTTTTCTGAGCATGGTGCACTTTCCTTGTGTGCACAGACCAGGTGAAGCCTGTTGTGCTCTGTGTGATTATTCACCTCTCCACGCTCCTGGTAGACTCCGTAACAACCGCAATGTCACTTAACATATTAAGGCACAAAGAACAGCAGGAAAACAGTGCAAGGATATGTAAGAAATGTCAGTTCCCAGCTATCCTGGGCAGTGGGCAGTAAAGTGATTCACCTCTGGCAGCTTCACCTAGAGAAAACTGGATTGTTCAAAACAGAGCGAGGAATAATCAGATCCTGAGCACTCAGTAAAGTCTGTGCCCAGAGGCAGAGCCTCCAGCAAGCAAAATCTATGGCAACAGAACGGAGCTGTGACAATGAAAGCAAATACATTGCATAGATAAGCAAAGCTGACCCAAAATTGAAGAACTGTTCTTTTTTGGTGAACTATCAAGCTATCAGATTACCAACTGAAGCTTATTTCTCTGCTCCTTTAAAGAAGAATATCCATCACTATTAGTTCTATTGCAGTAGTACTTCAGGACCYCAGGAGAGCCCTGGGTCCCACCATAATAGGTATTATCTTAACAAAAAATTACTAATGCTTGGTATAAACAGGAATGAATAATAAGGATCGTATCAGCCAAGGAAGAGTTCATCTTCCAAAGTCTCTGTGGATGCCACTGCACACAGCTTGCACTAGAACAATGTGTATTTTCTCCTTTTTGTGTCTGTAGCTGAATCACCCTTTGTTTCTGCGGCTCATGAAGATCTCCCGTAAAAGTGCAACAGCAGGAGAGTTACCTACAAACATATAAACTGAAAGAAGAAAAATATTATATGTGGCTACTTGCAGATGTCTTAAGAGTTACAAATTGTGATTGAAATATTCTTGGGAAAAAAGACTAAGTCCAAAGGCTTAAAGTGCTTATTCAAGAAAGGGGAAGAGTTTCTCCTGGCACTTCCCTTCCCTAAGGTCTGCACTGGCATATCCCGGGGAGGTGAGCATGGTACACACACCTCTGCTCAGCTGCTGGAGACAGGTCACTCCTCGTGGGAGTCAGCAGTGGAACAAGTTCCCATATAGCATCTCCCTACCTTATATCTGTCCATAGGATCTTCCTGCTGCAGCTGGCTCTCTCGCATTGTTTGGTACTCTCTCTCATATTTCTTCAGCTTTTTCGTTGGCACCTGTGGAATAGATTTGGGAAACATGCATTTAAAAATTAGAGGAACGCTGGAAAAGCTGACTGAAAGCTCTCCCTACAAACAGGAGACTGAGGAAGTGCTGGAAAGCTGCTGCTGAATAAAGTCTCTCCCCCCTGTCCCCCCTTCCCTACTCATTAAACCATGTCAAACACTTACAGCTCACATCGACAGAAAYCTTTCTGTGCTCACTGCTGCTAATTATTCAAACATTTAAAAGGAAACAAAATGAAGTAGAGACATTTTAATAAGACTATCAAGAAGAAAAAAAGCACAAACAAGTGGGAGAACAGGAAAGAGGAACACACACTTGGATACATATGATTCACTGAAACAATGCTTTAGCAAGACAACTGTTAAAAGTGAGATGAGAACAAAGGAGTGCTCATACAAAAGGACTGGACAATTCCCTGGAGGAGATCCAAGTAATGGTTTTTATTGCTGAGAGAGTATTAATGTCTAAATTACAGCCTGTGACCAATGCCCTCATGAAATCTGGCACCAGAGCCCTCCTAGGCACAGGTGGAGATGCTGCAGTGCAAGAGAACAGTGAGGTGGCTCAGAGGAATCACAAACAAATTTGGTAAACAGCCATGCAGAAAGGGCAAAACCCAGGCTGCTTGATCCTGGGAATGCTTCCYCTTCAAACACTGATCAGAAGGAACCTGTGTTCTTGTAAACAAAGTGTGGGGGTCCTTTGCTTTCCCTTCACCTTTTGGTTGGGTATGCAGTGCTCCCATCTCTCCCYGGAGACCTCTGACAGCGTTACTCAGGTCACCTCCTGGCAGCCGGAGAGATCCCCAACGCCGTGTACCATTGTGAGTACAAACACAGGCTTTCCCTGGATCTGTCATGCAGATATTCCAATTGTCTATATTGATCATGTTTAGCTGCCTCCTGGTGTGAGGACATGCCACTGTCACCTTGCCTTAGGGCAAAATCTACTGCCAGTRAGCAGAGATAGGAGTTCCTGTGTAGTTTTGGTGTTGTTTACTGGTTTTCAGCCCAATACATCTTTGCTCTGCAGTACTCAAAGGGACCAAGCAAGTGCTCAGTGTTGCTGCAGACAGAGGTGCAAGCAGCAAACATGAAACCCATGATCTGCAAAGCATTAATAAAGTAGCACCAATTCCCACAATTACTGATAGAATCTGAAATCAACCTCCTTAAAGCAAACAAGGAGAAAAGGGTAAAGATAAAAAACATGAAGAACATTGAGCAAACATACAAGAAAATGTCACTTTGATGACACTTAACAGAGCAAAACACCATGAAATGAAAATGACTCAGTCAGAGATGCTTTTATACATTTCAACTGAACAATCCTCCCAACACAAACCCAGCCAGCTTTGTCTTGGCTGCAGCCCGAAACTGTTGAGGCTACTTAATAGTCAAAAGAATAAGAAATCATTTCACCATAGTGTTTTAAATGAAACAAACCCATCACACATCCGAAGCCTGATCCACCCCATCCTTTCACCAAGATTACTGAGCTTTCATTTAGAGAACCAGATCAAGGCTCCTCGGCTGGGGTGTTACAAGGACACCTTCCAAACACAGCTCTCAGGTTCTGCTGTGGAGTTTTGTACTCCAATATGCAACCACCAGGAAATAAAGATAAATATGAGGGAGATTTTGGGGTGCAGCATGGCAAAAAGGCACAAGACAGGTGTAACTTAGACGATGACCTGTTCAACCAAAGATTTTCCTGATTCTTGATGCTTTTCATTGAAACCTTTAAAGTGCATATAAGAACTAAGTTTCACTGCACAGGGAGAGAGACAAGACTCCCATCCACTCAGCCACACGAGTGCTTCAGCAAGAATCCCACCATCTGAAGGAACAAGAGCTGTAAGATAGCTTTTGTGTGTGTGTGTGTGTGTGTGTTTGTGTGTGTGTGTAAATAGGGAGATAAGAGTGGAAAGCAAAGGTGAAAACCACACAGTCACAACCCTTTACCCCCCCATGCTGACACGAGCAGTGCTGCTTGCCTTAGCCTGGCACTGGGTGTTGGGGGCTCCCCCCACTCACAACTACCAACCATTTCTTAATGCCTGGCAATTCATTCCATCAACCGTTCTTATCTATGAAGCAGTAAGGAGGCAGTAATGAAAAAGAAAGAACAAACCCCACAGCACCATGCTGACACAACAGACTCGTCTCCTGGATTAGACTTTAAAGGGGGTGAATGGGATATTGTACTTAGCTATTACGCTAAGTACAATATCCTCACTTGCTTATCTTTTCATCCACAGCTGTGAGTAGGACCACGTGTGGGTCCTCTGGGGCCTCGCGAGGCATCGGCTCCCTCGTTCATCACCACAGGAGCCATCCTTGGCCGTGGCCTGGGCTGAGGGACGGCCCGTGTGCCTGGCACACTCTGCAGCAAGCAAACAGCACAGCAACTCTCTCTAAGGAGTACTGACAGTAATTAATACCTGAAACAGGCATCGGATCATGCAAGCATCAGGCGTGACAGAGGAAACAGCTTCCAGCTCTTTGAAAGGTCATAGTGACTGATGCATGTTAGTATCTATTTATGCTACAAACCTTGTCTTAACTGGGAAGTAGTACCTAAATAAAGTGAAATTCTATCTTAAGGGGCTGGGAGGGAACTCTACCAGAAAGCAGGCCATACTAATCCACTTGTCTCATAAAATAGAAACTGGAGCAGGTATGCCCAAGAACTTTGGCAGGGACTACACTGTTCACTGTCTATTCAGCCACATTTCTCAAAGGAGTCTGATAATTTATTACAGCACTTTCTTCTTCTGAGTATACACTAAYAAATGGAAAAAAAATTTTAAAAGCCCATTTCCATATTTTCCAATTTAATTCCCTGAAACACTTTGTGCATTCAACAAGGGACTTCCCAGTAAGCATTTTCATAAGTAAGTGCATAGTGCTAGCTATGCTTCAGTCTTCATGGACTGATCCTGAACAGAGTGCTCATAAATTCTCTGTAAAAGCTTCTGCAATATTGATTCCTTTTTTCTTTCTTTAGCACCATGGGGTATATTGGCTTGAACTGATGGTTATCAAATTTAGGAGACTCTTACAGTATATAAACATTCCTCATAATTGTTTATCTCCRTATCTTATCTCATTGAGTTGTTTTATTTTATTGTCTTCAAGCACAAAATCATGTTACAAGTAGTTGTATGCAGGGAAAAACCCATGCAGAGCACCTTAATAAAACATCCACACAGAACAACCGAACAACCAAAACCTCTTCCTGAAAAATCCCAATAGCACCACATGCTTGAAGGGCTCACTGCAGCGGGGTGATACGTGGAAGGTGAGAAACAAAACCTCTTTGGTTTTAGTTGCCCCCTGCTCAGACAGGGCTGGAAAGATTTGCTTCACTTCGTCGGGCAATCCTGGGCATGGACAGTGCACTGAGCATCAGCATCYGCTCAGCTTCAGAAGACCCTTCCCTCATTCTGTGATTTCTTTAGCTGTTTACAGGCAGTTCAGCCGGGCCTTGCTGGATTCATAAATCACACCTACGACTCCTTCCTCCCAAATGTTTTATTGCTCTAATGCAGCCTGAGCACTCAGAGGAGGCAGTTATCGCTGTGCTCACTTGACAGCCCAGGAAATGGAAGCAGGGATGTGAAGCGATTTCCTGAACATACTGCAGACAGCCAGAGGCTGATCCAGATAGTGAAATCCTATTACTTGATTTCTGATTTCCAGCACCACCACAATGCCAAACTGAGCAGGGGATCTCTTTCCTAGCTGCCCACTTCCCTTCTCTATCTAGCACCGCATAAACACTCCAAAAATACATCRTCCCACCACACTAACAATGTAGCCAGTATTCTCTAATCTCCTCACTCTTAACATTTTGTCCTCTCTAGTTCTTCCTCAATGTAAAAGAAGAAAAAAAAAAAGGGAAGGAAAAAAGCCAATGAAGAAAGTATGCACTGCTTTCCTTTCTCATTCTTTGAAGCAGGTGACATAACTTTCTGTTTTGCTGGTGATGGATTTGCTTGGAAATTTCAAGCTGAGGTGAGGGTCCTGCACTCCTCCCAAGGTGAGCCTCCCCCGCCTGCTTTGACCACAGACACTGGGTGCTGCCCAGCCTCCCTTCGATCCATCCACCACACACCTGTCATGCTGTGATCCCCAGCATAAGCCCAGACTCTTCCTGCTGCCGCAAATCAGGACCATTTCCAAGCAGAGGTGATGCCTGGGAGCCTGGCTCAGGAATGCTGGGACCAGCTCAGCCCCTGCTCAMAGCCAGGAGTACCAGGTGCAAGAGGCTCTCGCAAAACCGCACTGCAAGTGCCCCTCTCGAGGAGATGGGAGTTATGCTTGTTGTACTTAATTTTCTCCTCCTTGTGATTTAAAACAGTATCAGATGGAACTTCACAACGAGGCTTGGTTCTGTGAGTGTCACATGAAACCTGTGAGCTTTAAACAGAACCTCAGCAGATTAGCAGTAAAAAATTTCCAGTCACATGCATCATCTTAGTTCACACTCAAAGTTGTACCAATTTGTTCCAGTTAATAYTTTATGTTTTAAATACAACTACGTCAGGTTCAAGGAAGGAAGCAGGTCTATTTTAAGGAATACAGCTCTATTTAAGTACTTTATTAAGCCAAATGAAGGCTTCAGTGTAACAAAATTAGATGAAAAAACTCTGTGCTACTCGTCTGTGCAGTCATTACCACGGCCAGCTGTATCATCCTTTCCTTAAAATGTGGTTGGCCAAAAGCACTGAAGTATCCTGCCATATCTGTCCAGGAATAAGGCCCAGAAGTAGATAAGCCATTTGTTTTTCTCCTGGGGGGAGGCAGTAATGAAAAAGAAAGAACAAACCCCACAGCACCATGCTGACACAACAGACTTGTCTCCTGGATTAGACTTTAAAGGGGGTGAATGGGATATTGTACTTAGCTATTACACAGTACAATCTGAACAGCTGTATCTCCAATGAGATCTCAGCCACAAGCATGAGATTTGAAAGGGAAAATTGTAGTTTCTCACAAAACTCTCACATTTGGGATGGGTATTCTGCACAGAGGAAAACCTGCAGCATCCATTTGTAAAAATTAATGTAGGATTGACATCAGCTGCCTAAAGGAAATTCCAGGCTGGAGCACAGCTTGAAGAATTCCCGTCTCTCCTTTTGACACCATGCAGGGAAGGGCTCACTGGCAATGGGCTGTTTCACCACAAGTTTGAAAGCCAGTGGAAGAGCCCTCCTCCAATGTTTTCACTATGCTACAGTATCCCATTCAGGGCCCATACATTCCRCATTCAACCCCACACTGTAAAGCTCAATCAGCACCACCTGATCCCTGCTTCTGGGGCACAATAAAAGCCCCAACTGTCAGATGCTATTTTACCATCTAAGCCGGAAGGAAGGAGCTGTTCCCTGAAATTCCTTGGAAACGAACATGGTGTTGGAGAGATGTCCTGCTGAATGCATGCCTGAGCATCTGCTGCAGAACAGCATCTCTCCACCTCGTGTTTGGAAACAGCACTGAGAGAAATGCTCTTTGTACATCAGCAAAGCAGCTCCACCCCGGCACACCTGAGTAGCCCTTCCATGCAGGGGGAGATTTTTCTTCTTGCTGCAAGTCAGCTCCTTGCGAGCTCTGTACGACTCTCTTTATCCTGAAGAGAGTCTTCAGGATAACAGAAAGCCAACCTGAACGCCAGCCGAAGGTAAAGGAAACCAGCATTGCTGTGGATTTTGTTTAATTTCTTCGCATTAGTCCATTATCAAAATGTCTCAATTGCAACCGGCACATTCAAAGGAATTTATAGAAACAAGAGAAAGGTAGGTTGCAAAATTTACAGAGCACCTGCACAATTTACTGTGATTCAAACCAGAAGCAGCAGAGTCAGTGACGCTGGATCATTTCCAACACCAGATCCTTTTGTCAGATTTTAATCTCTACGATGTTATTTCCATTCATGGAAACCCACTGAACCAGGTATAGCCCATTATTCTTCCACAGCCCTGCTGTTTGAAGATCTGCTTAGTTAGGCTCAGTTAGGAAAACATTTAACTAAGAGTAAGCTGAGACAGAGGGACGTTCAATAAGCCCCATTGTACAGCGATCCTGCAGCAACACAGGAAAAGAGAATGGAATCTGGATTCCCTGAGCTGTAACTCTATACTTTTACACTGACCACAGTGCTTGTGTTTGAGAGGCTGCAGGGGAACCTGCATCTAAGGAAAAGGGTCAAGGAAAGGATGTTCTGCCTGTGGCAGATGCTTTTCAGAATCTCAAAATGTCTTTCTGCATTCAAAAATTCATTTTCACTTTGACATATGGAAGGTTTATTATCCACTTCAATTCTCCTTGCTTCAGTAAAGAAGAGACATCCTGAGTGGCTGAAAAGCAGTGCTTGGAAATGGCTGATTATTTTCTGCACTTGCAGAAATGATGTGTCTGATGTCTCGCAGCTCCCCCAGACACAAGTGCTTCCTTCTGTACAGATAAGGGCTGCAGCAGTGACACACACACACACCGGGAAAGGAACAGCCAGATCCACTGTCAGCCAGCACACCGCTTGCATTTCAATGGCTCTGGTCAACAGGAATACTGTGGTGAAGGACGCCAATATCAGAAACATTCTAGATGGAAAATATCTGCTTACAGGTCATTTTTATTATCTGATCTAACTTAAGGAATGCCTGAACAATGAGACCTCTGCTACCGAGGACGATCCAGGGTAAACGGAACTACTTGTACATGGCACAGCCACAATGAGGATTGGATAACCGGGAGAGTGATACTGCCCAGCCATCTAAAACAAGGCCCTGCTCTGGGTAACACACTTCCTATGAGCAGCAGCTGTTTTTCCAGCACAGGATTTATTAATCAGTTTGTACCTCATAAACATAACAGCTCCGAGTGATTTTGTGCCTCACACACACACMCCTTTTGAAATACAGCATTTGATGCTGAAGGTTTTATGTCTCCTCGGTGACTGTGCAAAATCCAACTCTTAGCTCTCCCCACTAAAGGTATATAATGCATTCTGATTAAGATCTAACCCATATCCACAACAATTTCAGAGCTTTGGTCACATTTCTCAGCACATCACAGCAGGAGAAGAGAACGGCAAGCAGGAAGACACACACAGTCTTCACCACCATCCCTGTGACAACAGAATCAGACATTCAGGACAAAGAACCAAGTGATTTTCTTGCAAGAAGGGAAACAGCCTCTCCCAGCCTCATGGTGTTAGGGTTTACTTCCAACCCTGTTTATCCTGGAACTAACACAGACCCATAGCACAATTGCCAACAAAAGCCCAACAACTTATCAGTGCCAAGGTGCAAACTAGTGGTTTTACCAAGGCTTTACTGTAAAATCCGTCTCATTCAACATATTTAGTCCACAGAGTGCACAGCTTTCAGCYAACAAACCCCTGGCTCAATACATTTTCTGAAACCTGCCATGAGACTAGTGAAACTTGTCTGCAAGACTAGATTCTGATTCCGCTGAATGACTGAGCCACATCTTGCCTCCTGTCACACTCTGTGTCCAGCACAAGATGAAAAATAATCTACTTCCTGAGATGGAGGAGGGGTGCTAGATCACAACTCTGAACCATATGCCCAGGTAATCAAAGAACCTTGCAGTATTCTTTGAACACACATTCTATGTGTTAATATGATTTTAGATCAACTCTGAGTCACAGTTTCAAAAAAATTCTCATTTGCATCTCTAAAATCAGTATCAAGTTTCTCTGATGTGTGTGGAGGTCCTTGATTACTGTCATTACTTTAATCAGTATTTTATCAGTATTTCAAACCTACAAGTTATTAAGAGCAATTATTTTTTAGTGCATTACTCTACTAGCAGAAAATAGATACCTTTTTTACATTAAAACTGAATCATTGTGGACCTGTTGGAGTGGGTCCAGGAGGCYACGGAGATTCTCTGTGGGCTGGAGCACCTCTCCTATGAGCACCAACTGAGAGAGCTGGGGTTGTTCAGTCTGGGGAAGGGAAGGGTCTGGGGAAACATTAGAGCCCCTAAAGGGGCTCCAAGAGAGCTGGAGAAGGACTTTGGACAAGTGAGGGGGAAAAGGCTTCACAGTGACAGAGCACAGGGTTAGATGGGATATTAGGAAGACACTCTTCCCTGTGAGAGTAGTGAGACCCTAGCATAGGGTGCCCAGAGAAGCTGTGGCTGCCCCAGCCCTGAAGTGCCCAAGGCCAGGTTGGATGGGGCTTAGAGCAGCCTGGGAYAGTGAAAAGTGTCCATGCCCGTGGCAGGAAGTGGAACCACATGGGCTTTAATGTCCCTTAAAACCTGTGATTCTATGATTATATAATTATATTCAGAGCTCTATGATGCGCTTTATTATATCCAATACCTTTATCTATATTTCAGCACTAAACAGAGCTTCATTCTCTATAAGTCTTGCCTTTTTTCTGCTTATCCAGCACCATAAACAAAATTGCTAATACCCTAAAAAAAGCCACACATTAAATGATGAGCATTTTGAAAATACAAGCGCAGGATAGTGTCCAACTCCAAGGTACCAGCAAGGCTCACCAAAGCATGGCGCAGCTTTTAGTGCAACAACTACTCCATGCCCTGCTCCGTTATCTCATTAATCCTTCATCTGCCAAGAAGGTTCCCTCTGTACCTGGAATGAGGCTTCAGCTTTTGCCTTCTGTTGCACCTTTCAGCCTCTGTACCTGCAGGATGCCTTGGCACAGAGCTGGCAGGGAGGTGGAGGAAGGGCAGGGCAGTTTAAAAGCACTCTTTGGCCGCTGATGTGGTGTAAGCAGCTGCCTGAGAGTATCCACGGGGACGGGACCGCACAGCTGCACGGCCCATCAGCCCCCAGAGATACAAAGGAGCTGTACCAATTCCCAAACCTCTACATACAAGGCTGCTTTGGTTTTCCTTTTTTAACTTTGTGCTGCTTTCCCTGCCCCAGCTATGGTTCCACCAGCACTACTGGCCACCACTACCATTTACCACTTCACCTGCGCACAGACCTGCGCTCATCCATCATGTTTAGCTGAGACCCTGTTAGGCTCATCAATGACCAGTGGACTCCAGACCTGCTGCTTTATCACCCAGCAGAAAAAATTCCAACAGCACCCTAAGCACTGACAGAAGCAGGGAGTTTGTCAGGCAGGAGGGGCTGAAAGAAAAAGATGAAATGTGTCTGTGCTGCCAGCTTCAGCAGGAAAGCCAAGCTGCTGCCACTGAAGGGAGCCCTGCAAGAGAAGGAGCTCCCACACAGACAGAGCAGACACTTCCTCTGGGAAACAAAGCCAGGTAACATTACCAGCAACACCTGGCTCCCTCTGGTACCAGCAGCAGCAGAGAAGCAGCAAGCCATCTTTTTTCCCCCTGAGCTTTCTGTCCCAGTGCTGTCTGTTCCTTGTTCCTCCAGCCATGGAAAGAACGAGACCCTTGGTTCTGAGATAACTGGATTCTGTCATCCAGGATAACTGACCTGCTCTGGAAGTTCGGTCTGAGTGTGGACAATCTGTGTGCTCGTTCTTGCCCAGGCACTGTGGTCTCCAAGGGAACGGACAAATAACACACAGTATCTTACTTACACCTGGTATCGTAACTGGGGATTACTTTGGCAACGCTGCCGTGAAGCAAAAGCACTGTGTCCACACGGAGCCCTGCCCTGGCACAGCTCACACGCTGCTCCAAACCAAACCAGATGGATTCTTCTAGAAACCCACAGCTTTACAACCTCAGCAACCAGCACAGCCAGCACTCCAGCCAACACAGGTGGCTGGCTTTTGGTCAGCTAATGTTGACACAGGTAGAAGGAAGCAATAAAGAAAAAAATGTATTACGCTGTGCATGAAAGCACAAACCCAACAAGGTAAAACCCACTGAAATACATTTTCCAGTCTCAGCACAAAGCATGCCAAATTYTTCTGAGAACTGGGATTAAAAAGAACGAAAATAGTTGTAGATATTGAAGACAGAATATTTGTAACTAACATTGCACCTTCTAGTAATTATTAAATTGGACTTCTATAACGAGATAAACTGCCTTTTCATCTCGTTTCAGCACTCTTTTCAAAGTCCATGAACACACTTGCCATATATAACCAATAATGTCTAGAAACTTATTTCAAATCTCTTCTCCCAAATGGGCTTGTAATGATGACAGAAACAAGCTGTTTCTCAAATGCGCARAAACACCTGTATTGATTTCCCTGACTTTTTAAAGAAGAAAACGAGAAAGCTTCAGAATATTGATGTCCTTCTTTTGAATGCTTCAAAATTCTATTGCTATTTATAAAACGTGTATTTGAAACATTGCTTAAATAATTCTTTCTTGATCCAATGACAACAAAAAGGCAGCAAGAAGAAATGCTTTCAGACATGGAGAGAAAATAAACAGAAAATAATACAGGTTATTAATTTGGAACAAATTAAACAGTAACTCAAACTAAATGGAGAAAATAAAGTTCAAATTCTTCTTTGAATTCTATTAGGCTGGATGGTATTCTAGAGGATATAGAAAAGAAGAGGATTTCTAAGTGTTGCTCAAATGCATTAATAATTACAGCTCAAAAATAATTATGATTCAGACAAGTCGCAATGGTCCAGAAAACAGCTCCGCTCTAACCAGTCTGCAGGTTTTTTTTGCAGGGCAGAAGTATTGACAGAACTAGCACAAGCAATACCTGGTCCACTCTTGGGGTTTTTTTAGTAAATACTTAGAGCAATAGAGATTCTCTTAGACCAAAATCCCTGTATGGAAATAACATTTAAGCACCACAAATCAACCCATCTGGATGACTATGGTTGGTGAGCTGAAACCAAGAACCCCCACAAATGCTCTGCAGAGCTGGTAATGATCTGGCTAAAAAACCGGTTCCACACCAACATAATTTTATAAACTGTAAGTCCCATTTTACTCCTTATCTTCAGATCTGTCTGTCTACGTTTGAAAAACAAGTGCCTGCGGAGGAAGGCGGGAACCTCCCTTGGAATGGAAAATGTGACCCCCCTCCCTGCAAATTATTGTAACTTGGAAATGATGGGGGCTTTCAGGCAAAGATAYGGGAAAAGGAATTCTTTATTAGTATGTACATGGATAAAAAGGCAAACAAACAGGAGCAGAACGCAGTGCCGGCCTCTCTCGGCCGCAGGCCTTTCCCCTCAGTGCAGTTCCGCTCCCGGCCGGGCAGGGCGGGGCGGCGATTCCCCCRSGCCTGCAGGGGGCGCTGTGGMGCGAGCTCAGCCCTCACGCGGTGATGGCGGGCAGGCCGGCGGGAGAGAAGGGAAAAGGGCTTCCTTTACAATCTCACGGTGGGCAGCCGGTCCCGGTGCCCCTCTGGATGGTGAAATGGGCTGTAGCAGGGACCTCGGAGCGGTGGCTGGAACGGCAGAGGCGTTTGTTTGCCACACCCGGGGTGGCAAACAAAGTGTAGCATTAACTCCGCAGCCG
Organism: Parotia lawesii; assembly: GCA_003713295.1. Lineage (NCBI taxonomy): Eukaryota > Metazoa > Chordata > Aves > Passeriformes > Paradisaeidae > Parotia > Parotia lawesii. Next base: position 755,398 of record RAHM01000216.1, read on the forward strand.
CGGGGTGTCTGGGCAGGCAAGGGGTGTCAGGTCAGAGTGTAGCAAAAAGTCCAAAGCAGTGGCAGAAACAGCGGGGCTGGGCAGCGGCAGCTGGGCTCCTGCAAACAGCCGGGAGACGCTCCCTCCAGAGGCGGGAGGAGATTGGGGTCCCCTTCCCAGTGAGGTCGGGTGTTGGAAAGGTCCCAGTTCAACTCGCTGGCCCATGATAAAGAGACCCAGTGATTAACAAAAAAACTCTGCAGTGGCAGGGAATCCTTTGGGCAGCAACAGTCCGGCACCAAAACCACACCTGTCCCACTCTGGTCCCGAGGGCGAGAGAGAGCTCGAAGCTGAGCCCAGCCCCTCATGCCCCAGCCAAAATCTCGAGGTACCTCTGCACTTCCCAAGAGAAAGCTCCCCAGCTCAGAGACAGTAGCAAACTGCACCCCTCTTCCTCCTCCCAGCCACATCTTTTGTCTCTCTTAAGTATCATCATTATCATCTCCTAGGCAACAAATGGGAGAAAATTCCCTAAGAAAAAAAAAAGAAAAATCCTAACCTCCAACACGGTCTGATAAAAGTAACTTCACAGTTTTAAGAGTCTTCTCTAGCACTGGCTTCACTACCACATGARGGATTTATTTTCTTAAAACCCAGACCCTCCAAGGAGTAGCCAACAACCATAAAGCACRAATTAAAAAGCTCAGGAAATGGGTCAAAAAGCCATCGTGAAAGGGAATCATCATTCAGTGACATCTTTTATTTTTGGTCAATGACATTCTGGGTCTCTTCTGGGCCTCATCAAAGATCCAGCACTATCAAACACTACATCAGTGGCCTGCAAATGAAAGATACGATCCAGCTAATAGAGCTTGTGGATCATACATGGAAAGAAAGAACAGTGCAGAAGAACAACCAGAAACAGCACACGTACATTTGAACTCCTGGWAACAGGTTCCTCAGCTGAAACACACCACTGTGCTGGCTCCAGACCACATGTCCACAGGACTTTACTACAGCACAGAGCAGTAGCCCTCCAGCTGGGGTGGAATCCCATGAGGAGATGGGATCAGTCCCAAGAAAGCACCATTTGGACTCTTCCAAAAGTTTGGAAACTTTTCTGCTCTCTGGGAAGGACAGAAGGTGGGKTAATGGGAGGCACATGCTGGGAAAGCAGCCGGCCATCGGCTGGGCAAGACCTAGCTCTTCCTCCACAATCCTCTCCCTCTCGCCTCACTGTTTGGTGGCAAACTGAGCAGAATAATCCTGCAAAAATATTTCAATTCAATTATTTTTGAAATTGTTCATTGCATCAATAGCTTTGGTAGCTCAGCCCCACAAGCAGCTGCATTGGCACTGCTCAGGAGGACAGAGAGTGGTGTGGGACTGGGAATAAACACTGGTACAGAGAGAAGGGCAGGAAATAACAGACCACCTTACTGTGGAAAATGGAACTCTGTTGTCAGAGCCAGGCTAATGTGAGCCCTGGGATGCACGAGGATAGGGAAAAGGAAGCTGACCAGGGAAAGTCAGCCCTGGATTGTCACTGAGACCAATACTGTAATACCGCTTCTAGTCCTGGGAGATGCAGTTGGGGGAAAAAACTGAAGAGGATGTGGAGCAGAGCCCCTGAACTGTTTGGGCAGAGTGGAAATGCCTTGCAGAGAGAGATGTAACAGCTCAGGATCCTCAGCACAAGGGAGCTGCTCCAAAGACAAAGCAAGAGGATTAGGGCATGATCTGGCAGCTSCTGCCCCACAAAGGAGGGAGGGACAGAGGTGGGACAGCTCCTCGAGACAGCCTGAAAGCAGGATCCCTCCTTCTGTTGGGAAGGAAAGGGTTCAGATGCGGATTGTATCTGTGAAAAGAGCCAATTCCCATCACAGTGACCACCCAAACTTCCTTCCTCCTCTGGCAGCAGCTCCAATTACAGGATGCCAGGGGAAGATGGGCTTCAAAAGCTCAAGTGCTGCCAGGGACTCTGTTCTGCAAGATTCCACACAGGCAGAATTAGAGATTCCAGGAAAAAGTGAGATTGGAAGGGTTCCAGGGGGCACATGGACCAAGCTCCTGCTCAGGCAGGGGCAGTTTCAAAGTCAGAGCAAGCTGCTCCTGAAGGCCTCCAAGGATGGAGGTGCCAGGGTCTCCCTGCMCAGAACTGCTTTCCCTTGTGCTGAGCCAGAACTGACTGCTGCAAATTATGACCATTTGTCATAATGTCATGTCCTGTCTCTGTCTCCCTCAGAGTTTGGCTCCCTGCTTTCTAAGAACTTCTAGGTGGCAGGAGACTGCAATTAGATCCCTCCTGAGCTTTCTGCTCCTCAGGCGAAGAGGCCCCAGTTCTCCCTGCCTTCCCATYAGTCTTCCAGTTCACTCACTTTAGCCTGTGAATATCCCTGGTCTCCGTGGGGGCTCAGGACTGCATTCAGGGAGTGAGATACGTTGCACCTGACACCTGTCTGTGCATAGCCAGCCTTGGGCACTGCAGGGCAGAGGTTATCCACCACAACTCCCAGCTTGCGCTCATGCTGTCCAGACATTTAGTCCATTAGATGATGGAGTTTATCCTACTTGGGATTTTGCATTTGCCTTTGCACTTGCTGAACCTCAGCAAGCTCCTCTCAGCCCAGCACTTACYCTCCAGTTTCTGCCCATGTAAAACAGGGTGCACCCTCTTCCAGTGTCTAGGCCTGAAGATGTAAGACACAGCCCCACCATCAACCCCCAAAAACGTTCAGCTCCCTGCCAGTTAGACTTCAACCCATGGATGACAATGTACTGCACTTCTCCCAGGCCTCCCAAGTATTTCACCCGCTTTGCAGTTCACCCACCCACCCACTCTAAACCTCCTCAGTTCAGCCTCGATGAGAAGCTGAGAGCTTAAAAATCCTTACGGCAGGGTCTGCCAGTGTGTAACCACAAATTCTTTCTATGAAATGGCTGATAATTCCCCCAAATAGAGAGCTAAACACAGCAAGGCAGGCAGGAAAATGGAAATACAATGAAGCTTTCCAGAAGAACGTCCTTCAGCTCCGGATTAAGAGGATTATGCCACTTAGAATAGCATTTTTATAACCCCTTGAGTCCAAGTTTTCTGCAGATAAACCGAGAATTGAAATTCCCYGCAGTAAAGCTGCTCAATTCTTGCACAAACTACACAGCAGCCCACTTATATATGCTGCTCTCCATGTCTGTGCAAAGTAGTTTCAGAACAACTTGAAATTCTGAAAGCAAGACCACACAGCAAAACAACTRCATTTCATGGTCACACTGCAATATGACTAATTTTACTATAATGTATGTTGGGGGATTGCTACTCCACAGCGTAGCTTTGAAGCATATTTAACAAAACCTTATCTCAGATCATCCACATCCTGTTTAATTGTTTATGAGCATCACAGCAACACTATAAAAACACTGCTATGCTTTCCAGTGAGAAATACAGCTAGAAGTGATGAACATGGACAACAGCAGGTAATTCTGACTGTGCCCAAGAAGTTCATACCTGTGTGGCACTGGCCGTGTCAGAAGGTCACACAGGGCTGGCCTAAAGCACAAGGAACCCGCACAGCCATCACCTGGCCTGGTTTGGTTTTGGTGTTAACCCTTTGTCACCCCACGTCATGACATGTGGCTCTCTGTGCAAGAGAGACTCCTGYGCACCCGGCCCATTGCACAACCCGAAGGAACTACAATGAGTCACTTGTAATGCCAGAAACCTTCCAACGAGACCATCCCAGCGACAGAATGAAAGTCTTTATAGGACATTTTTTTTTTWAAACTATTCTCTGCAAACTGAGCAGCATAATAGAAAAACCTTTCAAAATAACTGAAACTGGATTTTGCAAACCCAACAGACGAATCCCAGATTGCAACATGCCCATGCTATTAATATGAACTCTTAGAATAAACAAAACACCCACAAATCCTTCCTGCAGAACGTCCCTTTGTGTACAGTACACACCTTTGTGCAAGCTGGTAAAGTGATGGTGACAGAGTCAACATGATTTGCCCCAACCTATCCCACATGTCAGCTTGTCCTGCAGTTAAACGTAGCAGGAGAGAACTGAAAGAAACTTTTTGAGTCATCAGGGCCTGTCCCTTCATAGTGCAGACTCCCATGCATTGTCTAGTCCTATCACAATCCTGAGGAGAGCTTCACTTTAAACCTCCCGAGGTTGTCTGCACCATTATTTGCTTAGTTAATATCCTTCAAAAACCAGTTAAAAAGCAGTTACGTATTTCCTATGTAAACCCAACAAAAACCGTATTTCCTAATTTCTTTACTAGTACATAATGCACTGAAACATGGAATCCTAGAATGGTTTGGGTCGGAAGGATCTTGAAGACCATCTTGTTCCAACCATCTGACATGGGCAGGGACACCTTCCACTAGACCAGGCTGCTCAAAGCCCCGTGTTAATACACAAATATGTTAATACTCTTTGATTCCAGAAAAAAAAAAAAAAAAGAGTTGATCAGAACAAGCCCTTACAGTAAAGTCAATTAGTCAGATCTTCTAAATAAAAGTAATAATGATACTTTTCCTCCCACAGTTGTTCTGTGTTTACTAGGAGGTAAGTAGWTACTTCACAGAGAAATGTTTTTAGTCTGATTTTCAGAGCAGCAGAAATCATCTGGAGATTAATGTGGTGCTGCTTTCCATGCCAGTTCCCCTCTCTCCTGGTCACTCACAGCTGATCCAAAGGAATCCRGAGATCCACAACACAGTTCCCATTACTTGTGCTCTGCAGCAGCCCAGACCTGCAGAGGCCATCGCTGAGCCCATCATGGCAGCACTTCCCAGAGGTTTAAATTACAAGATAAGCCACCATAAAAGGTCTTCTCACCTCAGGGATTTTAATTTAGCGACTGCAAGTGCTCTCTCTAGAACACACCAGCAGTTCTGGGCAGGAGGCTCCCAGGAAAACCCTCTGTTTATCATCCCTCGCTGAAAGAAACTCATCCTAAGATACTCTCCCAGAGCTGCCAGTGCCTGGCTCCAGTTAACCCTATTGCAACACCAGGTCCTGTCTGAAGGAGATACTACTGTGGCCTTCCAGGCAAAGTAATACATGCTGCCACAGCAATCTGCTAAGGCAGAACAAGAGGAAAGGCTGTGGCTGGACAGTGAATTAAGGGATACCCACGCGTTTAAAAATACCCAGCAAGGGAAAAGCGTGTGACTCCTGATATGCTGGTTAACCCAGAGCCTGTTCGGAGCCCAGCCCCCAACCAGGTCATACTAAAGCACTGTTTTGTCTATASTGAATTTCCAGATTTATTGTCTAACTGTTGTAATGGACCTTGAAAATTCTGGCCTAAAGAAGGCCAGAGACAGGAAAAAGCATCATAATAAAAGGGATTGGGCAGGATTGTGGTTTACATCCAGAGATCCAACGATCCTACAGGAGATGCAGGAAATGAGTTCATGCACCTGATACCTCCTGCGCATGGAGAGRCAGAAAAACCCGAGCAGGAAATAAGCACAGAGAGGCTTTACACAAGATACAATAAAGCAAATTTTCCTTTTTTGARAACACCYTCCTTTGTCCCAGCAGAGGAACTGACTGGGTACAAACACACACCCAGCCCCAAATCTGCGCACACGAGCACTTCCTTGGGCTGCTGAATAATTAGTTGATTTGTATTTAGCCTGAAATGTTAACTGCATCTGCTTGCACTTCAAGTTTCACACCTATATATACATTTTAATTTTAAAACATTCCCTCTGACTGCTTCTAGACAGCCTGGCTCCCACATGGGCTCAGCTGTAGGATCTGAGGCCAAAGATGAACTTTTGCACTAAATTTCAGAGCCTGCAGCTCCCTCCAAGCACTGAGATCTCCATGAGGGAGGGAGATGACCACACTCTACATGTCACAGAAAGAGATATGCTATTTATGAAGAAATAGCATATTTCATTCAACTACTAGGTTTTTACAGATATTTATGCTGATTTCAGAACGTATAAAAGTGGAACATCACCATTCCCAAGGAACGGACTGATTCTCTCAGATTTAGTGATGAGGGTACCTGCACCCCAGAACCAGCATCTATCCCAACCTCTTGACTTACATTCTAAGAGTCTACAGCTGGATTGGTTTAGTCATTTGCTGGCTTAATTATTATTTCAATTATGTAAAAAATATTACTTTAACTGTGATCCTACTGAGCAAATCACCTTCTTCTAAATTCAGCTGCCCAGAGGGAGATTTTAATAATCTCTTCAGAAATAAGTTATCTTCATTTTGTTGATGCACAACAGCAAGTTTCTGAAAACGTAATAAAATAGAAACTAAGTAATAAAAAGAGAAACTAAAGAACAAAAAAAGGGCACTAAATAGTAAAGTTTTCAACAGAAGGCCTTAAATCCAGGACAGAGTATAACCTTGAGCATTATTGGCAAAGGAGGAGCACCTACCACAGCTTTGGGTTTGCTGACTGCCACCAGATTGGCCAGAAAATCTTCCTCGCGCAGCTGGCCAAACACATGGGCATCGTAAGCCACCACTATGGAGATCTCGTCCATCATTTTGCCGTCAGGCTGCCGCTAGCGGCTGAGCAGGCCGACAGTCCACGGCTGAACCTTGGCTCAGTTCCGTGTCAGTTGTTCACACCCAGCTGAAGACGCTAATGGGAAGGAGTGTCATGAGAGAGAGAAAACATGACCCAGCAAATCAGCTCCCGTGCGGGTTTTCCTCTCGAGGGCGCCCTTTGGTATCACGGGCAGCACACACGGCACACCTGCTCACACTCCCGACACCTGCCTTGCAAATGGCATTTGCTGAAAGGCAGGGAACCTGTTTTAATTCCAGTATTAGGCCAAAGATGAAACAGCAGGAGACAAAACAGATTAGTATTAAACAAGAAAAGATCTGTCAGAGCTTGACAGCAGCACTGAAATCACTGCTGTTCTTCTCCAGTTTGGTAGCAATTTTTCATTCTTTATATCCAGTTTTCTCTCATGAAAGCTGATGTTCCTGTCAGCGAAGTCTCTCCTGCAATGAATTGCTGCTTCTGGGTTATTTGTAAGTTCACAGAGATCGGTGTAATGCTGATTTCTTTCAAGCACTCCTTGAAATTTTCTGGAAGTTTCTAAATCTCTCCTTTAAAATCTTTTAAAACACTCACTTTTGCTTTTCCACAGATCTGAATTGCTTTATGTGCCCTGTAGATACTTTGATTTTAGCAGGAAGATGACGGCAGCAAGTCACAACCCTCCAAAAAGCGTCCTTCAGCTTCCACATGTAATAGAGGGTAAAACAGCCCTGAAAAGTTCAACAAGGCTGTGAAGCTCTTTCTTGAATAAACTTGCACCTCCACGAGGGAAACAAAAACAATTTATGCAATTAAAATTTTCCACAGAAGAAGGTTTTTAACCTAAATCTGGCACTGGTCTTGTTTTAGTTAAGAAGTAATATATTATCTCTTGTCTGTGAATCCTAAATAGCGGAGCAGCCGTCCAAATTGCTCCTGACTTTCCAATTCATTTATCCTAACTTCTTTTATGTATCCGACACAGGGCAAAAACAGCACAAGGAAAAAATACGGAAAAAATAATTAAGAATCAATACTCTGAAAACTACAAATAAAAATCCAGAAAACAATACAGGATTTGAAGAAACAAACAAAATATCCCAGAAGAAACTTCTTTCAGGACAATCAGGCAAGCTAAAACTCCATTCACTACATTTTTATCTTCTCTGGAAGCCTTTTCTTCCTGGTGAAAAATCATACCTGCTCAAGAAACAGAAATCMTTCCAGCCATCCATTTGTCTCCAAAAAGAGTCTGTGCTGGATGCAACAAATCTGGTAGAAATGTCCAGTGCAGGTTGGTGTGGCATACGGTTACACTCTTGCTTTCCAGAATGAACAGTCAGACCCACCTTGCTTTTCTTTTTCCTCTCCTCCTGGAGTATCGTTATCAAAGATTGCAGCTATCTAAATAGCACCAGGTGCTATTTGCATTTGAATAGGAAACTTGAGCAACAGCTGTAGCGGGCAGGATTAAAACCCTAACATCTCCTCCACTTAAATAGTGGGGGGAAATTACATGTTATTGCTAGGAAACAGAGAGTTCTAATAGGCTTATGGCAAACAAAAAAATGCAGCACTTGAGGTTAAACTCTTGAGACTAAAGCAGATTCTGATCATGCTTAACCCTTGCAGGATGAAGAAAGATATTTTTCCCTTGAAATATATCTACTGTGCAATTTTTCCTTGTTTTTCTTCAAAGGCAAATTTTTTTCCAATTAATTCCTGCAGTAGAAAGACTTCAGATTCCAGCCCAGCTTACGAGAAGGTGGCTCTCCATGTCACCTATACAAAACTCCTACCTGCTATGCCAAACCCGGCTCAGGTTTTCCAAAGCCTTTAAATGCTGCTTCCTCCTCCCCTCCATTGCCTTGAGGGGGTTTGGTATCTCCTTGTAGAGCAAGTTCAAAGCGTGGGACTGCGAGTGGCCCCTCCCCGGCCTCTCCTCTCCGCGGTGTGCTGACAAAGGCAACTGCTGCCAGAGGTACAGTCCCTTCCCACATCCCCTCCCACCCCGCTGGCACCCGCTCCAGGGGCTCCCAGCAGGGATTGGCATTACCTTGGAACAGTCAGGTAGGCGCAGGGGAGGGAGCAGGTGGTGTAACAGCAAACACTCCCATGTTAATGAAAGACCAATTTAATTCTGCAATAAGTGCAGGAGGTGGAGAATGCAAATTATCAAACATACTCCACAGCTGCAGCTACTCGAACCCCTCCCCTGATTTAGCCAACAAGCATTTCCATGTATAAGGAATTATGGACCAGAACGAATACTACCTTCTTCTTTTCCTCTTAGAGATTACAATTATTTAATAGAACTACATCTGCATATTATTGTATAATCAGTTCAATAATTCTAATACCTATTCATAACAAAGGGCTTATAATTTTGGCGTGTTCTAACTAGCAATTGCAAGAACTAATAACTGATTTGTGATGTTGGCTGATGCATCTCTTTAAATAGGATGTTTTTCAGTTGTTTCAAGCTAATGAAGCTGAGCTGCCTGCAAATCCCTACGAACCTGCATTTTACATCCCTGTTAACAGCCTGTGCTATACCCTGAATCAGCACACAAAATTATAACTATCAAGCCAGGTAAACTAAATATTTGGAATTAAACTGACCGAAGCAAACACATCCACCCAGGCACAACCGCAGCCTGCTCACACCAGAGGAACTGGAAGGGAAAGGGCACGCAGAGGTGCCCTTCACCACCTCCTCAGGCCACACTACACAATCCTCCCAGCCCTTCCATACAGAGCCTTCCCCTGCTGGGGTTTTTGGGTGCTGAAGTGATGAATAATCTACCGAAAGACAATAAAAACCATGTAGAATGTTCACATTTCCTTACAGCAAAGAGCGCTTCTCTGTCTAACACCACATCTACCTTGCAGCAGCCTTCCTCCAGGAACAGGAACGCAGCCCCCTCCACGACACAGCTGTGAAAGCGTACCTCTAAAGCAGGAATTTCTGGAGAAGCGGTGCAACCAAGCGGTCAGGAGACAGAGGAGAGCCAGCAGAAGGACAGGTGAGCTGCAGAAAGCTGTTAACTTATTAAGCTAAGTAGCCCTAATTGCAGTTGTTGGGATTTATATGCCGGTAGTTAATAGAGGTGAATGGAAAATTCCTGAATTGAGCAAACCAGCTCTCCTAGCAAAGCAAAATCCTGCTCACTCCCAAGATAAATTCATTCTCACTCCACCCCCAGGAATGTGTTGCTGCTATCTGACAGGGATAGGATCTTCTGACAGACAGGGAAGTGAGGTATGTGCAGCTCCTTGGTAAGCGCTCCCTTCCTGCCACCAGCTCCACGAACACAAAGGCCTTTTCTGTGATTTGCCTCTCATGCATTAATGAATCCGGGAAGATCACAGCCGTCTTCAGAGAAGGAAACATAAAACTCCTTTCAGAGCACTTGGAATGGCATTTGGCAGTCTTCAAGGTAAGTTTACGTGTCTTTTTCCCCCAGCGGGAATGAATAACGATAGTATCAGCTCTTCTTGTAATTCTGTACCCACAGCAAGGGCTTTTTCAGACACAACCAGCAAGCGAAAACCACCTGGTTACAAGTCAAACGCTGTAGATCTCACACACAGTTCTGTTCTCTCCTCACCCACAAAGGGCTTGCCAACCATCGGAGAGCAGCAGAAACTGGAACTCTGTTCCAGTTTTAGATGTGTTTGTGGATCCACGTGAGACTGGAATGCGAAGTCACCGTGGCTCGCAGGAATGACCTGCACCATTCCAGAAATGCAGTTGCCAGGCTCTGACTGATCAGCGATTGCTTCTCCAGAATTTATTTTTATTATTTAAAATGTCAAATTAGCATGGCCTATTTTTTTTCCCCAAAAGAAGTGGGTGTATGCACCTGTGTTCCTCCTAAAATAATCCTCCAAATGTGTGGAAAAATCTGGGCTTGATGTTCTTTAGAACATATAGTTACAGGGGTAAATCCTCCCAATTAGCTTGCTCCTGTTTTGAAAGCAGGCACAATTGTAAACTCATTTTTGCAGATTAAAGCCAGCAAAGCCATCCCACTGGATAGAGGGAATGTACTCTCCCAGTGGTGGCAGAGGTCAGTGTGGCTGGAATTGCTGAGGCATTCCTGACACACCAGTGATGCGCTTCCCCTCAATGGACCTTGTGTAGCCCACCATAGGGAAGAGCTGAGGACTTGAGAATCTCCATTTTATGGTGCCAAATAACCAAATTCCCCTCTCCCAGCCTCCCCAAATCCACTGCATGCCACACAAAAAGCTACTCACGCTTCCATGCAACAACTGCCGCATAAGGATTTTCTTCCACAGTGTTCCTATAGATGCTCTTTAAAGAAAAAAAGTAAAACTCTCTTATCAGCCTCACCCTAAAGCTCCAAAGGGAGAAGAGCATCCCAGCCGATCACTCCCCATCCTGCTGAAGCTCATTCCCTGGATATCTGTAAGCACATTCTCAGCTAATTCTGTTCTGTGTCTTTGCTGTGTTCCTCACTGAGGTGGTTACTAGCACTTGAAATTTTAAGGGTTTGGGTCAAGTTTGCTCTTCATTTCAGGTTTTACGTAACTTAGAACTACAGCTAAATAAGGCATGCCCAAAATAAATCTGCCCATTTTGATTTCCAAAACCACACAAACATGAACAAGATTAAATGGCAGGATAGCTGGGACACCAGCCTACAAGGTACATGCTCACTATTCAGCTCAGTCCATTCCAGATTATTTTGAAGCTTTTTAAATGAAGTCATGAACCTCTTTTGATTTTTAATTTATTAAATTCACCTTTTTACTTTAATTTTTCCATACATCTTCCCTATCCTGCCACTATCACTTTCTGAGGGACAATAGAAGTTATTTCCTCTCTCCTGCTAGGCTTCCTTCAGATGTGAATTGTTTGCCACAAATATTTTGCTTCATGAACTTCCTTCTTGCCTGCTGAGAATCTGGGTTAGAGTTGCGTTGACTTTTTGCTTGTTCATGTTTTCCCAGTGGCAAAGGCAGCACAGGACTCCAACTGAACTATCAGTGCATTTTATTGCTTGGCCCCACAAAGAGCTGTGGTGTGACAGGTGACAGAGGAACAAGGAAAGAACCAGACATCCCTGAGCCAGTACTGATATCAAGTAAAGGAGTATTCAATCTTAGTGTGAGTTTTTGACAATTCCAACCCTTGGCTGCTGAAAAACCAGATTTTATAGGGTATTTGGGGCATACTTTGTATTTACCTAATATAACCAATTGAGCTGAGCATATTTCCTCTTTCCCCATCCTTTTGTTTTGGCAAAATAGGGTATTTTTTTTTTCATGTTTGGAAAAGCAAAGGCTGGTACCAGTGAGCTCCCCAACAGGCAAACACTTTTCCAGCCTAATGCCCTGTGAGTGGGCCAGGCTAGCCTGGACCAGAGAGAACACTACAGAAACCATGCAGAAGGAACGGGCAGAAATTCCTGATCTACCTTGGAGCATATTTCCTGAAAAACAACAGGCTTCTGCCACCTGTCTCCTGTGTCACCCCTTCTCTTTGGGGATCCTTTTTTATCTCCTTCCAGTTCCATGACAGCAGACATCACAAACAACTCAACTCCACAACTCAGGGGAGTGGTGACAGCTGCAAAGCAGGGCCAGATACCAGGGACCTTCCCACACCTGCCCCACAGCCATGGCCAGTGTCTCCTGAACCTGTGCCCTCTGAGCCAAATTGCTACCAACAGGTCCCTCAACAGCTCCCCCGGCTGCTGAATGGACAAAATTAACAACCTGTCTGCCATTACAAGTGTCTCTGATATATATTCCCTGGGGCTACTAATCCAAGAACTGAATAATGCTTGTATGGCATTTAGACCACACAAATGTCATTTAGAGCTAAATTCCGTAATAAACGCAACACTACCTGTGAAATGTATTTTAAACTTGTTGCATTTATCACTTCACTTGGTATTGAAAAGAAAAAAAATGGGTCAAGCATATTATCCAAGTAAATTAGCACAGGAGCTCTAAAGGGATGCTTTGCACTTCCAATGATTTACATGGATTTCTGGCCTGGTTTCAGAACAGGTTGATTCAGGGATTTCACCTAAACAGCTAGCTCGCTGTCTTTTCACTTGCAGCACATGATCAGCAAACAAAAGATACCAATTAACATTAATCAGCACATTAAACAGCAACATCTGTCACATGAGGAGACTCACACAGGGCCCAAGAGTCCAGCCTTCTCATTCTAAACCCACACTTGACTTTCTTTCCCCAGGTAGATACATCTCTCCATATCTTTCATTCCCTTCCCAAAGAGGGGTTAATGGTCCTTATCTGCGTCCCTAAGGAAGACTAATAAAGGTAAAATTAATGGAAAATGCAAAACTGTAAGGAGTGCTGTTATTGATGTTGTCTGTCAAGTTTGCTTCAGTGCTGAACCAGCCATGCTGCACAGGGAGAGCAAAGTGACACGTTTACCTAGATGACCTGAAGTGCCCTGTTTCATGTCASATTTTAGTATCTTTGCTGACTATTACTTTGCACCTCACCTTCAGCTTGGAACAAGAAAAAAAAGGGGAAAGAATGAAAGGCTGAAGAGCCAGATGCTGTGAGAAATTCTTGTAGTTAAGTAACAGGAAGAAAAAGGCAGGACCACAGCACATCCTCTGCTCATCAAACCCACAGGAGCTGGCCATGCACAAACTCACCACAACACCCTTGGCTGTGCTGGAACCCCACGGACACCCTGACAGGAGCTTCATGGGAAAAGTGAGACATTTCCATATGGAAAGAGCACAACAGTAATGGTGTATTCCCAAACCAAAAAATAAATCCGCCGTATGATTGCTTGAAGATGAGATAACGAGTAATTAAGACTGAACTGATGTGGGTGAGCAGGAAATGGCACATGGTGTCAGCCAAACTGGGCCAAACCAGACAGACCAGTCCGGGCACCTTCCTTGAGGTTTAGCAGTCAGTGTGACTGTGAGACACAGTCTAGACTGAGGCATGCCCGATGACTCTGAAATGAGATCAGTTCATGCATTTTGCATTAAAAGTACAAACTCCTGACTTTCCAGGAGAGAGGYGTGTCCCTCAATGCTGGAGTTAAAAATCAAGGCATTAACTTGGAGGACTGAATGTAGCCCAAAAAAGTCCAGCGAACAGCACTTGCTGTAGATGTTGATAGCAAAGCTAACAAACAGCCAGCTGATAGAGAAGGCATTTGACCTGAGAACCTTTTGTTAAGAAAGGCAGAAGGCAGCTAAGTCCCTGTACTCCCCTGGACAAATTCCCTGGGAATTTGCACCAGTCAGCTCCAGGGCAGAAAAGAAGATCAAGACCATGCAAGCTGATCAGCTGTATAAGACTACCAGTAGTATCCACTAATCTAAACTCCACATAATCCTCTGCCCCTAAATCCCTGTTCATCATCATCCAGTACAGTGAAAGGGAAGTTCTGTTCTCACAAGATGATTTGGGAGACAAACTATTCCAGTACTCAACCATGCTGATCTAGTTTCCCACTGGGAAAATCTGCATCTACATGTAATGCTTCAATATACCACAAAGAGAAAAGCTTCTGTATTTACATGTGATTTAAAGATTACCCTGTCTTGATTTGACTGTTAATAAGCTCATTTTAAGAGCTCAAATGGTATGTATGGAGGGGCAGAGAAGGCAAATGCTGCCACCAGTCATCAAAGAGCTCTACGTGATAATCAGGTATTTCTTCAGAAACCAGAGACCAGAGCTATTTCCATATATTCTTCTACTCTCCCCATTCTTCTTATTCCAAGCTTGTCTTTTATTTAAAATCTTGACCACAGGTCTTGTATGACTTACTACTATGATACCTCCACAACTGAAAGAAATGAGACACTTGCTAAAAAAAATAACAACATAAGGAATTGGCCCAGCTCAGCACAGATGTCCCCAGGGCAAGAGAACATTTTCTCCTCATACCCACGTGCTCAGGCTGGGCACAAAGTGCTGCTCAAGCTGAGGTCAAGTGCAAGGGCTGAGCTCCCTTGGAAGCTCCCTCACTCCCAGTGCTCCTGTTGACTCCTCTCAATGCCCAGCTAAAGGCCTATATTTAGAGACAAAATTGAGCCATAACTTCTAATCTGTACTTCATTTTTTAATACGTCTTTCATGTAGGGGAAGTGTTTGTGCAAAATTCCTTCTGCAAGAAATGCAAGGGAAGTGCCTGTAATGAGTGAGAGCTAGTTTTTGCTTGATCTGAAGGAAGAAAACCCATCAAACAAAGAAAAACAAAGGATGCAATAAAATTTAGAACTATTTGCAAACATTTTTTCAAAAGAGGTTTCTATTGCCATAAAATTCCTTAATGTATTTCCCAAGTACATATTTTACATGATCACCATCATTATTTTCACTGTTTGGAAACTCAGTGAAGCAAAATGAACCAACTCACAAGAAAGTAAGAACTAAGAAGAAGAAGAAAAGCTATGTTGCTGTCTACAGTGAATATCATATGTAATATAGGTCCAGGTTCCTACATAGTGGTTTGAAAGGTTATAGATGTCCTCCTCTCATTGGTGACAGAATAACTCTGCTTCCAATCACTCTTTATCACAGAATGGTTTGGAAAGGACATTTAAAGGTCATCTTCTTCAACCCTGTTGCAATGAGCAGGGATATCTTTTAAAAAGAATTACTCTTTGAAAGCAGTGAAGGATTTGATCACCTGTCTCAGACAGAGAATCACAGATGAAAAATATATGAAAAATATATGAAAAATATATGGTTGTTTCTTGGAATGCCACACAGTATCTTTCTTCTATAGATATTTCTCACTGCAGAACTTTAACCCAGAGAAATACACATGGGCTTAGCAACACGCCTGGGACTGGAAGAGTTGCCTGGGGACTGGCAATTGATGTGTCAGGACATTACCTGGACACCCCCAGCTTTAAGGAGAGTGAAACAAATGAGTGACACTTGTCACTTGATACAGCACATCCCTGACACCGCTGGGCACTGACATGAGGGCAAAGGGATCTCACGGGGAAAAAGTAAAACCAAAAGGGTAATTTCCTTGATGCTAGTTAGAACTATGAAATTGAGAAAGACCAGAAACAGGTCTGAGTCATTTTTCTTATCTCTCCTAATTAAATGTAACAGCAGCAAGAGAAAAAGCCCACTGTGAGCTGGAGATGGAGCGCCCTAACTCGGTCTCTCACTGTCTTTGGCCATCCCTTATCAGCAGTGCATTGCAAAACATCCAGGATATTTGGTTGGGCAATACTATGATTTTATTCTCACTTTTTTTTCATTTTTTTCATTAAGAATGCACAACTGGTGCTCTGTTTATCAGTGTTGTTTGCATTCCTGTGCTCTTCTTGAATCTTTCAGAGTTACAGGACTTCAGGGTGTAGAGAGCTGGCTGGGCCCACTACCACCAAAGAGAGAACAAGAGCTGGCCACACAGATCAGTGATCAGCACAGGCACGGGGCAGCCGTGTCTCCTGCAGTGCCCATGCCAGCTCAGGTTCACTTTGCCCTTTTTCAGCACTGCAGACCACCCCACATTTTGCCAGAGCTCTGAAAGTTCAAGAATGACAGCTGACTACATCAGGTGGGAAGAGCCAGAATGAGAAATGCAGAGATCCTCACCCATCCCAGCCACTTGTCTGCTTATAGGTGTAATTCAAGATGTTAAACATCATCTCCTGTTCCCCAAACGTCTGACATCTCGCCATAGGAAAGATCCTTTTCTTCCTATCTTCAACTAAGGAATTGAAGATCTGTCAACCCATCTTTTCAAATGTACCTGAGAAACCCTCTCAGGGCAGTAGAATTTATTCCTGGGCATTCAGGCTGGTACCAAGCCTCCTGTGCTTTGTTCACCCCTCAGCTGAGTGAATACATGGGATGACTTCCCCACCTGCCGGAGCACCTGAGCTCTGGGTGAACAATGGCACCAAAACCTACACCTGACACAAACAGCACAGCTGGGCTTGTGAAATCTCAACTGTATTTAAAAAGTACACGGAGCTGCTGGGCAGCAAAGGCTTTACAATCAGCACCCCTCTGCATGTAAAGAAGTGGACACCCCAGTGACAGAGGTGTCATAAATCAGAAGACCAAGAGTCTGTTTTGAAAAGCAAGAATACATCATGAGCATGCCAAGCCACTCAGATACAATTTAGCTTTCCAAATGGGTAATTGAACGCTTAAAGTAAATAAGAGGAAAATTCAATCTCGACTTAAAACATCACCTTCCTCACCTCACTTTGATGTAAAAAAATTTACATCTGGCCTTGTGCACATTCCTGTTCTTTWGGACTGTATGTACAAACCCAAGTGTTCATGTCCTTCTCTCTGTTCTTCTCCAGAGAGAGTCAGGTAATGGCTGCATCATCAAAGCAAAAAAATGATTTTCTTAGCAAAAAGAATTCCACAATGAAAACTACAGCAGTTAGACAAAGAGGCTGTCAGTTAGTGCAGCCAAAGGCTGTAAGGAGAGGCCCAAAAGGCAACATCCATAGAAGAAGTATAGTCCAGAGACTCAGCTCATGAATGCTGGCTCTGCTTCCTGAAACAAAAAGGAAATAGGGGGAAAGAACAGTTWGGTCCCTGTTTGTTCCAAATAAATCTCTACAGGATTCACTCCCCTCTTTCTCAAGCTAGAGTATTGTGCAGGAAGTGCAAAATACTGGAGCTTCTGAGAGGCTCTGAATTGTCTCTGAAGTTTTTACTGAGGAGCGTGGCAGTTCTTTCATCAAAGACAGACAAACAGGACAAACACRGCCAGGCTGTGGTACAGTATTCCTGCTTAATGCTTTCCTGCTTGTGAGAAGCGACTCATATCAGTGCTACTGATTTTTTGCTTGGCAAGGAGGTTCTCTGGGCAATGCAGGATGTAACAGAGCACACCAAGCACTTCCAGCTTCTCCGGTTTTGGGAGCACATCTAGAACAAATGGCACAGTAACATCCTCATTACGCCTCTGCTCTCCTCCGCTGTCCACGTGTAGCCACTACAAATGCTCTGCCAGTTCATCTGTGCAACCTGCTCCTGCCRTGGATACGATTTCAGACCAAGCTGTGCCCTGGCTGGGATCCCACCGCCACCCTACAAAAATGCAGTTGGTCCTGCAGAACTGCCTGCACAGCAGGGCTCTTCCCAGYGCTGCTGGGCAGGGAAGGATAACCATCTTCTCACTCTCGGCAGAGCTGGTCAGGCTACAAGAAGCCTGGAATGCGGACACTGCTGAAATTAAAGTGGCCAGAAATAAAGTAAGCAGAAAAATGGCTTAAAGCCTTCTTTGTTCTGACCCTTTTTATTTCCAGCAAGGACTGTTGTGACCAAACACCGGGTAAGCAGTCCRTGGCCAGCCATGCCTTTAAAACGTACTTTCGTTACACTCCTGGATGCCACTCCAGCTCAACAAATATCCYGACAAGTTTGCTCAGCTGATGAACAGGAACACCAGGGAAAACCAGGGCAGAGGATGGTGCTGGAGGGAAGATGAGCAGCTATGCAAGTCAAGGCACCCTGATGCAGCCTGGAGGCTTGTGGCTCTGCTCMTGTGGTAGGGAAGAAATCTGTTTAGCTATGTAAATAAGATGCATAAATAAATAAATAAACAAGAACAGGAGTGGGCTGAAGAAAAGCACCCAGACCCTGGCCTCTCTTCAGTATCCTGCAGGTCGCTTAGCAACAGGCTAGCTGCTGCAGGGTAAAAGAGCATGAAATCAGCATCTTTTCAGCAAAAGACAAATTGAATGGAAATGTGGGGAGGTGGCCTTTTCCTGGCAGCAGCGAGGAAAGAAGTAACTGGTGAATCTGATCCTGTGGGCATCCTATTGGAGGGGTTCCTGAGTGCAGGGATTGTTAATTAATGTGACTGAGAGGCTTCATCCTGCAGCAAACTGAGAAATTCCAGAGCATGCCTGGGAAACCAATAATTCAATCTTGATTAAAATGATGTCTGTTACAGCCACCTCCTGGGTTAATTACTCATTAACGATCTTAAATAGCTCAAACCCAATTCTGTCGGACTCCCCTGGCTATGGTAGGGGAGCTGACCATAGAGCACATTTTCCATGGCAGTTACCTAATACATGTCCCCAACACTGCAGGCTCAGGTTTTATCTCCGTGCCATCTCTGCATTCACTAAAGGAACGTGCACCCTGTGAATCTTTAGGTAACTGAATCTCAGCAATACAATTCCACATTCTGGCCAGGTAGTTCCTCTTAACCCAACTGCTTCTCCAGCCTTCTGGAACAACCTCGTGTGGACACAGAGTATCATTATGTAGACAGCAGCTATTAGAGAGAACTGAGCTATGAGAGCAGCAAGAACAACACGTGGACATTTCGTGGAGGACTTAAATGAGAGTTCTGAATGAAAGATTTTTCTGGGTCACCTCATCTGGGGCTGGAGTGTACCAGTAAATTGTTTTCCACTGCTAAAGGCAGCTGGATCCTGGCAGCAAGGCACAACCAGGGACCTCTGTGGCACATGATCCATTTAAAGGTGATGTGGGATGGTGGTCAGGTCAGCAGAGGGGCTAAGTGGCTTGTCCAAGAATCCAACAGGAGGAGCAAAGGGAAAACACAATGGCCCTGCCCCCTGCTTTATACACACACAAAGCAGTGGTAACTCATTTTACTCCTTATTTACAGATAACTTGTATTTGTGTGGCACTTCAGCAACAGTGAAAACCATCTGGGGGCTATGAGTGAACCAAATTTACTTGGAGCAAGGAAACTTCTCACCTGCATTTTATCCTCCCTGGTGCCCCATCACAGCACTTAATCCTTCCTGTGACTGGGGTGGAAGGTTTAGAAGCCATCCCCAGTTTCATAGGCAGGAAATGACACATTATAGAGCAGGATGGCTGCTTTCAATCCTTGCAACTTTAGAAATTATTTCTGCGTCCTTGGGAGCTGCACACAGAGCTGCATTTGGCAATGTTTCGTTTCCCTCTTTGTCTGGGGTTGAAAGGAAGGCGACTGTGGCTCAGTGAGTGAACACTTAGATGAGATACCCCCCATTTCCTTAATGAGCCTATTAAGTGATTCATCAAAGGTGTAACGAGCAGTCTCAGAGGAGAGACACACACAGAGATAAATGAGATATTCCTAGTGCACACGAAACAACCTATATGCTACAAGAGTTAATTGGGAATAATGTGATTCCGGTGCTAGAGAAGCACATACATGGAAAATACCTCGGCACTTTTCCTTTTTGCAGGCTGGAGTCGTCTGTGCCTGAGCTCACAGCTCCAGCTTTTCCTCCTCTGAACGAGGGATGACAAAATCCTGCTGTGACACATCTGTCTCTGGGGTGCTTGCAGAGTCAAGCATCTGGTGGAACTGTTAGTGCTCCCTGAGCCTGAGCAAAATCCGTGACTGAAGGAGGAGAGCCTTGGTTTAGGTCACAAGAACCAAAGACCGTATCAAAATTCAAACAGAATTTATTCTCCGCTTTCCTAAACGAGTCCTTGAAGTTGTGTATGCCAGGATTTAATCTCTGCAAGGAGATTAAAAAATACTGCTGTATTAACACAAATATCCCAGGCATACAGCAACCAGATCACATCACTCTCCACCACAGTGGATTTTGTTTACAAGGTTAACTTTGATCACATTTTCTAGAATCTTGCTTTCTGAGTGTGTATTAGGAGTGGAGCAAGGGAAGCAGGAAGAGGAAATAGCATCGATAATGCTCAGGAGTCTGAAAGAGAAGATGTACTAAAACACATGCCTATTTCTCATGAAATGTCACTTTATGTCAGCTGCCATGGTTTCCAGACTGTCAGAATTGAATTATATTGTAATTACATCCTATTTGGACAAGGTCACCAGAATAAAAGCTTAGTACTTTCCTCCATTACAGGTACAGTATGTTCCTACACTTCTGGAGCAGACAAGCCTCCTTTTCTAACGGCAACAAATTTGCTTTCAGCATAAAATGCTGGTTTAAGTCTATTAGTGCAAGGTAAGGCACATTAAAAAATTAAGAGCCATGATTACTGATCTTTCTGAGAAGCCTCCCAGAGCACAGATGTCTTTATTCTCTTCCTAATCCTTGCAATTCACTTTATATCATAACAGTAACAAAAAGGAAACAAATACAAAACCCAGACCCATGCAACCTTACAACAGGTGCTTGTTTTACTCAAGCCCTCATCAGTGAGTACGGATGTGTGAAACCCCTTACATCAGGGACTTGAACATTTCTGGTTTTTCCACCTTTCCAGCAGTTTTTCCCCAAATTCCTGTGACAGTATATAATCTTGTATAATATTCCTGCATGATGGATCAAAGGTTGAAAATCCACAAGTCACACAGGTAAACAGTTCTGCTGTTTAAACGGGGACCCTGCAAACACTTGCAAAAACAAGTCCTTCTGCCAGACAGGACATTTTGTGGATGTCACAAAAAAGAAAGATTAAAGGAAATTAGAGAGGGACCCTTGGCTGTTCCCAGGGGAGCCTGGGTTCCCAACAAGCCCCTGTGTGAGCTCCCAGCGCAGTGCTGGATCTATAAATGTGCTGCTCCTTTCCATTAGAGACTCAGCCAGCAGAGGAGATGCTGCCTGATGGAGAGAGATGGATGAGAGCAGCGGAACACGAGATGGGCTCTGGCACGGCCCACAGCCAGCCGTGCTCCCAATTCCCCTCAGCAATTAGTGCTGAACCTGGGATGAGCACTTACACTTCAGTGAGCAGGGGTGGAGATTTTCCAGGGTCACCAAGCCCAGGCAGTGCCTTCTTCCCCTTTACACCCCTGGCCCTGACCACAAGTGTCTTTATCAAGTCTTGAAGCACTGGGATTTGTCATGTTGGCTGGAGAAGATGGCTCTGGTGTATACTGGGACAAAAGAAAAAAACATATGGCTAAAACAGATCCCCCTGGGCTAGAGAGTCATTGCCTTTGCAGAACCCCTCGTCAGAATTCTGGGACACAAACTGTGCCAAGGAAGATGCACCTTTCCTACTACGTGTCCTTCCTCCTGCAAAAGGAACATGCCCTGCTTCACACTGTGCTTAGGAAAGGGAAAAACGAAGCAAGTTCTCTTGAAGGAAGTTCATTACAACACAAACCTACATTTCACTTTGCATTACAGGAAAAACAAGGGCCAAATTTGCCTCAGAGCTTCCTGCTGCTACTTAAAGCAACAGGATTTGTGTCCATACAAGTTTACACGAGTACGACGGTCTGGACAAGCAGCTGGAATGAAGTAAACTGTGTGCTGGGATCTGTATTCTCTGGCACCAAAATACAGCTCCTTTCAGCAAGAGAACTCCCTTTCACTGCTGCCTCATGAGGAAAGACATCACACTGTTTTCAGGACTGTTTAACATTTGAAAGTAATGCAGTAGTGACAAGGTGATGGAATTTTTTCCCCATTTCTGACAGGTCTGGTAGATTGCAAAATCATCAAAAGGAACAGCCTGACAATAAAGTTTTTGTGTGTCATTGACAGAGGGAAAAGAAATGAGCCTGAGGTAGGGGAGCAGTTTCTCAGACAGCGAATGCATTATTCAATCCAGCTGCTGGCAACAGGTGCCTTGRGGCACGCAGGAGCAGGTGGAATACGGCACCCTCATTAGGCAGTGAGGAACCAAAGCCCTGATCCCTTTTCCAGTTCKTTCCACTGCTCCTGATGAGCTGAAACAGAATCAATATTCCCTGCTGCACAAAGAGGGAGCGCCCCGGGTGGCACCATCAGGTGGCTTACTCCCACCGCCATGGAGTCGTTCCTCACAAGGATGCATGATAAGGCCATTGATCTTGTGCTCTAAGCTATGGGTTAACCAAAGGATTGCTGAGATTAAAAAGGAGCTGCTCAGACAACCACTTGACTCTGCAGAACTTCAGCTATAGCTTAACTGTTTTTTCCCAGAGGTCGAGGCATTAAGCTCTGAGCCTCCCTCTTCATGTTACGTCAGCCCCAGTGTGTGTGTGTGTGTGTGTCAGCAAACACACACCTGCATTTCTTACGTGGGGAAGGAGTAAGGAGGACTCTCCAGGCCGGTGCCACGTGCAGCTGCAGGGCTGGGGGACTGCTRAAGCTGAAGATTTTGCAGCTCTGTTGTCACAGTAACTGAGTGATTTAAGCTGGCACTCTGGCCCCAAGCCAAGAGTGCACACTGAATTCAYGCCTATACTTCCACTTTTAAGAGATTATTTATCAACACAGAATCACAAAATGGTTTGGGTTGGAAGGAACCTTAAAGCCCATCTTGTTTCAATCCTGTGCCATGGGCAGGGACACCTTCCACTATCCCAGGCTGCTCCAAGCCCTGTCCAGCCTGGCCTTGGACACTTCCAGGGAGGGGGCATCAACAGCTTCTCTGGGCATCCTGTGCCAGGGCATCACCACCCTCACATGGAAGAATTCCTTTCCAATGTCCAATCTAAATCTACCCTCAGTTTGAAGACATTGCCTCTTGTCCTGTCACTCCATGCCCTTGTAAACAGTTCCTCTCTGGATTTCTGCATTTATACTAATTATTATGCTGATTAATAACTTGGAGATGAGATTTTCTGTTTTTTCATGGCTTTTGACTAACTTGCAGAATCAAATTTTGGTTCGAAATTATTGTCCAGGAAATTGCATTAATGAATTAAGCAAAGGAAGCTGAAAAGAATAACAGACAGATAGGGCAACACAATGAGGTCTGATCTTCATCTGCTGCTTGAACAGCTGGCTAGAACAATGAGGCACATGGTCAAGGCCTCCCAGTGAACAGACCCATAATAATGCTTTTAACTCCCTCCCATCCTTTGAGTTGTTGTAGTGGATGTAAGGAAGGTGGGCAAGTGAGAGCAAAGAGGAGAAGGAACCTGTCGTGCCCCTGCACCCCGGTTAGCACAGCTGCTCAGTGCACCTGAGGGCTGTGGCTGCACCCCTGAAACAGCTGGAACAGCACTGAACTTCTGCAGCCTGGTGTAGTAATGGGTTGGCACCTCCCTGCCCAGGTGTTCACTGCATCGCATGAGAAATAATCATTTACAGAGGAATTATGTAGGATTTCAGCAATATGAGACAGCCAAACACCACACTACTATCTAAATATCTGTGGGAGAGCAAACTAGCACACTGCTGTTCTGTAACAGAACGGAACACCTCCACAAATGGAGATAAATACACTGTGATGTTTCTCTATAGCACTTCACCTGGATTCTCCAAAGCCTCTGACATTGTGCTGGTTTGGACAAATTTGCTCCTCACCTCTGTTTACCAGCCAGATGTAATCTACTTTTGCCCAAACATAACCAACTGTAGCAATATAAACAATGTAACACTATGTCTGCCATCTTAATCTCCACAAGAGAAACAAGGCTACAATATGCTGAAAATAAAAGCAATTAACTGCAGGAAACCAGAGGATCCTGAAGCAAAGCAGTCAGGAGATCCTAAAAATGTGAATRTTGCCCTTATAAAGCACGCAGCTACAGTCCTGCTCCAGTAGCTGCACACTACTTAGAGAACAGCCAAGTAACTACTTGCTGAATTTAATTTCCAACAGTGTCAATAATGCCAAAACAATGCCTGGGGTTTGTAATGGCAAGTTATTAATAAGACCTTCAGCTCTAAAAGCTGCTGTCCCTGCAGAGCTCTGCGTTTATGAAATGCAGACTCCRTCTTCTGTACTTGGTTTTGTTTGTTMCCTCATTTTCAAAGCAGAGAAATAAACCCAAGTGCAGGTGCCTGAGAAATCAAACACCAGCAAAAAYGCATGAAGACACTGCCCCCAGTGCCTCTTCTGTTTATTTGCAAAAGCCCTGGGGGAAATGAGGGAAAACTGTTAGGCTTTGCCTTTTCTTTTCCTTCTCTTCCCAATTATTTTTACAAGTTTAGCTCTAGGTCTCAGCATAGCACAGTGCTTCAGAATTTGTCACCTCATTTAATTTGTCAAAAAACAAATGAAATGAAACCAAAGTCTCATCCCAACTGTTCTCTGTGCTACACTGAGAGTGAATCACTGCTTTTTCCGCTAAGTCACTGCGTGCATTAACCATTAGCTCTGGATTATCGGAGCCTTCTGCAACAGAGAATCAGAGAACAGAATCACTGAATGGTTTGGGTTGGGAGGGAGCTCAAATCTCATCCTTTCCACCCCTCTGCCATGGGCAAGGACACCTTCCACTAGACCAGCTTGCTCCAAGCCCTGTCCAGCCTGGCCTTGAGCTCTTCCAGGGATGAGGCAGCCACAGCTTCTCTGGGCAACCACACCAAACTGCACTCCTGACTGTTTCCAAAAACTTAATTTTTTTTTTATTCTGTAACATCTGCAGGAATAAAATAACCACAGCATTTCTGAGAAGGACACATACCATAAAGGCTGATCAAAAAAGGCAAAAGGCAGCTTGAATTTTTTTGCCTAAATGCAATCGCTTTCCAATGCATGTATTCTAAGATTTCCAGACTTAAGAAATAAAAGATAATTCTCTGTGGGTGCCCTGAATTCCCAGTAGACAACAGAGCTTCTTCCTCTGCTGTTCAGAGTAGAGAATACAGAGTTTCTCAGGCCACAGGAGTTGAGTTCTAAAAAATAAAGATATAGTATTTTTCAGGGTCATAGACAACACCAAAACTTTGGCTGGCAAGGGTYGTGCCTTGGCCTCAGTGTCTTTTGCATATGAAGAAACACTTTTCCTCAGAATTACCACACTGATTACTGCCAAGCTGCTACCTGCTCCTTCAGACTGGACTGCCTGAAAGATATCCAAGAGAAGCACAAAGGAATTTTCACCTCCAGGGAGATTTCACCATCTTAAGTCTCAACAGTTTTGCTGATGCTTAAGTCAAGGGAACACTTCTCTGCCAGCATAAATATGGGGTGCAGAGCTTGTTTCCAGGCATTTCTGCATCTGTACTTTTACCTACATCTCCTTCTCCACAAAATATAAAATCCTGCGGGTTTGTCCCTTTTAATAATGGTTGTAAGTGCTGATTCTGGGATACATTTCTTCTTCCCCTACAGCCTCTTTTGCATCATAGAAGTGTCTTCAAACAGGACACCACCTTAGTGGGAGAATAACCAGTACTGCAAACCTGCCAGGCATCATCATCATCACAGGTTTTTCCATAGCAAAACTCAAGGCATTCTTTGGGAAAATCAGTCACACTGGGTTTGTTTCCTCCAAAGGAAGAGAGAGTYGAGACCTCTAAAAAACTAAGATGAGCACTGTGCTGTCAATAGGAACTCCAGACACTGCTGCTGCTCAACACACAGACCACAGCAGGTAGAAAACTTTTTGTAAGATATTTTAAAGTGTCACCTCACAGGGGGAGAGTCAATGCTCCAGCCAACCTGCACCTGGGATTCAAGCTCAGCTGGGGAAAAAGGTTCACTTCCTCTTACTTCTAGAGCTGAGTTATTTTAGACACGTTCTGGCAAAGATGCCACAAGACAGAGCTGTCGAACAGTGTGACTCCCTGCCACCTTCATCTCTTGCTCTCTGTACTATTTCCAGGATCAAGGATGGAAMGCAGCTGTTATTCATCCAGGGGGAAAGCGCCAGATTCAAGAAGCTCAAGCCAAAAGGCTTTCTGAGGATGCTTCTCTGCTTCCATTGGGAACAGAAACAGCTCTGTCACACTGAAAAGCCCTGACTCCTGATGGCACCAAGGCGAACAAATGGATTCAGGTGGTCTGCTGAACCACAGAGCAGCTTTCAGATGCCCCCCTTACCTTGCTGAATGAAACCACTGATAATTTGGGCAAAGGGATACAACTGCTGGGGATAGAGACAATAAATGTTTCTACCAACTTTTGCACCTCAAACCTTTACAGTTCTTCCAAGACCCTTACCTGCAACACTGCTGTGGTTGATGCCGCTGCTCACAAGTACATGTGTCAAGTAGTGACTGATACAAAGACACCAAAATATTTGTACTCAATCAGGTTGCAGAGCTACTTTAGATTGTTAAAATGTGATTATACTTAACTGTTAATAATAAAATCCTATTCCTYTCCTATTGATAAAGAATTAATGACATACCTGATGTCCCTTACAACACCAACTCAGTGCAAATGAAAAAAAACCAAACCAAGCAAACAAAATAACTGAACAGTTTTACTAATGCTTCAACACCATGAAAACATAGCCTCRCTACTGGGCAACATGCCTGCTCACTGGAATATTAAATAAGTATTAGAAGTTAAAATAAATAAACATTTCAAGTTGAAACTGTTGYTTTAAATTAACAACATTCCTTTCTATGGTGTTAACACTCATTACCAAGATTACAATCACRTTTAATGTCCAACTCCACTGCAGGCACTTTAATCTGATTTCCAGGTGCCGGCTCATTGCGGTGCCCCACAGCACAAAGCCGAGCAGAAAGAAGGAAGCTGGAGCTGCAGACAGGACAGGCATTAAAAAACATGGCCCTCCACCAGGACAATTGGAGCTGCACTTCAGAGATAACGGCACAGACATAACAAGRGGAATTCATCATTGGCTTTTAATAAGAAATCGCATACAGGGCATGGGCAGGGTTTTCTACAGATCTAAACCAAATCCTTTTCAATTTGGTTTGGCCTTTTCTTAAGACGTTGATAAATGAGCAATTTTTAACCTGTCCTTTATATTGGAAGATTAAATACAGACAACACTGGTAGAACCAACGCCTGTATAGTTTCAGGGCCCTTCTGCAGTTACCTCCTTTGCTTTTCTGTTGCATTTGTGTTGTCTCACCATGACAGCAAGATCCACAAGCATCTGGATAAATACGCACGTACAGAGATAAGCACAGAGAGAGAGAATGCTCTAGAGAGAAGAGAGAGAGCAAACCAGCTATTTTTAATCCTATCCATTGAAACTCACATAAATCAATATGCGAGTTAAACCATGCCTGTAAAAAATCATTTCCAGATAGAAGATCAACAGAGGTGTGAAGCAAGTCAGTCATCCACATCAGTAAGGTGTGAGCTTCAAATCACCACTTTGAATTGAAAACATTTAAATGGCAACATTATCAGGTAAACCTGCTTTAAATGTCACAAAGGAACAATTCTGAAATGAGAACAAGCTTAGCAYAGCTCCTGCTACTGTGGCCAGCTCTCCTTGACTCTGCTATTATCCATGGCCCTGGTGCCAGCTCCAGCTGTGGGTGCACCCAGGTGGGATGGACAGCCTTGTCAGTGCAGTGAGAGGTGACAAAAAYGTGTGTTTGCTTTGCAYTGGGAAAGGCACCGTTCTTATTCAGGGCCATCTGCTCCTCTCATTGAAGGTGCTGAGAGCAGCAGCCTCATAATGCTGCCCAATATCATCCAGAGGGGAGACTGACGTGGTGAGGGGAAGAAGTTCAGTATTTGAGATCTTTCCGGCTACTGAGGATGGTGAAAGATGAGACCAGGAGTCACTGTAGTGCCTGAGCCAGGTAAAAGAAGGTGTCATCACAGATGCTGCCCCACGATGAACAACCTTCCCTGCAGGTTCCTGTCTATCTCATCCCACRTGTTCACCTCACCTTCCCTGGGCACAAGGGCTGACATCCCACAGGTAATTCCCAGGATGTCCCCACTATCCATCTGGTACACTCAACCTCACAGCACTTCCAGAGCTGCAATGGAACTCATTCTGAATGTCAGCTCTGCTCCATTTCCAAATGCCACGGGACAGTCACGGAGACTGGGCACAACTCCCTGAATCCACCTGAAAACCGACGATCCARGACATTTTCACATGGAGTGAATCTCCCAGTGAGACTTTCCCCTGTTGCACACCTCAGCTGCCTGAAGGTGACAGGACTCCTCTATTAAAATCCAAGGCTGTTAGAGGTGCTTTAGGACACACACGGATCTGTACAAGAGAAACTGCATCACAAGATGCAAAAGGCAACTGAGGCAGACATTGTGAGTATGAAGAATTTGCCAGATGTTTCATAAAATAGCACCATTAGGATTMACCTTCATGAAACCTAGAAGAGGGTCTTCATTCATTTATCAAATTGGGCTTCCAGAGACACAGAAAAACTTCTGAAAACTCTTGTAAAGACAGAAAAATTAGGAAAGTAAAAAAATCCCCTCCCCAAAGCATAAGCATAAAAGTCCTTCTATGATTACAAATCCAGGCCATATTATTTCATAGTGTGAATTAGTTCAAAATGCTCTTTAACAGTGGAATATGTAGGAAAACACTACTGTTAATTCTAATTCCACTGATGTTCCCAGTGATTTCCTTACTGGTAAATGATCGAAATTCAGACCTGATTAATAACCACCAAAAATAATTCTTAACTGAAAAAAACATTCTCTAGCACRTTCTACAGAGAAATTTCATTTAATAGCAGCTTTTTTCTTTGTATTTGCAGATCTACTCTTGAGAGAAAGATAGACACTAATCCTTTTTGTTTTAAAAGCAGTATGATAAAACTATTTCCAATACACCACCTTCAAAATCCAAGGGTTACATCCCAAACTCAATTGAAAAGTAGCGAAATTAAGGAGAAAAAACACCAAGTAGTTTTAAATTTGTCTTCTGTAGGACTAGAACGAGCTCAGCTAAAGCTCAAGAAAAAAGCAAGCAAGGAGAGATGGATTGTTTATTACATGTTAAGCTCCTGTTTTGTTTTGCAGTAATGTGAGAACAAAATTAAAAGGAACACTGGAAAAGATAGAACTCACTACGAAGCCTGGCCACAGCACAGCTCTGTTTCTAGGTTTTCATGCCTCTGTAATTAGCTGAGAAATCTGAAGAAGATGCTCCTTTCACTCACTGTGTGACACTTGCTCAAGCACTATCTATTCTTTAGTCCACAAGTTCTAATGCAGCCCACAAGCAGTGGAGARACACACAGTGCCTCTTTGCACAGCACAAAGAAGCCTGTTCAAGGGTCTGCTCTGGCCTTTTTCTTAACAGAACAAAGTTTTGCTGCATTCAACAAGACAGACAACTGCTCTTCATACAACCTCTGCATTCCCTGGGACTCTGCCACTGATGATGATGATCAAGACTACAATTTCCTGTTTGAGCATGTCAGCTCCTGCAATTATTAGCAGCTGTTGGTAAATAAATACAGTAATTGTAACAAATAATTATGGAATCATGGACTAGTTTAGGTTGGAAGTGATCTCTGGAGAACATCTTGTCTAAACCACCCCTTTGAAGGAGGGTGACCTACAGCAGCTCACTCAGGGCAATCTGTGTTTCAAGTGTCTCCACAGATGGAGATTCCAGAACCCCCTCGGCCAACATGTTCCTGTTCCTCCAAGAGAGTACAAAAAACATGTCCAAAAGCCAGTTTATTTTCATCAATTAGGAGGATCCCAGGACACACTGAGAACTCCACAGCCACTGCCCCTCACCCTCATCCCACACCAGTGACCAGGGCCAGACAGATGCTCCAGTGTCAGGGAGCAACGTGACCATGGGGACGAGTGGCACTGTGACAAGGGTGCAAGGGAGTGGACACAGACTCATTTAATAGAAGTTGGAGTTTCCTCACATGAAGTTCCTGAAGTCTTTTATAGGATGAGCTGTATACTCAGGGAGCTAGCAGAGCCCAACTCCCTAATTATCCAAGAGCAGGCTGTTATTGGCACAGCAGAAGGTGACTTCAACCTTCGCCTTCTTCCCACCCCTGCTAACCCCAGGTCTCGGCTCTGAATTCTCCCTCCTTTTCAGTAATTCCTACTAATCCTCACATACTTCTCCAACACACAAGGGAGTGACCTGACTCCATGTTTGCTACACTCTGACCTGAGCTTTTCTCTTACCCAGAATCCACATTGTGTGAAATCCTGTGTATGCAGTGAATTCACTGTCAAACCCTTCCCCTTCATGTCAACAGACAGCTCAGAATGTCATATTCTGCTTATAACTGGCCCCAGGTGCTGAACCCTAAGCACTGAGCATCTGCCTCAGGTGCATTTCGAAATACCTCCCCAAAAAAGCACATCACACACCCATACATCCAGTACCAAAGGAAAAACTAATGACAAATAACATCATGTGGCATACAAAATACGGCACAAGAAAAGAAGAAAGGTGCGAGAAAATCGACAAATATCTCTTCCAGCAACTACCAYGAAGACTTCTACTTCAACCTCCCATCAGAAAATACACACTGAGTAAATAGCACACAGATAATTCTCCTGTACTTGCTAAGTCCTTAAATTAYTCATTTTCAACAACCAAGCAGAGGACCAAATACTAAATATTGAACTGCAGCCTTGTACTCACAAATAGCCTCTTTCAGCAGCACAGTTGAAATTCAAGTCCAATTTTACTAAAACATTTGCACAGATCTTCTTTTCCTTGGCTGGAATAAACACTGGGATGGCAAGACCTCTTCTTTCATAAGATCAGTGTTTTAACCAGAAGGGAAAAAGCCCTTGCTTAATAAACAGTGAAATTAAGCAGCACAAGGGAAATTAACAAATATATTGAGAGAGATAAAAAGAGGCAGAGTGTTGGAGGAACATTCTTCCTGGTGGGATGTTCTGCGTGCATCACTGGGCCACACCAAACATGCACTTCCCATCAGAGCCCACGTTCCAAGAAATGACAAAACCACTTTTTCTCCAAGATCAACCATTAAGCCCCTCCATAGCGATACATATTCCAACAAAACCAAAAATCCCAGACCTTCCAAATGACGGCTTTATGAACCTCTGCAGCCATTTCAAACAGATTTCCATCCTCAACAGCTTACAGTCAGGCTTCTCTAATTTGGTTCAAGTCCAACACTTGGAGTCAATACCTTCAGAGTAGCCTAACTTCTGACAGCAGAATCTTGGGTAGGGTAGAATATAAAAACATATTCTGTCTTGGTAAGCTTGAYATACAAACAAAACTAATTTCTACCCCAATTCAGATGTATTGTACGCAGCACTCAGCAGACAAACAGCTTCTGAGCAAAACAAATAATATCTGAGCTTTGCTTGCATGATTATCATACAGTGATTAATTGGTTTAGTGCAATCGCTGTTTGAAAACAAATAACGAATTAGTGAGTTCTGGTAATTGTTTGTTGATAATGCACTGTTTTTCTGTTTTAATTATTAGCTTGTACCCAAGCAGACAAGGAGAGAAAAGGTCACAGATTCACTTTCTTTAAAGATAAAAGATRTGCGTGTAATCACACAAACACATACAAAACGCAATAAAGTAATGATTTCATTCCTTTACCTGCCACATGCTACTGCCATTCTTAACGTTGCATTTTACTCTTCCTGTACAAACTCCCGGGTGAATGAGAAGCAACAAAGTCCACCCTTACCTTAATATTGCAAGCTTGTTCCATGAGTCTCCGGGCGTTCTCCTCAGCTCTGTACCTCTTGGGCAGCTGAACCCTGAAGAATTTTAAAGCTCCTTCAAAATCAGCTTGTAGAAGGTCCTCTTTGGAGGTCTGCAATTAAACACAGGGAACTACAGTAAACCCTGGGAACATGCAGTCATGCTCTTCTACTTGATTTGTCATCTACTGGATGCATTCCAGACCACCAATATTCACATTAGCTCAAAATCATCCTCCTTGAAATCAGCTCTCTTAACTCTGCTTCATAAAACAGAGGCTAAAGCCCATCCACGGAATCCTAGGCAGGGCAGCACAGAGGATTGCAACATGGGAATGGATTTTATCCTTCTATACCTGCCAGGTAAGAAAGGGATTCTGGCTCAGCCTGTCAAGATGTCAGTGAGGAGAGAAACAAAACCCAAGCAGACAACAAAAACCTAGGAGAAATTATAATACTTCCCGGAAAGCTTGTGCATTAGACCATTGCTGATTCTCCTCAGAAAGACAAAGTACATATATTTAATTTATGTATAGCCACAGACATGAAGAGGAGAAGCACATGATTCATGGGAGGCATCAGCAAGTCAATGTGCTGAAGTCTGTGACACAGTTTCTCAAACACTGTGCCAGAAAATGTTCTACATGCTTATTTCTACRGCTCCCACACTCCTGGACCTCTCAGTGGTATCAAGTCTAACAGGTCAGAAGATGTTACACATTCAGCATTAATCCACTCCTGCCACTGGTGCAGCAATGGGAGTCACAGGGACAAATTATTCCTCCTCCAGGTTACCAAGACCTGCACCAAGAGATTCAGAAGGTACCAAATCCCAAGCCTTGGGACAGCTCCTTTAAATAGTTCACAGAAACTGCAGGTCCTGCCAAGACATTCAGGACATCATCTCAAAAATGTGGATTTCAAGGGTTTTAACCCAGAAAAGAGTAAACAAAACTCTGTCAACGTAGGCGCTTGTATGGTGGAGACCTACACTGCGTAATGCGTGTAACTGCAAATACACCTCAGGAGCAGCTCAGGCACTTTTGGTTAAGGTTAATTGCTGAATTAATTGCTCAAGTACCACCACCRCCATTTCCATGTGTGCCAACATTTCCATGTGGGCAACCTCACGAGTAAAAAACACCCAGTGTCACTGTTTGCCTCACTGCACACAGTGGGTACATTACATACCCACTTCAAAGGCTCAAAGTTTGATTCTCAACTATGTTGTTATCCACTCRAATCCAGAGAATCCCACAATGGYTTGGGTTGGAAGCGACCTTAAAGGCCACCTCATTCCAACCTCCTGCCATGGGCAGGGACACCTTCCACTAGCCCAGGTTGTTCCAAGCCCCATCCAACCTGGCCTTGGACACTTCCACAGATGGGGCAGCCACAGCTTCTCCGGGCACCATGTGCCAGGGCCTCACCACCCTCACAGAGAAGGATTTCTTCCTAATATCTGATCTAACCCTGTCCTCTGTCCATGGGAAGCCATYTTCTCCCTTGTCCTTGCCCTTTTCCAAAGTCCAGGTCCAGCTCTCTTCTTTTCTTTCCTCACTGAGTTCACCCAAGATCCATTTGATCCTCCCTTCAATCATTGCCAAAGAAGCTGCTGGGCCATCACTGCGGGGACACAGGAAAAGCTGCCTTCGGGATGCTGACCAGGAATGTTCAGCTTTACAAACTATCACATCTGATCCTGTCCACAATCATTTGGCAGCCACACAACTTGGCTGAGGCTCCATCAGACGAGGCCGATGTGTTGACAGAACGCCGGGGCAGCTGGTATCCAATTAATTAGATCCMCTGTGGCCAACATCACACTTCTCCTGGATGAGTTTTCCTGAGGTTATGAATGCTCTTGCCACACCTGAGGCCAGATCACTGTGTCACACTCCCAGTGGGATGGTTGCTGGAAGGTGCCGAGTGCGGTGGGAGCAGCCGGTCATGCCCAGCACCACTGCCSAACCTGTGCTGGAAACCAAGTGCTTCCGAGCAAGTTCAGTGGGTAACCRTGGTGGAAAAGCAGTAAAGGTTTCACAGGATTACAGAATCCTTAAGGCTGGAAAAGCCCTCTAAGAACACCGAGCCCAACCATTACCCAGAACTGCCAAGCCCACTGCTAAACCACGTTCCTAAGTGCCACACTTGCACATCTTTGAATTCTTCCAGGGATGGTGACCCCACCACTTCCCCATATGTTACAATACCTGACCACTTTTTCACTGAAGAAATTTTTACTAATATCCAATCTAATGGGTATTAGGAAAAGATTCAATTTTGATACCCAGCTCACAGAAATGGCTCTCTCTTCCTTCGTTCTCAGCCGCGTCGGTATCTGCCATCACTACACAACTCAAACAGATTTTAATTGGCAATTACGCTGCCAATTTGCCTTCCTGGGACACTCCTGCACATCCAGCCCCTGGGCTTTGACAGCCTCTCCCAGACTCCTTTGAAAGGAGGTCCCAGCACAGCATGGAGCCCACGTGCCAGGGAAGCCCCCGTGTTCCCCTGGGCTGCTCAGCTCCCACCGTGCCGGAGCCGGGCGCGCTCCGAGCCCGCCTGGATGGTGCCTGCTTCCAGCAAGTGGGAGGTGTTTGCAATCCACACTCCTGGACAGTTGCTCCCAGCACAGAACAAATACCAAACATACTTTCTGCCAAAGTCTGAGCATTTTTTTAAGGAATTTTGCATCCTACCAATTTGCTGTCCGATATGCAATAACAAATTGCTATCCAAATTTG
The DNA here is from genome assembly GCA_003713295.1 of Parotia lawesii. Lineage (NCBI taxonomy): Eukaryota > Metazoa > Chordata > Aves > Passeriformes > Paradisaeidae > Parotia > Parotia lawesii. Next base: position 789,870 of record RAHM01000216.1, read on the forward strand.
AAGCATGGACTCTTCCTAGAGATCCTAACTAGACTTTTTTTTAACTTTGTATTTAATCTATTTTCCTTAAATTAACATAATGCATTGAGAGTTTTGGAATTCTTTTTAGAAATCAAAGGAGAAAAAACCTTCAAAAAAGGTAATAATCAACCACTGAATAACCCTGTAACTGCTGATGCACCTACCCTGTATTTCTATAGCACAYTTAAAAATAAGCAAACAAAAAAGCAAAAAAAAAAACAGACAGAGGGGAATACATCAGAAAATGGCAATTTTATGTAAAACATTTAAAATCAGATTGAATTTTCCTAGGCCTCTGCTTGAATCATTGTTATAGTACTATTTTTAACAGTCCCCAACAAATTACACTTAATAAACTGTAACTGTTGACAACTTCAGGTTCTCAATGCAGAAATGTGTAGTCAATGAAAATCCTGTAAGATCATGGAAATAAAGAACTCCCCTAACAGAATTTGCTGAACTGAGACTGTAGTTATGAAAACTGCACACCAGCACATTGTACAGGTTGGTTAAATGAGTGACAGAGCCCAGGCTCGGCAGCTCCTTCACTGAATACTTCCATTTCCTTAAATCATCTGTTCATCAAAATACTAGTTTCACTATTAAAATCACATGAAAAAAAGTGAAAAATAGGAATTTTGGCATCCCAAGATTCACATTTCTTGACGTTTGGTGACTTTAATCAATAAGTCATAAAGATACCTCTGGAAACTTTTGGCAGCTGCTTGAGAGGCAGAGATTTGTAAATCCTTGGTTGAAGTCACTCAACTCCTGAAACTCACCAACAGCTGATTTCTCTTAAACCATSTGTTAGTTTAAGAGCTAATCATTAMAGTTTGGCAGGTGCATTGCATTTTTGAGCATTTGGGAACTTCAGGAAAGTTTTTATTATTCTAGATGTTATTTTTAAACAAACGTATTTTTGATTAAAATCTATTTTTAAACCCAGGCAAACAAAGAAACTCAGTCAGAACTATGACCCAAAGGCTCAGTTTGCCTTCTAGGGTTTGACTAAATATGTTCTCAAATGTCCTTCCCACATGAGTTAAGTATTTCAATATAGTCATAAAATTATCTTAAATGGATGAGCTGAAAATAAGGACAAGCCCTTTCCCAAAAGTATTAGCAAAGCTTTCAAGTCTAAAGGTAAAGTTTGGAAAAACAGTAAAACTTCAAAAAGTAAGAACAGAATTTGAGAGACTTAAACAATGCTAATTTTTTATTTTTTTTTTTAGCAAATAATGTTCCTACTACTTTCCCCAAAATATTTAGGAAAGTGTGATTAAGACAAAGAGAAAAGCCTTGGTTTTTTTTCTTTAATTTAATTTCTCTGTCTTCAATTATTAATTCTGCAGCCTCATTTATTACTGACTCTATCAACCAAAACTCCTATTCCCACCTGGGAACTAACGCAGCACAAGAAATTTTGGATGAACCACACTGCACTTCCTTAATTTAGTTCTTCCTCCTTCACACAAACAGATAAAAATTACTGATTTCCACAGAATTTTAGGTATATGTTTAGATTTCTGTAGAACATCAGTGAGCATGAACCACCTGTTTTACACTTTAATGAACATGTGTCACAAATGAGACCAAGAAGTTAAAGGCCGAAAAGAACCTGGCCGTGCTTTACTACTAAATTTGCTTCTGGAAAATTCAAAATGTTTGTGAGTATCCTCCAATTTTTCACAACAYAGTATTCATATACATAAATACATATAATACGAAAGTACCTATTTCTGTTTAATGCCTGTAACACACAGATGTGGTTTTAACTTCTCCGAAAAGGCACGCAGTGTAAAATCAAGGCACACAAGCTGCTGATTCCCAACCCAGGCTGCAGCGCTGCACGGGGCACGACTTTGCTCTGTGCTGCCCTTTAACACGAGCCACAGAGCTGGCAGCTGCTCAGTGCCCACAGAGGATGAGCCTCACCTTCTGGGCTGCATCAGCTCGGCCTCCAGGCCTGGGGAGGCTTGGTGGACAAAACTCTGATGCTGCTGTAACATCAGAACACACTTCTGGAGCAATACATCAAACAATCCCTTTGCTGGCATCTCTTCTGTCCACCTACAATATCAAACACTTCTCTTCCTAAATAAAGTCCGTGCTCTCTGTAACACACTGGTACAAAAATGCTGTGGGAAAAAAACACCTCTGGGTTTGTGGGTGGAGAGTTGGGCTCCACGAACACGGCACTAATCCCGTGCACACTCAGTGATATCCCTCTGCTCAACACCTCACCCCTGCCTTTCTATGTAGCTCCAAACTTAGGTGGCAAAGTTCATTCTGCCACATAAGAACTGATGCAGGTGGGTGAGAAAATCTCCTGGCTTCACCCACTCCTGGTGTAAACCCCCCAGAACGGGCGCTGTTCTACCTGCCCAAAAGTGTGCTCAGGTGAGGAGGTGATCAGAATTTTTCTAAGACTGGCATAAAGGTTCTAGATTGTATTTATCACATGCAATGACACATACTCTACCCATCCCAGGCATTTATCCCCAAAACCACAGCAGAGAGAGAAGCTATGCACATTAAAAAAAAAAAAAGTTCTTAATTTTATGAAACACTGATGTTTTGAAGGATCTTCAGTTCTGATTAAAGTACAAATTCTTGGTCCTCAGAGGCTTCTCATTTTTAACATATTATCAGAACACAGTCTCTCCTTTCTGAAAAGGGTGTGTGTCAAAAGGGATGTATGTCAGGAGAGGTATATTTAGCTGATAAAACCTGACGGAAATCACACCGACTCCTCAAGTCAAGTCTCTCTCATAACACGAAGCACTATTTGTATTATTTTGCCTTTTTCACACTCTTTCTTTCTTTTTTAATAAAAAACTTTGCCACTCAGCAAAGCCAAACTGCCTGGAAGATAAGGGATGTGAAATTGCCTGGTGTTCTCCACCTGGAGGGCCAGATACAAAGCCTGATTAAGTCAAGTGCAAAAGAGCTCGGTGGTTTTGTCTCTGCTTTCCTTACAGCTCATCACAGCACAATTCAGAGCGATTTGGCAGCCCTTGCCCAGGAAACCAGCAGCAGGAGGAGTGTTTTGGTACACTGGGAGATAGCTGGAATAATGGTAACACACCCAACAGCTCGAAACACGCATCATCAGGGACGAGACTCAATTCTACAAGTGACTGTAGATCCCCAAATCCAGCTGCACTGTAGCAATCGAGGAGTTGGTGGATTTTTGATTTTTCTTTGGCATCTCCCAGCRCAGGGACGGGGTGGTCCAACCCCCCAGGCTGTCTGTACCACCGAACAGGCTGCAACACGCAGAGCACATGGATTCCTGGGAACACTGCGGAGCACCGAGGTGGGCTCGGCAGCAGGGCAACACCGGACAGGTCACGGTGTACAACCACAATACAGGTGTGGGAATAAAGGAAAGGCACCACAGGAAACGAGGGCGACCAGGAAAGGACTGTCCTCCCACGGATCACACAAAAATGCCATTCTGGTGTGCCAGGCCGTRCACTGAGCAATGCTCGGAGCTGCAGCCAGGCGTGGTTACAAYACCCTGAGCAGACCCAGCCAGGACTAGGCACTGACTCCCGGATTTGCCGTGGTTTTGTGGGTTTGAGGCTGCTTTGTACAGCAGGAGAAACGATAAAAGCGTGTTCTCTGTGCCACAACATGGCACACCAACTGCAGGCACCCCCCACACAGACAGCATTTGCTATGATGGATGGAAACACCCTTAACAATTTATTTCCCAGATCATTCTACACAGGTATTTTCAACTTTTTTACATACTGTCAACTGCTTTTCCAAAATCAAACACACAAATGGCCGAAAGCCACAACGCATCAACACAGCTTCATTTCTGATGAGTCTTTAAAGCCAACCTGTGATGACAAAAGTATAAAATCAGAAATGCTGAGCATTCGTGCACTTTGCGTCAGTACCTAGAAGGTGACTGGGCACACTGCTTATCTGGAATCATTACAGGACTGAGAACAAAAGCACTCAAGGATTTAGGGAAGATGGTTTTTTATAATTCAGCCCTGGTTGAGGATCCTTCAAGCTAGTAAAGGAGTGGCACTGGTCCCCATTAGCAGGACTAGTCCCCATTAGTGTTCAGCCTCCCTGAGCTAACATCAGAAAGAAGGACTCGGGTGCTTAGGAGATGGATTATGAGAAGCTGAGAGGGAAAAATAAGAGCCCTCTCATCCCTCCTGGGGGCAGAGGCAGGGCTGGGAGGGAGAATGGCAAATTCCCAACGAATTAATTTCATGAAAAGGTGATCTCACCGCAAGCAGCCGAGGCACAAAGAGACGATGCCCCATGCCCAGAAGTTCCAGCACCCGACACGCGTATTCATTCACCAGCTTGCTCCTCTCGTCGTGCATGTCCTGGGACTTCTTGGCAGGTGGGGTGAGCTTGGCAGCCGGGCTTTTGCAAGGCACCCCCTCTTCCATGAGCAGTAAGTAGTAAGGATCCAGAGTGAGGAGAACAGGCTTCGTGAACGGCAATTTCCAAAAGTGCAAGATTAGGAGAGCCAGCCTCCAGTCTCTGGAATGGGTTTGGATGGCCGCTCCAGCAACGCCCCTGAGCCTCTCAGGAGGAGAAAAGCATCTTTGCTAAGAATCAAGGAAAAATATGATCCACCGTGCTGGCTCAGACAGAGTCCGAAGGAGATTTGAAAAACAAACCAGAGAAAACATGGATCTAAAAATGCACATAAAAAGCAGGAAAATGGCAGAGAATGAGCGCAGGGAAGCCGGGCTGGCAGCACAGCAAGGGCGAGCAGTGGGGGCTCAGCGGCCGCGGGGGTGCGGCGGCAGGAAGGGCAGCAGAGCCCGGGCGGTGGGGAGGCTGCACACAGAAAAGGATGAGCTCATTGCAATCCCCGCTCCGTGACCAGCGCTGCCGCTCGCTCAGCATCAGACACGAACGGGTGGGAGAGAGGGGGCTGGGAGCGGGAGGAGGAGAAAGAGGAGGAGGAGGAGGGGGTGCCTGGGCACCGGGAGCCTCTCGGGGGAGAATGCCGTAATAAGAAACCAATGGTGAGCGCGGAGAGCCGGGCTCCCACCCTGCTACCCTCCGTCAGTTCTCTGCCGGGCTCTGGCTGCTGAATCCCAGCTCGCAGCACATCAGCCGCATCCCTGTACGCTCCATGGCTGGGAGGGACCGGCCTCCCAGCCCATACAGTCACTTGTACATTCAGTCCGCTTCCGAATGACGAAACAAGACACGGTGTAGGCAGGGCAGGACACCCTCCCCTCGCCAATGGCGACCGGAGAGCGGGCAGGCTATGGGGATGGGCTGGTGGCGAGCAGCGCCCGGCTCCGGAGAGCCCGGGAAGCCACGGCCCGTGCTGCACGGAATGGAATCACGTCAAAACCCATCGTTTCCAGCGCCGTGCTCTCAGGGGGCACTGCTGAATCTGGAGCCGATGGGCAGAGAGGGAATGATGTCAGCGCACGCGTTTGAATGGATTCTGGAAAACTACTGCACGTTTGTAAGGAAAATGCAATGATGTCACACCTGGAATTGCCACCCTGTGCAGGGAGCAGCCCACGTGCCGCTGCCATCTGCTGAAGGCAGCCGGGCAGGTGCCGCTCCGGTCACAGCTCTGCATCTCAGAAAGCACGTCTTTATGCTCCCTCGTTTTTGATTTGCCTCGCTATAAAATGGGGTATGTAACAGAACAACACCCGTTTCCAATCAGAACTGACAGAAATATTCCACCTTTCTAACATAAAGGTTGTAATTTAAAACATTGTGATGAGCTCTAAAAATCTAAACCACATTAATGGCAAACACTTCTGTAAATGTATATTTAAACTCTAAAAATCATTTGTCTAACGTATCAAGAAAAAACATATTTACTTAAAATACTAATACAAAGTAAATATCCATAGGATGGGGTCAATGATTTAAAATAATAAACATGTTGATGAGTAGCTAAAATATGACAGTCATTGACATATTGTTGGCTTGAGGTGACACACGAAGGAGTTGGGAAAAGCGTTAAAGCAGGAATCAGAGGTCAAAGGCAACAGAAGGCACCAGTGAGGCCTCAAGGATGATGATACAGGATTGACTCAGCTAAAGCCCCTGCAAATCAATGTGCAGTGGTGACGAGGCTGTTCAGCACAGACGGTGCTCTGAGAGCTGATTTAATCCCCTCCGGTTCCAAACCATCGTTTTGCAGATGAAAATCTGCAAAGGCTGCTGCAATTCTGCCAGGCTGAGGTTCAGGTATCCACTGAGGGCTCTGTGGACAGCAGCCACCCATGAGTCTCCTCAGGACAAAGAACCCACAACCAACCAACCAACCAACATCTCATTCCAGTTTGAGACTGCAGCCAAGCCTGTGATGGGAACGCTCCCACCCTTTCCAAGCTCCATCCGCCTGCGGTTTATTGTTCAGCCTGTGACTGCACACAGGGAACAGCACCAGAGCACAGGTTTGCAGAGAAAGGGTTTAAAGGAAAGGAAGCAGCTTTGCCTATTCCTAAATTCTATTTTAAACACATGCTGGAAAGCGGGATATTCTAGAAACATCGGGTTCTGCTTCTACATGTGAATGAAAACTTTGCTTAAAACATTAAAAAGGAAGAAATAAGAGCGCTGTAACTGTGGGTGTTGGGATGGAAGTCACAGAACTGATCAGGCACAGGGTCACCAGTGACTTGGGGGCAAAACAGGCAAGAGGATGGAGAATTCAGAGCACCAACAGTGTAGAAAGCCTTTAATTCTATATTGTGTAAGTCAGACTTTAATCAGCTAATAGCTCTGATCCTTACAGAAATTCAGGTTTGGTTCATTCTGGGTAAGGTCTGGGCTTATGAAAAATGGAATTAACTGATTATTAAATAGTCTCTAAGTCTAAAAATCTGTAATAGGATCCAAAAGTTAGAGGTTAAAGCCAGATGAATTCAGGTTATAAATGAGATGCAAATTTTTAGGAACGAGGAAAATTAACTACAGGATTAGCTTCCCAAGAGATGTAGTCTACTACTATCATTATAGTTTTTACATCAGGCCCGGATTTTTTTTAAAAGAGGTTTCAAATACAAAAACTTCCAAGGCTTGACCAAAAAATCTCCTTAATTATCAGTTGAAATCAACTGTTGCATGTTTTTCAGCAACTCCTTTCACACAGTGTAACAGTGAACCATCATTCAGATTTTTATACTTCCTACCATTCTTATTTATTTCCACATTCTCACTGAACACTACATCTTATTTTTATCCACGTCTGAGCAGGAATCGTGATTTTCCCTTCATGTATGCCACTGGATTACTGTCCCAAATTCTTCACAAGGGCCTGACTGAAGTGAACCTAAAAACTAAAGATGGCCCAAGAGGCAGTAACTGAGTAACTGAGGCAGTAACTACGATGCCTGAGGATAAACACATATTGCTGGTGCTTTGACTTCCATGTAATGGACTCTCTGGTCTTCTAAGTGCAGTTAAATTCTGTTTCTGGCCTTCCTATCCATGAAATGCCTGCTTGTTCACACGGTTCTGATGCAGTTCAGAGCTGCTCAGACTTCCACAGCTGAGGCTCCCTGAACTCAGAAGAAATTAATGCCAAAATAGTCTCAAAGTAAATAAAACCACACAGAATATGACTTGAAATTATCTATATTCTGTACCAGGATACCAAAGATCTTGATAAGCAGTCCATTATAAATCTCTGTATTTAAAAATATTAAATCTCTGTATTTTAGTGGCAAAAATGACTGACTTTGAAAAGCTAAACAGACTAAAACGGGAAGAAAAAAGAAAAAGTTATCTTTCAGGTTTACTCCTGTAAAAGGATAAGACATTCAGCACCAGAAGAGCTCTGAAAATCCACATGAATGACATCATGGCCACCGTAAGAACTTCACCTGTGATCAGAAATGACTCTCTCCTTCCTGTTCTTCCGGGCTGATTACAACTGTGTAATCTGGATTTAGCAAAGGCTACATCCTGATCATTGTTAGAGAGAACACAGTAAACCAACTAATTTCCATGGCAGATTCCAGCAGTGATCCATGCTGGGTGGGCTGCTCCTAAACCGCTCGGAAAGAGGGTGGAGGGTGAGATGAGAGTGTCTGCAGATGCTCCCAAATTATTCAGGCATTTAAAAACAGGGGTTACAGTGAAGAACTGCAGAAGGGCCAAGAAAGACTGAGTGACTGGGAAAGAGAACAGCCAAGGAAAGTCAGAGCAGATAAATCTAAATGGATGCATATGGAGAAGAGCATCAATTTTCCACATAAATGACAGACTGTGAGCTGACAATTGCTGCTCAGGAACGAAGCCTGGGACTCACAGTGGAGAGTTCTATGAAAATACCAGATCAGTGCRCAGTGGGGATCAACAAAATGCATCAGATGGTAGGAATCAACAGGAAAAGAACAGAGATCTGAACAGAGAACATTATTCTTCAGTGGAACTTCATGAGCGATTCTTCTCCAATATCATGCATTACTCTGGTCCTCCCATCTCAAAAAGGAGATAACAGAGATGGAGAAATATTTAGAGAGAATCAGAAGCTTCCAAAAGAGGAGATAAAACCAGACTATGATTATTAAGCCTGGAAAACTGATGAGGGATATGCAGACTTAGAAAGTCCTGAGTGGTGTGGAGAAAGTGAAGAGATACCAAGTGTCCAAAATGCCTGCTGACACAGAACCTCATGTGAAAAGTCACAGGTGGCAGGTCCAAAGCAAACAAAATAATCATTCAAGTGAGAAAGTCTCTGGGGCTACTCACTGACGTGTTCAAAAAGCCAACAAAAAAGCCACGGAATAACAATCCATGAAGAATTATTAAACATGAGATACCACTTCTTTCTCTTTCTTCTTCTCCTCTCTTTTTCAAGACATAAATTGCCAGAGGCAAAAGAAAAGAGTATTATTGTCCTGTTCTTAGAAGTCTTTCCCCTGTTTCTGCTGCTGGCAGTGAGACACTGGGGCAAACAGGCCACTACAAGWCTGGGCTGGAATGACAATTTAGGTGTTTTCACTCACTTCAATTACATACTTGGAGAAAATATTTTCCCACAGAATGCTAAGATTTGCTGGGTACATGAGATATCCACACTCTATTTAAATTATATTAAAAATAATAATAAAAATAACAGTTTCAGTCAGAACTGTGTGTAACCCTGGAAACACCATCTTCACTTTCCAACACCTAGAAATTACCAACACRTGATATAATAGGAGGAGTCATTAATATCTACATCAGGGTTCAGTGCTGCTGAGGAAATTCAAGTCAACAAATTTCATGTTATTTTCTCTGCTATCAGTCTTCTGTTTGAAAAGAGAGCATGTCTCCACCCTCAAAATTCAAAACTTATKGTGAGCATTCACCTAACAGGAATAGAACTGATTTTAGGTGTGRGGAGGAGATCAAATGGGCCAAGAGAGTAACTAAGCAGGACAGGATGGATTTTCAACACACAAATAAATGTGGACTTTTAAAAATGGAAAATTGGTTATATTAATTCTGGAAAATCAGTGGTCTGGAAGTTGGATGATTCTGGACATTTTCAGGCACAGATTTCTCTTTCTAAAGAGAGCATCTCCAACAAGTCACCCGGGACAGGTTTTTGGGGTAGGGGGAGTGGGTCTGGGGGAAGAATTATTTAGCCAGCAAAACTTAAAATTTAAGGACATCTTCAGTTTAGGAACTAGAAATACAAAACCAGTGTTCTGAGAGCCTCTAAAAGCCGGAATTTCTTATGCTCTGCTCAATGCAGAAGGCCTTACAAGAGAAGGGATGGTTCTGCTCTCTAGCTCCAAAGAGCCAGCATCCTCTTCTCTTCCCTCAGCTCTCACCCTGGGACCAGCTACATGAAGAAGCTATAAAAAGGGAATATAATAAAAAAGGACATCTCTTTTGCCTTAGATTCTAATGTGGACATTTCTGGTTTTTTTCTTGAGAAGAGCCTTTTGAAAATGCAATGCAATTACAGAGCRGCCTAAACCAGCTCACCTAGACTCAAACCCAGTTCTGTCTGGAAAGGAGCCCTGCTTGTCACTTCATCAACTACTGGGTTAGAAAAGGGCTGACTTAAAAATCAGTTCAGGCTCCTCGAGCCATTGCAAATGCAAGGAAAGAACAGAGCAAGAATCAAACAACCATATGAACTCTGACACAAGGCCTAAGTCACATTACCTACAGTCTTAGTGCACTTTCCATCTGATACCTCTCAAAAAATTACAGTGATTGCCACAATTTCATTCCTGACTCAAAACAATTGACATTTTTTAATTATCTGCATTGGCAATATGCAAGTTTTACCTAAAACAAGCACCTGTGCAGTCTTCACTGGCTTCAGAAATTTAGCCAATAAGATTATACAAAATTTCTGTAAGGTATGGAAGAAGTTGATTGCTCAACTTAAGCTTCTTCTTACATTGCTTCCTTTCAAATGATGGATAAAACTGATTTCCTTACTGACACTTTGCCGTGTCTTAATTGAGCCTCCCCTGATGGGGGAGGATTCCCCGAGCCCTTGCCTGGGCYCTGCAGACGAACGGGACTCTTCCACGCCTTTGCTCTTAGAAAGTTGTTTATTAAGTCTTATCAGAAAAAGGAGCCAAGGAACGAGATGACTCCTCTTAGAAAGTGCAAGGAAGAAGGGCMGTTATCAAGATTACWGTGTCCTTTTATAGGTAAATTAMCCAATGAAAACCCGAAACGAAAGATATTTCTACTTTTCTACCAATGYTCAATAAATYGTTCTGTCACAWGAAAGGAACTGCGGCATTTTTCATCCAATCCTCYCRRTCCACCTTTGCCRCAGAAAATGGAGTAGAGAAAGAAGAAAGAAGAAGGCCTAAAACAACAACAATCCTCCATTTTGAAGGTTTTGTTTCTTATCTATTTTGCTAAATTAACAAACCCAACACTTCTAAATTTTCACCCTGTGACAATCTTACATAATGTTCTATCACCTAATTCACACCAGTGTAGATTCTGCTTCCTCCCAGAGGGCAGGCAATTTTCTCCATGGACGAAGGTCAAAAACAGGGTTGTCCAGGGGGGTAGAACTCCTCAAAACAGGCAGAGAAATATTCCCTGCACTTTGGACTCCAACACCTTACTTGCTGTGATGACTTGAACCCTTTGGGGTTTTCCTTCTTCATCTCCTTAAAAGACAACACTACTTTTGAAGCATTAATGCCCCAGGCTAGATTGTGGCAAGTGATAATTTCAGGAGCAGGTGATAARGGGAGGCACAGTCCCAAGGGATGTCACACCGGTCACTTCAGTTTCCTCTGCCAGCCACACATCCCTGAGAGAATGGGTAGAACTTTTCCAGGATCAGCAGGCTCTAAGGTGCTCAAAAACAGGTGACTGCTCTGACTACCTCTGCTTCTCACCAGCAGAAAGTTTTGAACTGTGCCTTTAACACCGAACAAAATTTCAGATCTGATTTTAAAGTTCTGGTGCAAGTGGTAATTCAGGAGAGAACTGATGGGCAATATCTGAGAGGGGTGAGGTCAGATGTCTGCCCAAGGAAGACAAAGTGAAAAAAGAAAAGCTACAATTGATTATGTGTTCCTCAGGAATTGAAATGTAAATGTATACAGAAGTACAGCACAATTTTATTCAAAATTTGTGCTCTTACACAGATTCCCTTCTAAGGTGGGGAAACAGTTTTGTGGAACCCTCTGGTCAGTCAGGAATAATATTCCATGCAGACATAAGAGCACAACACAGAGTTATCAGAACAAACAGATTCTTGAGAAATAAGAAAACACAACATGAATACAGAAAACATGATGTGGCCTCTCTTCAGTCACCTCTGGAGGTGATGCACAAGAGAATGGCTAAGGTGCTCTGGAGTTCAAGAACACTGAGAGCATTGGGTTATTTAATAAACCATGTGAACAGTATCTACAAACACTCCAAGGTGATAAAGGCAAGTGTGAGTGGTGCTGGAAGGGGGCTGTTTAAGCTGAAGGACAAAGCTGATGTAAGAGTAGCTGARGGTAAAACGATCAGTAATAAATTTAGTCAGGACTAAGAGAAATGGCCTTCAACCAGCAGTGCTGAAAGCTGCTGCTACAGGTTCTGAAATAGATGCTGCATCACATAATGGCACAACAGAGCAGAGGAGCAGTTCTTCAGTCCAGATACAGAATGAAATAAAGATAATAAATAACCCTCCTTATCCAAGGTAATTTGACACATTTTCGTTTAAAATCTACATCTGCCCTCCCTGCCATTGTAATTGGGATGCTGCTCCCTGGTGTCTGGGACCCTGACTGACACAAAGAGCTTTGAGACTGAAAGGTGCCAGCAGAAATAACCAAGAAACAAAACTGTCCTGTTCGTGTAACCCTCAGTTATCTCCTGATAACGTGCAGAGAGGAGGAGTGGCAGAACTCGCAAGCCCCGTAGGAAATGTTGCTCACATTGCCCTGAGTTCAAGGGATGATGTATAAAAGTGCTGGATTTAGGATATTATGGGTACCAAAGTGAATGTCTGTAAGGTAACAAAGCACTGGCTGGAAAACACAAGCAGTAACAAACACGTTTCTCACTATTTCCTGCCCATTTTCTTTTCAGTATTATAAACCTTCCTGATCATAAYTATGGCTTTCCTCCAGCACTAAGCAACACATTTTTTAACAGTCCCACAGATTAAACCTCAGTAAGCCAAATGTTGAGCTTAAATGTTATGAAGCACACACTCCATGAGTAGATGAACCCTCAAACAGAAAGGTTTGGACATGGACCCATTTTAAAAGCCTCTGGTTCACTCTTGCATTTCCAGTGACCATGTGCTCTTCCCTGCCTTTTCAGGAATTAGCAGCCACAACAGCAGTGAATCCAGAGCCTGAATTCTACCCAATCACCTATTTTAATTCTTCCCTCAGTTTGCTAATTCCAGTATAAAGTGTGCCTTTAGCTAGTTTTGCCAAGTTGAAGATCATAAACAAAAGGTTTAAGAATTAACCAGTGAAATCCCTCTGGTGACCAGGGACAGGACCTCAGGGAACGGCTGGAGCTGTGTCAGGGAGGGTCAGGCTGGAGATCAGGGAAAGGTTCTTCCCCCAGAGGGTGCTGGGCACTGCCCAGGCTCCCCAGGGAATGGGCACGGCCCCGAGGCTGCCAGAGCTCCAGGAGCGGGACAATGCTCTCAGGGATGCCCAGGGTGGGATTGCTGGGCTGTCTGTGCAGGGCCAGGGGCTGGACTTTGATGGTTCTTGGGGGTCCCTTCCAGCTCAGGACATTCTATGATTCTACAAAATACTGAAATAGGAAAGAAAGCTCAGCATTTATTCCTTTTTCTTAGCATGTGTGAATTAATGCTTTTAATTTCCAACAAAGAAACAAACTCGTCGATGACACAAGGGATTAGGAAGTATGCTGGTGCTGGAATAGTAGATTTTCCTCTGTCATTCTCAATTAATTGTCTTAATTGGGATTTTTAAAATGAAAATATCAGTGCTGTTTATTGAGTTGTTTTAACCCACAGATTTTTGCTGTTATTTTCCACACCGGAGTTCTTTTCACACGCCAGTGCTTCACTACATTTTCCACTGCTCAGAAAATGAGAGGTGAGGAATTAGATTTTCTCCCAGCTCAGGTTCCTGAAGGGTAATTCAGATGCAGTCCCTACGTGATGCAAATCAGTGCCTCCCAGTGTAAAACACTGCCACCAGCTGGGGACCCTGAGCAGGCTGTGAAGCACATTTGGATGCCACAGGAAAAAAAAAACAACCGTGTTTTCCTTCGATAAGAAATCAGATTAATGCCCAAACGATGGCTTTCACAGCTAAAGAGCTTTAATCCTCTCGCTGTTCATTGCTCCGAGCACACTCGGAGTGTGGGAGAAGGAAAGAGGGAGGATTCCCGCGTGTCTCAGATGTTTATTTTCCGAGGATGACTGCACCAAGGTTTCACAGGTAATTGGTCACAGAAGCAGCGCTGTCATTGCCAAGCTAACAAGCGTTCACTGAGAGCACCAGCAGCTGGAACCGTGAGACACAGCACTGGGTACAAGAGATAAAAGCTTCTCCTCCTCTGCTCTTAAKGAGGGATTTGGATGCACACACTTCACTGGAAGCAAGGAAAACGGCATTTACACAGTAAAGGCTCCAGTAKTCCACTGATGAAGGATTCCCTTATCCAAATTTACAATAATCCAGGAGATTGTGGGTGAGAGAATAATCGCTCTGTTTTAAGGAAGAACAAATCCTTAGGAGTTGTTTTCATTCACTTCAGAATCAGAGACAAATCAGAGACAAAAACTGTGTTTGAAACACAGTTTTTAAGGCAGTTTTTCTGCAGCACACTCAGGTTCTATAACGTGAAAAGAGCAGTACACCAAACCACTTTGCTCCTAACGATTAGGAGAGATTATGAACACACTTGTAGATAGGAAAAAAAATTACTCCAGTTCTCAACTATTTTCTTCCCTAACAGAAGAGCAATTCTTGCTGAAAGCAAATGATAATGCTAATTCAACTGTATGTAAGCACCAGCTCCATCTCCATGGCAYGATGGAACTGTGCCCTCAGGTGAGTGTTTCTGACTTAAAATCTTATCTTTCTTACCTCGATTTTCTTTGTACTTGTTTTTGGCTGCACTATAGAAATACTTTCCCAGGGTAACACCTCCTTTACCATTTATTTGGTGTCTGTTACTGCTAGAACAGGCAGCTAAAACATGCACATGCAAGAAGAACTCCTGTAACTGCTACAAGCAGAATTAAACCCAACTCTTAAACTTTATAGAAAATAGTTATAAATAAGAGTGACACATTACTTTATTGAATTTTCCTCCTCTGGAATATCCAAATAGAAACGTTCAACTGGAGAAGCAGCATGTCATGGGGTATATATAATAAAATGAAAAGACTGAACACTTGAGGTTAGAAGAAACTGGGCTAATTATTAAACAGGAAAAAAAAAATCCTTATTTGCTGTATGACACCCATGAATTCTTTCCAAAGTTATATTTTCTAAACAGTTGCTCTGCTGCTAACCTTGGTTCAACCCCTCCCTCTGACAGCAGCAGGAAATGTAAAGCAGGTGGTCCCAAAGCCATCCTTCATAACTAAATTGAATTAAATTAGATTCTCCTTCCCTGTAAACCTCATCAGCCATCTTCAGCTCTGTGCAAGTACTCTTCTTCTTCTTTCTTCTCTAGTTTTAAGATCCCTAAGTTGGTATTAATGGAATTAATATCCTGTGTATTTTCTGGCACAACCAGAAAGAAATGTACTCAGTTCTCATTCATTTTCTAAATGTATTTAATTCCTCAGGAGTCCAACTATTAGACGTAGCACTCTTCCTCATAACATAATAAGTTGGTACCTCTGCCTCTTCCCAGGAGCTGTTCCTACTACGATGGCAGCCAACCTGCTGGGTGTTAGCTGGGTGCTTCCTTTCCCTTCCTCACTGTCATGCCATAACCTACCAGAATTCCCATTATTCATACTGGCCTTGAAAACTGCAGTAKTAACAAGCTCCCACAGTTGCAAATAAAACAGGAAACAGGAAGCAAAGAGCACACGCTTCCCTCCCTCCTTTTTACAAACTTCACTTTGTGTAGGAGCACTTCCCTGGAAACAGACATTAAACCAAACTCCTGTTTAGAGGAGTCTTCATTAAATACGTGCACTCAAGAGCCACAACCCCATTTCCCACATCAGCTGAGTTAGTTATTTTGGCCATTTCCTCACCATAAGGATATACATTATCTCCTGCCTACACTGCAGTACTTCCCTGAAGCCACCTGCCCTCAAGTTGGACTCAACGATGCTTTGGGTCCCTTCCAGCTCAGGAGATTTTATGATTCTGTGAAAATACACGTTTGGAAATTTCAAATTGCTCTGTTCGCAGCAGCATATGGATGTATATTCCTGGTGTGGAGCGCTGCTGCCACAGGATTTTGTGCCACAGAAGCTGAATCTCTGAGAATTACTCATTGCTGAGGAACTCAGTCAGTAGCTGTTTGCTCTTTGTAGGAAAATGTTGGAGTCCAAAGTGCAGGGAATATTTCTCTGCCTGTTTTGAAGAGTTTTACCCCCCTGGACAACCCTGTCTTTGACCTTCGTCCATGGAGAAAATTGCCTGCCCTCTGGGAAGAAACAGAATCTACACTGATGTGAATTAGTTATATAAGATTGTCACAGGGTGAAAATTTAGAGGTGTTGGGTTTGTTAATTTAGCAAAATAGATAAGAAACAAAACCTTCAAAATGGAGGATTGTTGTTGTTTTAGGCCTTCTTTCTTCTTTCTCTACTCCATTTTCTGCGGCAAAGGTGGATTGAGAGGATTGGATGAAAAATGCCGCAGTTCCTTTCATGTGACAGAACAATTTATTGAGCATTGGTAGAAAAGTAGAAATATCTTTTGTTTCGGGTTTTCATTGGTTAATTTACCTATAAAAGGACACAGTAATCTTGATAACGGCCCTTCTTCCTTGCGCTAAGAGGAGTCATCTTGTTCCTTGGCTCCTTTTCTGATAAGACTTAATAAACAACTATCTAAGAGCAAAGGCGTGGAARAGTCCCGTTCATCTGCAGAGCCCAGGCAAGGGCTCGGGGAATCCTCCCCCATCAGGGGAGGCTCTCAATTAAGACACGGCGAAGTGTCAGGAAAATGACAAGGAAATCCCACTGGAGGACCAGCAGCAGTCCAGTGGTTCTAGTCTGCATCCCCATCATGGGGAGGCTGTGTTAGGAGTGACAGGTTGTGCTCCCCTGGGCTTCAGCCGAAGTGATCTCCTGGGAATATCACTCAAAGGTGGCATCTCAGATTCCACGCTGTGCTTGCCTCAGGGCTGGATTTRAACTAGAGCCAACTGCTGGAGGCCAGTGCAGGTGAACTTTGAGCTCACCTCACTGCACCCAAAGGGCCAGTGCTTTACCCACAGGTTTACCTGTTCAGGTAAACCCTGTGTCCAGGCCAAGGACAGGAGTTCCCCGTATTAGAGAAGATTTCTATTCCTCTCTCAGTATCACAAATCCATTTCATACCAACCAATCACGTTTTATACAAAAGAACCCAGACACAAAATAGGCATGCTGTGAAATGAATCTGAATTGTTTCCTTAATAGTAATTACATGAGACATTTAGATCTTCAGACTGCACCCTCTGTTCCACAAGCTTTAAGATATGATCCAGTTTAATAATAACATCTATCATAAGTACAATTTTGAAGACACCTCTACCATAATGGATATTTCTCCTTCATTCCCTACTCCAGAAGTCCCACTATTATTGGGACTATTATTTTATAATATATCCCACTAATTTATAACTATTTTATAATAATGTCCCACCATTAGTCCTTCAGACATGATACATTAAAATAAAGAGTATTTCAGTATTTAATAAAACAAAATAAATTTAAAAAAAAATTACTTACCTTTAAAAGAGCCAAAGCCACATGGAAGATTATGTTCATACCCTGAAAATAAGAAGAAAGAGACTTCAGTCAGTCCCAGCATACRAACCTCTTTTCATACTTACCATTACGTGGCATCAAAACCCAACGCTGTAAGTCCCAAGGGAATGCTTCCCTTCTCCTGCCACACGTCCAAGTTCCTCCTCAAAGCCTTGGGGCACGTTTCCAAACTCCCAGGATGGGGGAGATGACGGCTCCTTGGGGCTTTGGGCACCTCCAGGGAGCCAGGTGCTGTGGATGTGACAGGCTGGCCCTCCCGCTGCTTCAGTGCCTGTCAATGCTGGCTTCATGAACAGGGCATCAACAAAATGTAATAAATATTCTAGGTGATGGCATTTTGGTCAAGTAACCAAGGTTAGCTATGATTTATCACGTACAATCTTTCATACTCAAACTGTAAAATAACCCCAAAATGTAACAAAGACAACCCCACAAGTACACAAGGAACCTTTTCTTACTGCGTTTAGCCAAAAGTCAAAACTATTCCAAAGCTAAACAAGCTGCTGCCTGTATCCAGTGGCTGCTGGAAATACAAATGTAGAGAAATGCGTTCAGTGAGAAATACAAGGACAATACACATTTATTTGAAGATTAAAGAAAGTCTGCAGCCTACATATGTTGATAATTTAAGATTATAAATAGCTTTGTCTTCATCCAAACATGAAAAATACGATATGCAGTTCTCATTTGCTCTACCATGTGTTTCCTGTTCAGACTGTTTTCCTCGATTATATTTTCCAAATCTTCTTGCCTTGTTTAATGGCATGATAAATCTTTCCTTACAATGGCTCCCAGAGCTGGTATCTAGAAACATCTCAACAGATTTGCACACCAGTAATGCTGCAATTATATTATATTGTTGTGGGATAACAACAAGACTTTTGACAAGGCAACGCTCTCCAAGCAATTTCTGCTTCCTCAACTGAGCGTTTTTCCAATCCTCTTCCTGAAAGCCTGAGACCGTGTTTCTATAAAAATTAGCTTTTATAAAAATGTGCTGAGACTTTACAGAAGCTTTCTCGGGAATAAACTGTATTTTTTACGTAGACAGTACGGTGCCTTGAAGGGGCTGCACCATTAATGAGTGCTGAAATGCTGCAGCGTCAGACATAATGAATATTGCAACACTGAATTACTTTGCAATTCGCTGCATTATCATTGTGGTAACAAACCGGTTTTTCCCACTAGAGGTCACAATTGCAGCAGGACTGAATCTTGCTTCATCACTAGGAAATGCTTCTTCCAAACGGGAWAACAATTAYTTCAAGTTATTTGGCTTTATGTACTTCTTTTTAATTTAGAAAAATTTAGAGAAGTAGAAGTCTGGCTGTGACTTTCAGTCATGACACTGATAATACCAGAGCTCCAGCAGCAGTAAAATGAGTTCACRGTACTTTCAGGTGTATTTCAAATATTGATCTGAAGTCAACAGTTAATTCCACACAGCCATGCCATTCACAGCTTTCACTGAGAGAGAGGACTGACATGAACATACAGTCTGTAAATGAGAGGAATATCTACAAGCCATCACAAACAGTGCATTTTATTCTTAGCAAACTGACCAGATTTTTTTAYGTTATGAGGAAGAGTGCTAYGTCTAATAGTTGGGACTCCTGAGGAAATAATGTCCTGGGTATTTTCTGGCACAACCAAAAAGAAATGTACACCAGTTCTCATTCATTTTCTAAATTTTTTTTTTTTCCTGTCTGCCTGAAACAAACGCTATTCCTGAATTCAGATGAATCAAACTCTCTCCTGGTACTCCTCTCATACCATCACCCTTCACATGGACAGCAGCTGCAGCAGAAATCGGTTTCTACCTGCCTTGAGAATCCCCAGCTCTTTTTTAAGCCCCACCAGGCAAAGGGCAGCTCACAGACCTGCTCCTGATACTTGAGGGAGCTTGCTCAAGGCTCAAGCACCCTAAAATCAGAACATGAAAGGACTTAAAACCTCCCAATGCAGCTGTCCTGAGCAGCATTCTGCTACTCTCAGCAACAGAAAAAGACCTGCACCCTCCTCTCCTCCCAGGCAGGGGCAAGTCCTGAACCAAAGCAGCRTTTTAGAGCTGAGGCATCAATTGCTGCAGTTTTGTGCTGACCAGGGAGGGCCAAAACACCCCAACAGCTGAGTGGGCTGGAGGTGGATGCTGCAGATTTCAAAGCAGTGAAACATCTTACCCCGTGTTTGAACAACACATTCAATAACCACTGATCTGCCTGCTGGAGTTATTTGTCCCAATTCATKCAAGACTGTCCTTCCACAGCCAAGTTTAATGATTATGATTATGAAAAAGAAGGCTCAGCTCGTTTTCCCCACAATCTCTTATTTAAAACCCTACTTAATTGACCACACAGTAATTTATAAGCTTCAGCTTAAACTTCTTCAGCTATTTTAGAAGAAAGACTGAAAATACCAAAGTGCACCAGACATATAAATCACGGGTAGCAATATCCCTCCAGCAATTTTATAATCAAAATATGGAAGTACATACAAATCATCCACAAGGGGGAAAGAGAAGGGAGCCCATATGAAATGAGCTTTTGATAATTACTTTTTAAAACCAAAGGTCATCTGTTTAACTAGGCATTTTGAAGTAAATGCTGTATGTCTTGGGGATGGTTTTTATCCCATATCCATTTGGTTTTTTTGTTTTTGTTTTGTGTCCAGAATGGTCACTGCCTCTTTCAAAGCAAGACACTATAATATCATGCAGATCTCATCTTGAGATTTAAAAGATTTGCATGTGTGGAATTTGTTCATAATTACCTTAACACCTTTTTAAATATAGAACAGTTAAAGGTAAAATTACATGGTTATAAAGAAGAACTTGTAGGAGCACAGGAATGGTGAAGGGCTTATCATCATGTCATATACAGAATCAGATGTTATTTAAGGACCCTCTTAAGCTTGTGCAGAGGCCTAGAGAACTTCAAGAGAGCTCATGAAACTCAGGAGTTTTGGAGAAGGAACAAGCCCAACTCAAAGAAATTGATATGGTAAGGTAAGGGTAGCAAAGGGACAATGCTGGAGTTTGTGCCATATCACAACCTCCTTACAGCTGCTGCTGACTGCCACCCTGACCATCCTCTGCTTTGCAGGAGCACTTACTGCAGAGCAAAGAGCATCACTCAGCAGAAGAGCCCTTCACACCTACTGGCACTGGGGTGAACACTCACCATCCAGGAAGTGCCCATTTAATCCATTGAGATTGTGCTTCATGGAAACATCGGCTTCTTTGGACTGGATGTCAAAAACCCTGTCATTTCCAGCCATGACTGGAGGCAATGTTCTCACAGGCAGACCAGGGAGACTCTCTCTCATGAGACTGTGCAAATGAAAGTATACACGTGCACTGAAATTGAGACTGGCCACAAGTAAATGGAAATCTTACGATGTTAACTCTGGTCCAGTGAGAGGTTTTCCCAGTTCCTTAACTCCCTCTGAAGCCAAGATTCCTTCTGCAGATAGAAGCCTCTTTGAGGAGTCCTCCCTTTGAGCCCCTCTGCACTCTGAAACAAGAGGACTTTTGAAAAGGCCTGAAAAGAAGGCTGGGAACAAAGAGCAAACTGAGGCTGGTAAAGATGCGATTCTGTGGGACCCAGTTTGCATTCAGTGAGATCTCTGAGACAGAAAGGCTGCCTGTGGCTTCCTGCTGAAGGGAGGAGGCAGATTTATTCATCTGACCCAGCAAATCTGCCCAGAGGCCGGAAAAAAGGAAGTCAAGGGGCAGCAAACCAATACTTGCTATGAGCAAAATTCAACGGCCAAGCACGGAGCTGAGCGAGGCCACACAATTTAGTCCTCTATACTTGGACAACATTTGCACTGGGGACGACTTTGGAATCTCTCTCCTGTTTTAAAGCTTCTGTTTAATGATAGAAGCCTCAGGAGAAGACAGGCTATATTCAATATTAGCATCTCTCCCTCTCCAACCCAGATCCCCTGACAGACCTTCCTCTGGTTACACACCAATACCCTTGGCAGCATCTTCCCCAACAAAAGGAAGTGAACCTCTTTTATTAAAAAAAAGGACATTTAATTCATCAATGTCCTCATCTGTGGGGTTTTTTTCCCCTAGATATGCAGGACATGTAAAAGGAAACAGTGAAGATAYTGATAAAATATTGTCTGAAGCTCAGCACCAGGTAAAAAGACAGACACGAGAGTCAACTAAGCACCTCCTTAAGGGCTGAGAAGTCTCAAGCCCCACACGACATGAACCTCTTCCAGCTTTCTAATAACTGCATTTTCCTTTCTTTAAAGGGAGATGAGCTATTCAGCTGCAGTTAACTTGACATTGTTTCATAATTCCAAAGTGTTTCATAATTATGTGTTCAGTTGCACAGTCTTTCAGAGGAGCTGCAGAGGGTAATTGGGGTTACAGACTCTAAAGGAGAATTAAAATTCTATTTATGTTTTGGATGGGTTCCAGCAAAGCAATTACTTGGCAACTCTAACATGTTGAGAACACACAATAAACTTTAGGAATGTCACAAATGYCTTTGTTTTGTTGACAACATGAATATATGGTCTGAAGCTCAAATTTCTGCCCTGGTAAGCAGAGCAGCCCTGGAACAYGCTCTGCAGGGGCATGCACGTTAATTAACATCTTTTAGGCAGAGTTTGTGTGGCTCGTGCATTAATTCTAGTTCAATGACAGGATGACTAAAGGGAAAAAAAGGTTAAAACTCTTGTTCAAATAAGGCACAACACRAATTAGCAGGCTTGTGTAAACAACAGATACAGCTTTCTTACTACAGGAAAAGATCAAACGAGAAACAAATTACAAAGAGATGTGACTGCTAAGGCATGAGCACAGTGGAGTTCTCAGCCTGGGCTTCCCCCAGTGACTCCATATCCACTGTGCAGTAACTCACACCAGGAAATGCTACAACACAGCAAAGAAGAAAACACAGAAATCTCCTCCCTGATCCTACGACTCCGTGAAAAATACACAAACCCAATTAAAGCCAGCTGATTGAATGATGAGAGAGGCAGGTACCACGGAGATGGCAAAAACACCACCAGGGGATTCTGTATTGATTTGTGTCACTTTTCTGTATTTTGCAGCATAAARCAGCACACAATGAATACCAGGCAACCACAAAGCTGTATTAGTATGATTTCACATGAAATTTTGTTTGGTTGGTTGCTTTTAATAGAAATAAATGGGATTTAGGCGTGAATATTTACATGTTTTGGGTGGTTTTCATGTCATTTGCTGCTGAGACGTTGCTATGGCTGAATGAAGGTAAGGGCTGCTGTGAGATTAACATTTTTTTCCCTCCACCTTCTGTGACTGTTTGCAAAGAATAAAAATTACAGCCACAGAATTTTAAGTCTTTTCCACGTATCAGACTGCTCCCTTGCAGGTGGTATTTCTGCAGTGGCACATTCCTAATTCACCAGCAACTGGTTATGGGCTAGCAGCACTTGTTAACCAAGCCACACACTGACATTATTTTTTTGGTTTGCAGAGCTTTAAATTGCTGGGGTTTT
The DNA here is from genome assembly GCA_003713295.1 of Parotia lawesii. Taxonomy (NCBI): domain Eukaryota; kingdom Metazoa; phylum Chordata; class Aves; order Passeriformes; family Paradisaeidae; genus Parotia; species Parotia lawesii. The sequence goes on from RAHM01000216.1 coordinate 812,785, forward strand.
AGACATTTCTGTCCCTTTTTCCAAAACTGATTAATACAGGGACAAAGAAAGGGGCCTAAATCGACATTAGACACCAAGGGCCTTATCACATACAAGGAGAGAAAAAGAGGCCCTGTATCTCTTTAGGTAAGACAGGTCCTCTGCTATGGAAACAGGGAATGGCTGTTAGATGTGCTCAGAGGAGGAGGAATCTTCCAGATCCCAGTTTTCACAAGAGGAGACGAGGTGAGGGGATCAGAACATCTCTTGACAGAGAGCTGTGCCTGCTTCCCCCTCTACCTGTGCTCACACGCCACGAAGAAAAATGCACGCCCACACTAAACCAACATCTGCCCCCCTGCACTCCGCCTGATCCTCTTCCCAGTGTTTGCTCCTCATCCTCTCCCCTTCCCTGCCACGACACAGCCCTGGCCCCTTTCCAACAGTGACTCCAATGCAAAGTTCACTTTTTGATTTTACGTATTTAGAGAATTCGTAACAGCCTCAGATTCCGAGCACAAAGCAACGGAAAGTGTTTTGGCACGGGCACACTGCACTACCCTCTTCTTTAAAAACATTTCCCAAATTAGCTCAGCTTCCTGGATTTGTTCACAGAATATCACTCTCCCATTTGTGATACTTTCCTTCAGTTATTTCTAAAGTGTTTTTGAAGCCTGCCAAGACTGTTTAGGATATGCTGCTATTCCGATACAGCAGATGGCACTAGTGTTAAGTAAGCATTATGGAAATTTACTGTATTCCTAGAAAAAACAACCAAGTGAACATCAACTAGCAGGTGGCTAAAATATTTCAGGAGCAATGGGGAAAGCAATTCAGAGACACAGTGTGAGCATGGCATTAGATGTGTCACCCCTCTAAGGCCCAAACTGGGTCATTCAAACCGGGCACTCATCTTCGGTACCTTTTTCACACCCAGAGCTTGGAACACTTTCTGAAACAGAAGCAGCCTTAACATTTAGGACCACGAAATTTATCAACATCACCCAAAAGGTACCTTCTGTTCTCGTAAGTTATCTTGGACTGCAGGTTGTTGTGAGACTGTTTTTCCTTTGCTCACGCTGAGCATTTATCATCGGCCTTGTTATTTTGGGGATAAACAAGCAGCAGCCACGACTGGAAGATACATAAATTATGGATGCTCACAGGAGCAGCTGGACAACCTTGAGTAAAGGGTTATGCTAAACCCTTTGGCTCTCCTAGAACCTCTCAGATGTTCTCTATTAAAACACTCTTCTCCTTGGGCCAAGCCTGAATTATTATAAATTCTGTTAGAACGTTCTGTGTCCCCGGTCCCCAAGGCAATACAGAACATGGTRTTACACACCTCCAGTATTTCTGCTGTTGACTGAATTTCATATGCAAACACCTTACACTACTTACAACCTTCACTCTGAAAAGAACTTCAAATTGTTTATCATTAGAATCTGAATGTTTTAAGCACACACATCCAAAAGCTTTAAGAAGTTCCTCATGCAGCAAACACACAATCAAATCCAACACCCTTCTTTCTTTCTTTTCACTGTAATTTCTGTTCTAGTGCTGAAAAGCCCCCACAGTAGATTACAGCTGTAGTCATCAGATAAATTAGGCTAAAATTACTTTTCCTGGGGATTTAAATAACTCATCTCACTACATAAAAACCAAACATCCAGGTCTAGCAAACCTGAGCTTATCTCCATTGCAGACCTCCCACTTCTGCAACAAAAAAGATGATGATGGCTGACATGTCACCAGATGCTTGAATACAGCAAACCAGCATTACCACTGGACATCCACATTCAAATTCTAGTCATCCATCTGGAGTCTGAGAAAACCTGTTCTCCTTCTTCTTAAATTAATTAAAAGCTAATTATAGCACTCTGGGAAAGAAATCTTTTCCAGTCTCTACACGAAACAGCAGTGGCTGATAAGGACTTCAGCAAGACTCAGCTCTCCAGCAGGCCTGATGCAAAGGGACTGGGCAGGAGGAAAGGCACACTCTAAATGCCAAAATCTGTTTGCCTGTATTCCTAAGAGGAAAACAAACACAGGCCCCCTGGCATTTTCCAATGAACACGCATGACACTGACTCTGCTTTGGTAAACAGAACCGGGACAACGCAGACAGCTCCAGCACAGATCTACTCCTACTTAGAATTTAAGCCCAGCTTTTAATATGCTGTTACTGTAAGAGATTTTATTTCTAGCAAGTCCATTCTGCTGTTTTGTARGATTTCTTAAAATATTCGTAACTGGAAGGGTTAACAAATGCAGACAACACGGCAATAACAAGTAACTCCAAAAAGTTCCGTTTTTCTTTCCCTATAGGCCTACAAAAGATAAACAACCGTGCACGATCCTTTATTTAATTCACATTTCATCTCGGCGCAGATTTACAGAGGAAGTGGGCTTGTTCTTGACTCAATTCCTGGGGAAGTTTAATAAATTGAAATGTTAATCTGTTCTTTCTCAACTCTGCTGAAGGCATCACAGAAGTATCTGACAGTGACAGATAAAAAATAGCAGGCTATTATGGTCCCTCCTCCTCAGTCAGCACCAGCGCAGTGCCGGCCAGCCCTGAGCGGTACCATACGGCGTTTCCTGGCACATCCATCCTCAGCAAGACACACACAAGACAGAAATCAAATCTTCAGCGTCAATACTTGTAATTCTGCTGTGATTTTCAGTGTTTCATCGGGAAGGAGYGCTCCCAAGAACCACATCTCCACAACGCGCTGCCACGTTTTAACTCTCGGTTCGCTTACCAGCACCACGTTGTTCACATTTTAAAAGATTGGTAAAGACACCTATCAGCCTTCACTACAACAGATAATTCCTCAAAATCGATTATAAAAAATATTTTACACAATATCCTGAAATCAACAGTTGATAAATAAAGGGCAAGGAGTGATGGTATCCCAGCTTTCAATTCCCCCTTCTTGCACTGTGCTGCGTGATCCTGTGAAAGGCACTTTCCCTTCTTTGCTGTTAGCTGTACTAAATAATTTCATATTCAAAACTGATAATCARTTGCATCCCTTTGTATCCAGCCATGGTCACAGAATGGCAGCTCAGTAGCCAAACTGTTAGCTTAGTAGTCACATTACACAGCCAAATGATGCATTATGACACTAAAATAAACAACTGTCTGTGCCAGAAAGGGCAGCGTGCAGGAGAGGATTTTGCATATTCCCTGCAAGGAGAGAAGCACCATCCTTAAGTATTTTACATCCCCCAAAATTGCACACAAAAATAGCCAGATCAACTTAAAATGGAGGTTCCCCATAGAGTTTCAAAATTCTCAGCTAATAATGGAATGACAGCTTGAGCCCTGCACCTCTTTTAGTTCTGGCAGCACTGTATTTATCACAAAAGGTTAAAGAATTTTCAATTTTAAAATTTACAATTTTAAAAACCCTGACAGACTATCTGCCAACTGGTTTGGGTTGTTTTTCCTCTTCTAAATGCCTACTGAAGGTCATGTATTTAGTGTTTTTAACACAAATATTTTAATTTAAAACGGAATATTTTAGAACRCAAAATGAAGTGAAATGTCAACTGTTCGATATTCTGTAGCACAGCCGAGGTGCAGCTGCTGCACTGGGGACAGCTCTGAGCGACAAGAGCTTTACCTGGATGAATTGCTATTTCTGAGCGTGACTTTAAATAAATAATTTAAAATAGAACAAAAAGAGACGGCAAAACAGAGCGGGCGTGCAAAGTGTTCAATATCATCGTGTCACACCGATAGATACGACTGACAAGTCCAAATACAACTCCGCGTTTCATCAACAAAAATGTTCCTCAGTGCAAAGAGAAATAGCAAAGGGGAAAAGACAAATGAAACAGCTGCAACAGGCAGCTAAAAGGAACGCTGTGGAAAGATCTCCAGGCTCCAACCCACACGGTTTGCTGTGATCACATTAAAACTTTCACCTGGATCAAGAGGGTTGTGATTTTATTACAAGCAGCYGAGCCTTACAGCATGCATGTACCACGGCACTGTGGTGGTGTACCTGCCTGGAAGCCCAAAATTCCCTTCAAGCTTCTGTCACAGGCAAGACAAAGGATTCCAAAGTATTTCATTTCTACATGAGGATGGGTGACAGATTCTGCCCCAGAATTACTCAGGCAATATTCCTAGACCACTGGAAATTGAAGTATTTTGGAGGGTTTGTTCACATCTTCAACAGCCTGGTGACGACTTAAAAAATAAACAAAAAATAAAGATGCTAAGAAGACCAAAGAATGAAATGACTCAGTCACACAGAGGCCATGGCAAATCCCAAATTTGTGTGAGTTTACATGAAACTGCTCTGGAGCAATATTTCACGTGAGAATGATGAGAAGACCTTGACTGTGGTGACACTCACTTTGATGGGATTCTAAAAATTCCTCCGTAAAACTTAATTCCCATCGTAACTTCAGCTCCTTGTTCATAGTTACACTTCTGGGGAGTTCCTTCCCCAGCTTGTGCCACTGTTCCACTGTGCATGCAAGGGAAGGAAATGTGCCTCCCTGGTTAGCTGTGAAACTACAGGACTTCCAACAGGTATTTTCCTTCTCTGGATTGAAAGCTCAGTGTCTGTAAGGATCCATTTCACTCTTCCAGCCACAATCAGAAATGAAAAACCCAAGCCAACACAAAAACTCTTGCTTGACATGGAATCACTGAATGGTTGGGGTTGAAAGGGACCTCTAGAGATCAGATATTCCAAGATACAAACTGTTCACCCATAATTCAAATATTTTCAAGGAGATCAGAGAGGCTCCCTTAAAATTGTTAGTTGGCAGGATGCATTCAGCAATGGTTTTAAATGGTTTTCTTCCCCTAATTTTTTCTTTCCTAAAAGAGTTGCACAGAATGTGAACATTTTGTAATGACAGACAGGACAGAGATGTGGAGAAAGAACAAGTCAGGAACTTGAAGGGTATTTAAAATTCATCAGTATCTACGCCAAATTAAAGAGAAGGCTGGAAGCTTGTTTTTAAAAACTTAAGACAGTTCACTTCAAAGGCTTCTTGCTTTTCTGGGGATTTTTTTCTGCAGAATATGTTTCAGTGTTAGCAGCTGCCACTGTTTTTTCTCCTTCCAGTTGCCAGAATTATCAGCATGCTGGTTGTTCAGAGATAAAGCAAGGAACAATTTAATGCAGAAAAAATTCTGTTTTCATTTCCCCCATAACTCCTTCCAGAGGCTGACTGGACACAGAGCTTCACTCCTCTGTCAAGGAACGGCTTCTTCCTGGTTCTGCCTTTGGCCACACACCTTCAGAACTGACTTGCTGTCTACAAAGGGGGCCAACTAGATTCTTATTTTCATATGACTTTAATCTGTGCCCCTCCCACAAATTCTCAGAGCTGCCTGTTACTTGCAAGGGTTGTCTCCTGAATCTCAGGAGCACTTTCTGATAGCCTACACTRGTGCCTCAGGACGTTGTCTCCACACTGCCCCAGTGTTTCTCAAGATGTCTGAGGGCATCTTCTCACTTGAAATAMATTTTCTTACTCTTTCTGGTTTATTTTTACCTGTAGTAAAAGAGGCCTCTCTAGCTATGTGTGATTACCCTCCACAAACACTAACGAGTTTCCCTTTCCCTGGCATGTTCTAATGTTGCACTCTCTCACTTTCTCCTTGGATTTCACCTTGGATTCTCCTTGGATTTCACCTTCTTTCCCCCTGTAATTGCTTCAGACATGTTGAGATAAACATTGCCAGTATTACCCTACCTTGTTTTGATAACTGAGCACCAATATGCAGAATAAGAAATAGTCTGACTAGGACTGAATCCTACCAAGGCACGTGCAGCAAGCCTGAAGATTCTCAGAGAAAATACTTTACAATAAAAATGAACAAAATGAACTAGAGTCAACAGTGTCTCATGAAGCCTTCACCATTTCAAATTATCAAATATTTTATCTATTTATTTTCATGTTTGTGAGCCCTTGAAATTGGAGAGGAAATCAGTGACAGGTTTAAAAGCAGGTGCAATGCCATGGATGCTCTGACTTCCCACTTACCGAAGGAAGGACTGGTATTTTACCAAAAMAAATATTCTAGATTATCAACCTATTCTGACTAGCTTTTTAAATGAACTGTAGATATATCTACAGTACAGACACACACTGTTTGGTACCTGGAGCAGTGTGCTCCTAGTTGGAATAGCAGGGAAAAAACAAAAGGAAGGAGCTTCATTCAGTTGTGTTTTTGGCCTTCTCACTCTTTGTTTAATATCAGGCCACCAAAGCAACACCATGAGTCAAGGCCACCATTTCTGCCTGTGGGCACTCTGAACCAGGCCATGTGGGGAGCTTTCCTTGCTAGGTGTCTTCAAGAAATTACAATTCCTAACTTTGAATAATCATTCAACAAATTAAATGAAAAACAGACGTGTGCATCAGATAGTCCTAATTAAGACTCCTCAGCAAAAAAAGAGGCAATCCACAGCTCTAATTTGAAAACCAAACCAGAGTTTCACTGAACATCTTCTCTTCAATATAACCACGGATTCTACRTAACTTAGTTACACACATTTTATAATTAAGCAGTAAAGGACTTCAGCAAGAAGAAACATTGATGGGGTGGAGGAAGGGCTTTCTGATTCAATACTTTTTTTACCTCACAAAGTAGTAAGTCAATGATGTGGAAGACCATGCAGAGTGGAAACTTGGCAGTAAAAAGAGTGAGGAACCACTGGGATGCATACATATGAGCTTCCAAATTGAGGTCTGAGAAATGGCTGTGCAAGTCTGGTAACTGCTCCTGGAATAAAGAAAAAAATATAAATGTTTCAGTATTACTCATTAATCTGAGTTCTTCAGCCATACTTCCAGTAAGGACCGGGGTTGCTAAATACCAAAAAAACACAACAAAGTGAAAGCCTGGCTTCTTTYGAGCAATGAAAATGTTTCTTGACAAATTTCAGTGCCCATGGTTACAGTTTTTAGTAAGATATCCACAGTGGATTCTATCACAGTACCAAAGAACATACTGAGATTAGACTGAGAAATYACAAAATCTTCAACAGTCGAAAGGCAGAGCAGTAGTAAAATCTGTGTCATGGTGTGTATTTTTAAGTTATTCCTTTGCTGTGTCTTGCTAGAAAAGCTTCTGCCACAAAAAACAACGGCTTCTGGAACCAGACCACCTTGGAGAGCTTGAAAGCAACAGAGAGCACAACTCCATGAGACCATTTCCCTAACTAGGAGCACGTACAAGCAACACAAAATAAGCACTGAAAACCCTACTGAACAGTGATGACACGGTCATTCAATAAAATAACTTTGTTAAGAGTGTATTTGTTAACAAAATCTGGTTTGTTTGTTAACAAAAATCTTTGTGAACATATGTAAATATTGAGAAGATCATATGCTGAAGTATCACATTAATTAGTAAGCAATTCTACTCCATCGAGTATGAAATATGCACAACTTGACATCTGAAAAAATACCACTAAATCAACAATAGTCTGGTTGGTTTGGTTTCAGTACATCCCACAGAGATACCTATGGTCATCTGTGAGAAGTGACTTCAGCAACCAGCTTTTCACGGTGCCAGCAGAAGGGCAGGGCTTAATGAGCTGTCTGTAATTCCTTATTAGTCAGAACAACAATGGATAAAATGTTGCAGCCGTTCAGCTCCGCTAAAACGGCTCGATGAAATAATCCCACCTGAAAAAAGAGCAGAGGCTCGGAAGGGACAGTAAAAGCTGCCCAATGAGCCACATTTGATTGGTATTTCATGAGCATCAGGACGTCCTGATTGGCCTGACCTCTGAACATCAGCACAATTCATGGGAAGTAGGACACTGATGGAGGCAGTCTGAAGGTCACACTGGTCTCCACAACACAGAGACATTCCCTCTAAGCAACATCAGAAACAGAAAGAGAGGGAGCAAGCAGAGAGGGGGGRAAAAGCCAAATACCTGCTCTGCTTGGATACAAAGATAGCAGCAAGAGTGGTGTATCAAAGACAAAAGAAACTAGAAACAAATCTGACTCAGGATGTTTGAATTCAGCTATTAAACTTCCCTGCTTTGCTTTCACYCCACTTCTAAAAGGAGAGGGGTTTTATTGTCCAACAGCTTTTGGAAGCAAAGCATGAATCTCTTCTTCATGCCAGTATTTCCATTTATGAAATAAATYGAAGGAGAATTTGTGACTCTGGCCCCACCTGCATTAACTTCTCCAGCTGGAAAAATTTGCAATGGAGATCTTCAAAGTTATTTCTGTAGAGGTCCCTCAAGCCATAGTCATACATTATTTTCACAAATACACAGAATGCCTGCTCCTCTGGCATCTGTTTGGAAAAATACACAAAAACAAGGTTAGTAACAGAGCTAAGGCTGGACATGCCTTACGCAGATACACACACTTAAACACCTTATGCACAATAAATTCAGAACCAGAGATRTATTAAAATTTTCAGCCAAGTACCATGAACGCTGAATTAACCAACTAAAATCTCAAGGGGACTATTCTCCTTGGTGAGCACCTGGATTTGGCTTTGTAAGGCCTTCTTTGAAGAAAATGTGGGGTCATAGCACAGGTTCATGTACCTCTACAGCCCAGCAGCACAACTGCCAGCTGCATTCTTTCTGTCAAATAGGTATGAGAACAACCAGTACACAACTCTCAGGCACATAAAAGCAGTTTAAAAATTAAAAAAAAAAAGAAGGAAAATAAAATAGAAAGGCAACAACTCATGACAGTGGTGTCTACTGAGAGATGCTTGGTTAAATGGGAAAAATTCAGGAGAACTAAGGTACAACCAACCCCTAGTGAGAACAATGCTCATCCACTTTCATTCAAACCCCAGGGCATCAAACTCTGAAGTGAAGTCAGGTTKCCCACAATCCCATCTATTCACACGCTGACTTTTTGAGAATCCCTACATCCACAATCTCTCTTTCATCCTGACCAAAATTTCTCCTCCAGCAGTGGTTGGGAAGGTGGCACTAGCACGAGCTGTCTGAGCCACTCTACACTCGTGTTGGCTGCCTTGAGCCCACTGAGTGCTGAATTGGTGGGAAGCCCCGTGCCACAAAACCTCCACATCATCTTCCCAACTTCTCCTTGCCTTCAGGTGACACAAGAGTGACAGGCACAAACAGAACCCAAATCGACCTTTCAATCCCACTAAAAAYGTGCTTTCTTTTGGAAGATCCAGAYTGTAACAAATGAAAACAATTACTGAGAATCAAGAACAACTCTTGACCTTTCAGTGCATTCACMATTTTGGCCTACTGCCAACTCCTTATCAAATATCAGCTACAGATAAAAGCTCGGTATTTTCTTCAAAGAGAATTTTAGGCTCTTGATATTTCCCTTCAGGGTTTCATCTTTTATGCTCAGCCCATGATTAGGGCCTGTCTCCAGGGCCACGGGCAGACAGTTTCCTTTGCATTTTCAGACATCATAAAGGGAAGGAGCTGGTTAGCACAAAGGATTGCCAGGTTGGCTGATGGCTGTCAGTCTGGCCTTGATTTACCCAAGACAAATTCCCAGGAATTTCAAAGCTCTCCATCACAATTTCATCTGGATGTTATGCTCCCCACTGACAGCACAGAAAAGCTGCAAACAAAGTAAAGGGAAGAAACAATTTTATCCTGACCAAAAGGCTCGAATCTGCTCTGTAAGACAACGAATGCAAATTTCAGGGGTTTTGGTAAAAAGCAATTATTTCCAATGAAACTGACAGGTGCTCATGCACGGGCACATCTGCCCTACACACTCAGTCACTCGKGCATTGGCAGCTGTCCCTCCCCCAAGCCAGGGAGATGGAACAGAGGTCAGGGCTGGGCCAAAGAGCTCCCCAGGTCCTTGCTCTCAGTGAACAGAGGCTCTCTGGTATTATCAACCCCAAGGATTCAAAATCATAAACGGAATTTTCATTTCTTTTTTTTTTTATTTAAGCAGAACACAAATTTTGGGCATTGCCGTCCTGATTTTTAGCATTTAGATATTTGCCCTTTGCTGTCTTTTCTATGAAATCACAAGAGATAGAAATTTGTAATTTTTTTAAGTGAAATTTTAGGTCGGTTTTTTTTCCCCCCACAGACAATGGCTCTGAAAAATAGACAAGAAAAAAATGTCACATACTGTGAGACTTAGAGTACAATTATTAGAGCTGGCAACACTGCTCCCCTGTGATTAGAAGTTACCTGCATACCCTTGATGGGAATTCCATCAAAGAAGCAAAATCACAAAAACAGAGGATGGAGGTTCAGGCTACCCAACCATCCCTGAAACCTATCCACATGGAAGAGAAAGGATAACCTGTCCCAAAAAGAAAAGGAAAGGGTCTAGAAATCCATGCAAAGATAGAAAAGCATTCACAGCCTACAGATTGTTTGGAGAATTTGAGAAAAACAAGAGTTTGAGGACATCCTAGGAAGCTCCCAAATTACATGAGCTCATTGAGACTGCTTCGCTCCCCCCCTTCTCTGAGCATCTCACTTTCATATCCTGTGATGAAACCAAATGTTACAAAGGACATATTAAAATGAGTGTATGTTCCATTTAGTGTTCCCTGTGTACAGGGCAATTTCTTCCAGCTCCAGAAACACTGGGGACAGGGTTGRTTCCCTGTAGTAATGACAGCACAGAACGAAGGCAGAGCAGCTGAAGTAGCAGGCAAATGTTAAGAATGTGACACCCACCCATTTCTAAACACCTCTGGTATTGAAAATGGCTTATTTTTCCAGTGGAACTTCAAAATCCTGCTTTGGGTAAAAMATTAATTGTAAAATAACTGTTAGATAAGCTATCTTACAGTGTATGTTAGACTGCAATAATGGGACTAATTCAGGTTTATTCTTAGAAGATCTAAAGCTTCTCTGCAACACTGTGGTCTGTATCATGTTTCTCAAGACTTCAAGGAGTCACAGCTCTCACTGGGAATTACAACTTAAACTGATCTGAATTTGAGTTCCAAATGCCTTAGGAAATGCGTGTGTAACACACACACCACCAGCAGCTGTCTCAAACCCACACTTCAAAAGGTATTCTATCAATCAACCCTGATTGATAATTTACTAATTAAAACCTGAGAGAAAAAGCAGGCCAAGAGCCTGAGTAAGAACTGTGGTTGAGCTTTGGGGTGGCTTATTCAGACAGACTTTATCTCAGTAAATACGCTGCTTGAATCTGCTCCTTTTCCACTGAGACATCAGATGTGAAGCATCCTGCACCTATAAAAATTGTGTATTTATTTATCTACCTGGACATAAACCCAGATCAAAGTTTGTGCAGTTTTTGATTACAGGCTAAAATATCAAGGTTAGAAATCAGCATTCCCTCAGAAGATATAATAAAATGTCCCCAGGAGAAAAAGTCTCCCAAAAAATTAGTGAGACTACTTGCTTTGATGAGCTGCTCTGAGAATGTCACCTGGAGTTAAATTCCCCATGAACACAAAGGGAGCTCACTTAGGTGACAACTAAATAAAAAGTAAACATTAGTATGTAACAAGCTGGTTTCAGGTTTTGACACAGAAGTACTTGGGAATTTAACAGATTTCTCCCAGATAAAGGAAATCTACATTCATGCAGACAGAAGCCATTAATCTCTATGGCCAAAAAGCAACAAGAGGAAAATTAATATGGGCGAATAAATAACAGTAAATATCTGTCAAACAGCATGGCTGCAGCACTGCTGATTCTCCAGCTGCGCTGGTTTCACATACCAAAGCTTTCATTYTGCAATTAACTCACATGAAGCAGAAGCACAGCTGCAAGGAAGGACTGTCCCTGGCAGTAGCCAATGTCTTCATCGTACACAGAATAGGCCTAGAAAAAAGAGAAGTCAAACTGTGTTTAGAATGCATACAGGCATCACCAAAGCGTGCTCTCATCAATGGGCTATTCAGGACACTTCCTTCCAGGATCTGCAGGGAAGTCAGAGAGATGCATTCCATCAGGAACTGGAGGGACAGGACACAGGGAATGGCTTCCCACTGCCAGAGGGCAGGGATGGATGGGATACTGGGATGAAATTCCTCCCTGGGAGGGTGGGGAGGCCCTGGCACAGGGTGCCCAGAGAAGCTGTGGCTGCCCCTGGATCCCTGGAAGTGTCCAAGGCCAGGTTGGAYGGGGCTTGGAGCACCCTGGGGTAGAGGAAAGTGTCCCTGCCCTTGGCATGGGGGTGGAATGGGATGAACTTTAAGGTCKCTTCCAACCCAAGCCATTCCATGATTCTCTATGTAGCACTTCTCCAGCTAAAATAATAAAGGGGGCAAAAGCATAACCACTCTTGTGCTTTCAGGGGTTTTCTAAAAGCACCCCCAGGTCACTCTCAACCCTCCACAGATGCTGTAGTTGTAAATGATTATTTTTATTTTTCAATCAGCATGGAAAGAGTTGGATGCAATTTCCCTTCACTTAAATCAAGGATAATTCTGCTCAGGTGAGTAATGATAGAACTTCACCAATATAACATGAAAACCAGGGTAGTTTGTGCTGTGGGGAGAGTGGATGTTTGTTTTTGGCAAAACAAGTTCTGACATTATGGAAGTACAGGACTGAAGGTTAGAAAACTGCTGAGAACTACTCTAACCCGAAGATTTCATCAGAAACAGTTTTTCCATGCCCTTGTTACGCTGAAGAATGAACAAGACTCATTTTCCTATGGTATGACAGACATGCTTTTTCTTACTCTTAAAAAATCCCCAAACTAAAATAACTAACCTTTCCTTCCCCTTTACTTTCCCGAGATGGGAAGACAGACACTGTTTTTAGAGAGATGCCAGAGGATGTTAAGAATTTGAGGAAACTTGAGGAAATCTAAGCAGCAGGACTGACATCAGGGGGAGAGACATGCTGAGAGTAAGTGAGGTACGAAGGTTACAGCCAGGGAAAACCAAAGCAAAGGGCAGAGCCAGGGGGACGGAGGAGCCACAAGGATCAGAAGATCCACTTTGCCCAGACCACCAGACTCACTCACAGCTCAAAGGAGTAAAGAAATAAATAAACATGGGGATAAGCATGGTCAGGGGTCCCAGGGAGCCAAACCCACCCACACTGGGGGCGTTCCATGGTATTCCAAAGGCGGATATGCTGCCTCTCCAAGAGGTAATAACTAACTCAAGAAATGTGCCTCTTTTCCAGCCAACAGTATGAACAACACTGCAAATTAACTCTGCAGGAATGTTGAAATGAAGAACAAACCACAGCTAAAGTCTTTAAATCACTTTACTTTTTCATTGTGATGGGGAGAATGTAGTTTTAGTGAGGAATCCTGAAATGAYTCCGGAAGACAGGATTTCTGTGAGTACAGCCTGAGTATTCCACTAAAGGTCACTGTTTCAGAACAATTCACCCCAAAATTTCCCTTGGGAAAAGCTGACCTGGGACTTGCAGCTCTTTGCCCTTTGTCTGTACTGCTCACCACTCCTTTGAAAGCTGTTAGATGGGATTAGTTAGGAGCTGAGTGAAAACAATCCCAGCCCGYTGCTCAGTTCCAGTGGACAAGAAAATTCAAGAAGTCACAGAAATCACYGAAAATTGTTTAATGAACCACTGCAATCTGCTTGCCAGTTTGGAACAGCTCTAGTCACAAAAGTCAAATATAAAAGCTAACCTGAGAAGTGTACAATGGCAGATACAAAATTCAATTGGGAAAAAAAGGATGCTCTCTATAAAATAGTTAATTAGCTACTAAGTACCAAATTAACAGAAGTTACTTTAAACGCTTAAATTAATATTTTAYATGACTAACTAGAATCATCCACTGGTTAATCACCATCATGAGTCTTTATCTATTTGTTCCCCAGATCTCTSAGTTTATAGATGCCTAATACCTTGTCCCTGAAGCTTTCCTAAATGCTGTATTATTCCTGGTTTTGATAGGCCAGCTCTGCTTAGAAACAGATGTGCAGAATTACAAATGAGAAATCTGATTTAGGRTTTCTTCACACTCTATAAAAACACTTCTAATTTACTTTTWAAAAYCTAGGCTGAAAAATGAACATCAAATTATCAAAGCCTGGGGGTTCTCTGTTGTGAGAACCATTACAGTGAATAATTTGCTGAAAATAGCAATAAATTAATCCAAATKAGTTATTTTGAAATAAGTATTGAGAAACCAACACACGGGAGAAAACAAACTGCTTCCAAAGCTGCCATAGAYTGAAAAGTACAGAAAGTTGTAAGAAATAAAACCACACTTCTTTGGAGATTCTGAAAGAAGTTGAAGTCACAGCAAAAGAGGGAAAATGAGGAGGGTACAAAAAAAAAAAATCCTCACTCTGCAGTTAAAAACAAATGTATGAAGGAACAACAGCAAAGTTTCTCATAATCAACTTCCTAAACACATCTGAGCTCATAATAAATCCATTTCAAACACTTGCAGAGCAGGAAGGYAACGTCTCTGCTTGGAAAATGTATGGCCAATGTAAGAAAATTGTATTTAAGCTCCAGCAGAAAATCCCCACGAACTTCCCCTGTGTTGGTTTTATTACAGAAGAATCACAGGGTYTGTCATCCTGCTGGAACCATTTCTAACAGGGGATGTGTTGAAGGACCTGTGTCCAACTGAGTTATCAGAAGAAATAATAAATGAAAGGGAATAAAATTACTGAATTTACTAAGAACAGACGGTATTCACCCAAAAAAGCTTGAGGGGRGAAGTAAACTGGTAAACCACTAACTGCCTGATTAAAAGAGAAGAGATGAAAAAATTGGAACTTTCCTAAAAAGGTTGATCCATAGAACTACAAATCAGCTAGTACTGGATAATTTGGTTTAAATAAAAATACGAAATTCATTAGTGGACACTGCCTATGTAGCAGAAAAATGTCCAAGGGCCCCAGCAGAAGGATGTAATCATTAAAAAACCTTTGAAGCAACCAAAAACCATGAAAAAAAAATTAACTGCTTGATCCACTTGCTTTTTGAAATTCATTTTCACCAGGTCCTTCCCCAAAATCCCATCTTGACAGGCAGCTGTTATCAGATACTTGGACACAAACTTCAGTTCTGCATCAGAATTAGATCAAACAAAGAAAGATTCTGCTCTTAAGTCAAAGCATGATAATCCTGACAACTAAAGGTTTAGTTTTAATGAAGTCTCTAAAATCCACATGATTTCATTGCATCCACCCAATGCAAAGAGACTCTGGAAGCTTAATGCACATTACATTTCCAATTATACAGTTTTATTTTTAAGCAACCTATGGGATTTGATAGTGGTGAAATATGATGTAATTAACCAGAATAACCTCAAAAATAAGGATGCTGCCTACAGATACCACCATAATATCATCTTATTAACTAAAGAGCTAAGATTAACTATTTAAGATCTATGCTTCCAAGGAACTGAGGAGCATTAACTTTCTCTTTCCACGTGAATTACAAAAACAAGGCAAAATCYCAAATCCCCTATTTCCACTGCAGTCATTGTAACTTCACAATTTGAAGAGGATGGGATTTTTCCCATGTCACAGTCTTTTAACTTACTATTCTCCAAAGCTCTTGAGGAACTTCCAATTACAATTCCCCAGTTCACTGAGATTTTAAATATTCTCCGTCTCATAAATGGGATTTAATGAAGGTTCTGACTCGAAGTCTATTTTCATTCATTTTAACTAAATGAAGACCTCACAGAATTAAGACACCTTTTTAATAGTTATCTGTATTCTGAAGAGGAGAATTACTATGCAGTTATTAGTACATCATCATTAGGAAGTGAATTCTTTGGAAGCAGAGTCTTCTCAAAGCCATGATAGAGCCCCACCTGCACACTGGGAAAGTGAACCARGAATCCAGGGCTGGGCAGAAAGTCTTCTCCAAAATAATAAACAGAGGAGAATCTCCCAAGATCAGAATCTTCTGTAGACAGAAAAATTCCAAGTACGTAGCATTTAAAAGACGAAGGGAAAGGTGGCTGAATTCGAAACTCAGATTTGGGATTTCTGTAAGTGCTGTCTGTGAGTCCCAGCAGATTTAAATGTGGAAGAGCAGAGGGGATGCCTCTCTGTGATCTCTATGAAATGACCAAGGGAAGCTGCTCAGTGTTTAACATAGACAGAGCTCTGTGCTGAAGTCTGCTTTAGGAGATTTAAGTGACTTACGTGGTGCCTGAAACTCAGACTGTCTCAGGAAAACATCCATACTTTGGTGCAGACTTTTCACCCAACAAGGTATTTTATTACATGCCCAGTCACTAAATCATTATAGTAATAGCACAATTTAAAACTCCATACCTAAGTTTGTGGTAAGGCCAACAGTCTTAAAGCAATAATATTCCTAARGGTGCAGCATTGAGTATGTATCACATTACACCAGGAATTTCTGCATTAACTGGAAACAGATGCATAGAGAARGATCCTTATTAATATGTAAATGGAAGAAGACAAGATAACATTAAAAATCCTTTGCATGAAGCAAGACAACAGTTATTTACTAGCACTGCTCTTCAACCCGGGAGCAAAGAAAATGAACAATTAAAAAYAGATGAAGAATAATTCTTAACTGATTGTGTTTATCCTAAAATTGGCAAATAGATTTCTGCAGGAACAAAAGAGATCTGCTCTCRGACAAACAATTACACCTGGACAAACACTGCAACTTCCCATTTGTAAATCTAAGGAGATACTAAGGATTGAAAAACGTGGAAGAATACATGCACAGTGAGAAGAGGTGACTATCTGAAAAGGCATGCTGCAATGATATGGGAATGAAAATGCAAAAAAAGTAGGAAAATTCGACTTTCAGCTTACAGGGCAGCACTAAGCAGCAGCTCTGCTGAAGCACARTCCATCACTCACAGCTTATCATGGGCACAGAAGCTACTGCTTACAGAAGAGCAACTCAAAAGATATTTTCGTATTTCAGTACACAGCAACAAAAGCTGAAACACCCCATAATGATCCCACTCAGAGTCAGCGCTGCTAGAAAGCAGTTTGTTATCCTCTCTGCCAATGTGGCTACCAAAAACCAGACACTGCAACAACAACTGCAACACAGTGTTTGGTGTCACAGCAAGCCAGCTGTCACACGGATCCTGCACCTCAAACCTTCAGCCAAGTGAGACCGGGACTGGGGAAAAAAATACAAATCTGGTCCACAGAGGGATAAGTATTTAGGAACAAAATAGGTCCTGATACAAATGATTTGTATCCTTCCTCAAGGCCTCGGCTTACTGAGAAACACCGACACCAACTCAGAATCCCTGAGAAGTAATTCAATTGCAGTATTCACGCAGGGGCACGACTCCGCAGACAAGATGGAGAGAACTCAAAAGCCTTTCTTGCRCAGTGAATATTCCCTAAATACCAGCACCCAMCAGGATATCACATCATAKAAACAGGAAAGATGTTCACCTCAGTGTCCCCCAATCACCYGRGATAGTGCACARACATTGCCTATTATGGTAACAGGTAAACAATRCCCTRTAAGGTCACAAACTACAATTATCACATCTCATAGGTCCAGCACTGWCCAGAAACCCACAATCCTCTCTCAGCCCATCCCTGGTGACCTGGATACACTCCCAGAGTCACCTGTGGGGCCAGGAAAGAGGCTCTCTCTCTGGTCCTCTGGGCCTAGCTCTCTTCCAGCACACAGTGCACCCCAACACTCAACCATTTTCTGAAAAGCAGGGAAGCACTGTCCCTGTTTTCCCAGTCTGCCCAGYACCAGCACCCACCAGTACCAGCGAACCTGACTGATTTTCCTGCACCATGCTCCCTTCTCCCCATTAAAGTCACAGTGGTTGTTTGTTGAATAATCAGAAAATTCGGGAAAACACGTATGGTGTTAAATTCTGCACTGCACACACTCCAGAGAGCCGAGAGCATTAATTCTGCCAAGTGCTCTGGTTCCCTGGAGCACGGAGCTGTGAGTACACACKGAGCAGGGAGGCAGGCACTGAGCACTGTTCAGTTATGCATTGTAGCACTGAGCTGAGCTCTTTAAATAGAGCTAGAATTTGCAGAGGATTTAAACAGAAAGCATGCAAGAAGCAGYAGTTTTCCCAAAGATTCCCCAGAATTTGCTCTGTGAAAATCCAGCTTAAGTGGTGTCCTCAAGTGAAATCTCCAGTCTAGAATCTGAAACTCCTTTCATTCCTTATCACCATTGTCAGTCCTGAAGTTTATTTTTAGGTACTTTGTCACATAAATGTTCTGCAACAGAAAAAGTTTCCATCTTTCCTGGTTTCCTACTGTTCTGAAGAGGAGATTAAGAGATGGAACAAAACCCGACAGACCTGTTAAAATGAGGCAGAGAGCTTTTAATGATTTTCCTTTTTATCTGACAGCTCAGATCATCTCTCATTTCAGTGGGGAATGAAGAAAATGCTCTTCAGCTTTTTACCCTCCCTCTTGAGGACAGACCTTTCCCAGCCATACTCAATAATCCCGTTCTTCAAACTTCTTGCTTTCACATTAGAAGAAGGGCACRAGTACCCAGCACCTCTGGTAAAAGTTATTCTAGTAATATAAAGCTGCCCAATTATTACTTTCAACACAGATTATTACTTTTTATTCTCAATGGAATGACAAGTTTATCAACAAATTAATTAGTCTTGAACAGTATTTCTTGAAAACCCACACACTGGAGAAAACAGTTCATCCATCATAAACTCAAGGTCCAGACAGACATCTGTCACAGCCACAGTCATTTAAGAAAACTGTGYGAGGATGAAGGAAAAGTCACTGCCTGGGAATCTCCACAGCAGCTGTGTCACATCTCAATCCTGGCAGGTAGGTATAAACCCTTAAGTGTAATCAGTAAATTTATGAATAATTCCGTGTTGGAGACTGGATATGGCTGTTCCACCAGAAAGCAAAGCTTCCCAAATCCTTCTTTGAACCAATGAGCATGGAAAAGAATGAGGGAGTCAGTAAGATTACCAGGATTTTTATGAACCCTTTGACAAGATCCCTACCCGAAGGCTTTTTAGGGGACTGAGCTGCTATAGAACRTCCCCTTATGCACTTGAATAATTGGTTAAAGGAGAGAAAGCAAAAGGTAGGAATAAACAGTCAGTTCTCACCCAGAGAATGAAGGTGAGGTCACTCACAGAACCCTGCAGAAAGATGTGCTGCAAATATTCACAAACCTTAGAGAACACATAAAAATAGCACAGTAACAAAGAGTGCTGATGAGACAAAGCTGTTTGGAGCAGGGAATTAAAAATTGACTGCAAATCTGCTATGCACAACATGTTCTGTCAAGAGAAAGTGGCCAAGTGACAGAGGTCATTCTACTCCAGGTAAATACAAAATGCTTCACAGGAAGAGCAGCCCTCAACTTGATGGACACATAGAGAGGTCTCTGATCGAAGATCATGGAATCCCAGAATAGTCTGGGTTGGAAAGGACCCTAAAGCTCATCCCATCCCACCCCCTGCCATGGGCAGGGACACCTTCCACTGGACCAGCTCATCCCAAGCCTCATCAAACCTGGCCTTGAACACTTCCAGAGATGGAGGGATGGGGCAGCCACAGCTTCTCTGGGCAACCTGTGCCAGGGCCTCACCACCCTCACAGGAAAAGAATTTTTTCCTAATATCCCATCTGACTCTCTCCTCTGGCAGTTTGAAGCCATTCCCCCTTGTCCTGTTACTCCAGGCCCTTTCCCAAAGTCCCTCTTCAGCTCTGTGGAAGCCCCTTTAGGCACAGGAAGGGGCTCTGAGGTCTCCCTGGAGCCTTCCCTTCTTGCCTTTTTAAAAATGGGGGTTACATTTCCCCATTTTCACTCAGTGGGAACTTCACAGGTTGCCCATGACCCCAATACGATGGMGAGCAGCTCAGCAACTTCATGTGCCAGTTCCCTCAGGGACCCACAGATGCATCTCATCAGGTCCCACGGCCTTTCAGGCTCCTTGGATCACCTCACACCTGATCTTCTCCTACACTGGGCAGGTTTCCATCCTCCCTGTCCCTGCCTTTGCCTCCTGTGCCCTCAGCAGTGATGCTGGAGCACTTGCCAGTGAAAACGGAGGCAAAGAAGTCCCCTGAGTATCTCAGCCTTCTCCATGTCCYGAGTTAGCAGGTCTGCCCTTCCCTTCTGGAGAGGGCCCCCCTTTTCTCTAGTCCTGGCAGCTGTGAGTGAAAAGCTCTGCTCACATCCTGCTAGTGGAACGGCCAGCAAACTTGTTCTCTAGGTAATTATCTACAGATGTACCTACAGAATATTTTCTTGTCGCCCTTCACATCCACGGCCAGATTTAACTCTAGCAGGGCTTCAGCTTCCCAAACCTGATCTCTGTCTGCTTGGACAATTTCTCTGTGTTCCTACCAGACTACCTGCCCTTGCTTCCACCCTCTGTAGGCTTCCTTTTGTGCTTGAGTTTGTCCAGGAGCATCTTGTTCATCCGTACAGGACTCCTGGCGTTTTTCCCTGACTTTCTCTTTGTCAAGGATGCACCACCTCTGAGCTTCAAGATCCTTCAAGAAAAGAGACCCAACAGCTACAGCAACTTTCTCTGCAGGAGCAGTAGAGGCCCTGAGAGCAAGGAAAGCTCCCAGATTTAGAAAACATGCAGAATTCTTCACATTTCCTACAGAAAGGAAATGACCCGGGAAGGTCTGAGATCTGTGGCCCTCTGAAGCTGCCTGCTGGACAGATAATTCCTCTAAGTTGCTTCCAGTTCAGACAGATTCACTCCTTTATTTGTTCTTTATTAAACAAAATAGACTGAGATACGCCTTCATGAAAAAGAGTTCTTCTTTCCAAAGAATGTTCCCAAATTCTTTCATCATCCCCACAGAACTTTACAGATTCTTTCCAATGTAGAACAGTTGTCTTTAATTCCGGACATTGTAACTAAAAGCAGCAGAACACTGAGTTGCTCAAGTCAAACTTGAGTTTGYCAAGTTCCTACACGAGGTTCATCCATCTACACATCCTCTACACCCCATTATTTACCATCCCCTTTTTCTCTGGGTCACCGAGACATCTTCACGAGACAGGATTTTCTGGTTTCTTTCAGGTGGCTAACCAGAGTACACGGAATGAACAAGGGATATTCATAATGCCTTGACAGAAATCCAGTGSTGGTGTTTAGGAACCTGCTAGCCAGTCTTTAACTCCTTCATGTGTATCYTGTTTGGGCTCTAACTTGTCCAGCATTTTTACATTCTTAGCACGGCAGGCTACAGGAGCTACAGAATGTCAATCAGAACACCTTCACCAATGAAACCTGCACTTCTGGGTTTYTGTGTTAGCTTGTCATGATCTCTTTTCAGTAATCTCACAGGGCCTCATTATAACATAATTCTCACATTCAGTTCTTGAAAAACGGAATTATTCCATCATTTTTCACTTAACTGATATCAAAGTGACAAGCCCACAATTACCTGCATTGTCCTGGTTTTTCTTTTCATAGACTGGTGCAGGAACTGTCTCCTGGAGCCCTCTGGAGCCCTCCAAGATTAGGGAGAAATCACTATCACTGGTTCGAAGTTCTCTCTGTTCCCTAATTTTGTACCTTTTTTTTTAAAAAATGTGAATTACTCACAATACTGAACTCCAGTATCTAAGCAGCTATATTTAACAGTCATCCAAATTATTATCTGAATAGGAGTTTGTATCACCACAGAACTGAGCTGGGGAACAGGAATAAGTATCATTATACCCCAAAGGCAGAACACTTTTTTCTGCTTGCTATGACAACTCCATCAYTTCTAGTAATCAGCAGGAGGTGGAAACAGCAACAAGGAAGGGGAAGGGAAATGGCTTTGTCTAAGGCAATCATTCATTCTACGTGAATAGAACGAATTCTACATTATAGAATATTCTACAGAATATTCTGCATGAATTTCATGTAGAAAAAAAAATTAGAAAATTTGAGAATTTAGTAAAATTTTAGRAAAAAACGCCAAAACTGACTGCCAAAACCACAGCAAAATCTACAACTGCCAGGCAGAAAAGTACCTGCTCAGCTGCAATATTTTACCTTCTGGATCTCTGTCAAACAACAGAAGTCTGTCTGTACAAGATGGACAAAGCTATTGATTTAGTACCTCAACTCTCCCATGTGCAAATTGCAAAACTTAGAGTGTTTTTCATCGGAGGGGATCTGGCAGCTGTGAGTGAAAAGCTCTGCTCACATCCTGCTGGTGGAATGGCCAKCAAAGTTGTTCTCTAGGTAATTATCTACAGACATTCTTGTTTAACCTCACAGCAGAGCTTGCTC
This sequence comes from Parotia lawesii, assembly GCA_003713295.1. Lineage (NCBI taxonomy): Eukaryota > Metazoa > Chordata > Aves > Passeriformes > Paradisaeidae > Parotia > Parotia lawesii. The sequence continues at coordinate 834,906 of RAHM01000216.1, forward strand.
TGAGGGTTTGTTTCTCTTCCTCTGCCAATCTCTCCACCTCAGAGCAAAAGAGGTTCTCCTACACCACACTCCCACTGAAGAGGAGCTCTCACCTCAGCAAAGCCAGCTGGAGCCTCTTCTCACCTGCACCTTAGGAGATACCAAAGGCAAGGTTGTAAAAGGTACTGCAGAAACACCACAGTCCCCACACRCAATCCAAACAGAGCTTTGAAATCTCATTGATCAGCAGCTTGGAGCAGAACAGGGTTAGCAGGGCAAAACRAAGTCACACAAAATACGGAACAAGCTTTAAAATTCAGAGTACTGACTGTACCTTACAGATTTTGTACAGAGATTCCTGACCGTCTCCYTCTGTATCCTTAAAATAATCATGTGCTGGATACGTACGATGGATATCTCGTTTGATGACACTCTCTTGAGCAGAATCCTGTAAAAAAAAAAAAAAAAGAGAAAAATGCTGACACGTTAAACCAGCAAGAGTACAATTAAAAGCAACATAATAGGAAATTCAATGTGTACTCAACATGGATAATTAGATAACTGCTTTACTGACTTCTCCTCCAAAAACGCTCTGAGAAGAAACTGAAAATCCTTTGTAGTCTCTTATGCAGTTATAGTTTGACAGTTTAACAACAGCAACATGGCATGTTTTCTGTCCTGCAGACTTAAGGTTCAACTTTAGAACGCCAAGGAAATTACCAGTGATTTAATTGTTGGTGTGTTTTTACCACCACAGATCATTTACTCACTGAATTGCTCTGGCAATTTAAAAAAAAAAAAAAATAGGCTGTCTCTGTCTTGCAAGCTTAAAGCTACTAATTTGAAATGTGTATGAATAAAAAGTGTTAATTAAAAACTCATGAAGAGTTTCTGTAAGAAGATGGGAATCACTGCAAACAGACCCGAGGAACATCACCGTGTGGATGAGGAAGTTGTATCAAAATGTCAGAGCTGGAACTACAACAGTTAATTACCTTCAGKTTCCAGTGAGCTGTACCTTTAGGTTGGCAAATATCAAATGGTGCTTTTCTCCATTACCTTTGTAATCCTAAAGGAAAAACCAACAAAAYCCTCTCCTGTAACTTGGAATATAAATCCCTTCCAGGTACCTTTCCCTTTGAAAACAGAGTATTTCTGTTACAGAAAAGCTTCTAAACTCTCAGATTGTGTCTTGTTAACCAGGTTTCTCCATAAAAAAGCTTCTTTACACCTGCTGGAGTCAGCAACCAGGTAATCTCCCGAATTTAGGTGGTTTTCTAATTCCATGAAGTCTCTACAGTGAGCCTGTGCTGCACAGTAATGCAGCTGCCTGGTGGCTTAGCCAGAAGTCTACAGCAATTCCCAACTGCAGCTCCCTTTTGGATCCATCTGTAGCCAAACACTCGAAGGAATCCCTCAGGGGTAGAGCAGGCTACCCCAGAGATGCAAACCCACCAATGCATTTCTCCATTCCCCTTAATGGATGCATGAAGCTTAAACATCACTTTGTGCTTTCTCCCTGAAGTTGAAGGCTTCTCTGACTCTTGGCTATCATTAATTTATCCAATTACAATGTTCTAATGTTCAGAGATCTCAGGTGTGGCTTTCCCTTTGCTTGACATTAATACCTCTAGTACCAGAAAGCAACACGATCTGTGTTTTGTAAAGTCATGGAACCCMCAGAATGGTTTGGGATGGAAAGGACCCCGAAGCTCATCCCATTCCACCCCCTGCCATGGGCAGGGACACCTTCCACTAGACCAGCTCGTCCCAAGCCTCATCAAACCTGGCCTTGGACACTTCCAGATGGGGCAGCCACAGCTTCTCTGGGCACCCTGTGCCAGGGCCTCACCATCCTCACAGGAAAAGAATTTTTTCCTAATATCCCATCTGACCCTGCCCTGGCAGTGGGAATCCATTCCCCCTTGTCCTGTTACTCCAGGCCCTTTCCCAAAGTCCCTCTTCAGCTCTTTGGGAGCCCCTTTAGGCACAGGAAGAGGCTCTGAGGTCTCCCTGGAGCCTTCTCCAGGCTGAACACCCCCAGCTCTCTCATCCATCCTCTCCTCATAGGAGAGGTGCTCCAGCCCTCTAAAATGCCAGGCATATTTTTATGTGCTATGAAAAAGAAAGCTTACAAAGAAAGGTGATGTTTTTATTATGCCAACTGGTACCACTGGAGAAAATAAACACATTTTTATGCTTTCACTGTGTTATCATGATTATTCTCAGGACATCTCAGCACCGTGCAACTATCAGCAGCCAAAGCTAACCCCACTGTCTGAATCATGAGCAACAAAACACAGACTAACAACAAAAGGTTTATAACAAGCACTTCTCTAATCAGACTTCTTTAATGATTATTTTCATCTACATGACTTCCAAATACTAGGGAGGCTGGATAACTGCAGTCTGCCTCCCAGATCCATCTGACCAGTCAGTTAAATTGTGAGAAAATGCCCGAAACAGCATTTAGGATCTACCAGCAACGTTACAGGACGTATTACAGCAATCTGTTACATGCCATTTTTCAGCACGAACTTGAGAAGATCCAGGGCAAGTTCCAGGAAGCCCACCACATCCAGCACACACAAGGTCTTCTGGACAAGCTGAGACACTGTGCTTGACTGCCCTGTACATCTCTTGTCTTGATGGGGGGAGCCAACGTGTGACTGAGCGCGCAGAAGGTCACAAGGAGGATGCCCAAGGTTGGGCCAAAAATATTTGTGTGAAGGCCCAAACGCACAGTAACTTTTACTGAGTTAAAAGGAGCCTGAAGCAGTCTTTGTTCAGCCCTATTAACAAAAGATGCTTCTAAAACACCTGGAGGAAAACAATTAAATGGGCCCAAAGTAAGATTTACATGCAAAGACTGGAGAATTAACTCCTTCTCAAAAGACAATCTCTCTTTTGAGAAATACGATAAACCCAGAATGGAAGAAAACCAAGGCATTAGTCTAGAGAGAAGATCCGTGTAGAACTACTTCTTAAAATATATCAAAAATACTTCAGTAAGTTTCTATCTTTTTCCAGGTAGAGTTTGTTGACAGCACTGTTCTCAAGTACCAAAGCACGTGAGTTCACAGACACCTTAATTTAGGTTTTCAGACCATTTTTGTTCTTCTGGAAGTCATGATTAGTTAGTTTATCAGGGGAAAAAAAGCTACGGTGAGATGGCTATCAAGGCATTCAGGGTTCTATTGATCTTACTTCTAAAATTCATTTCAGTGCTGCCAACTCAGAGAAAATATTCTACTGAGGAAAAGAATTATCTTCACGTGTCAATGATATGACAGCTGCCATGCTACTGAACAAGCTCTGCCTCGAGTTGTCTCTCTTCTAGAGCAGCTGAATTTCTGCAGTGGAGCAACTGTACTGGAATGCTGACTCCTTGACACTCCTGCCATTCCCAGTTATCAAGAAGCTGCTGAATACGGGCAGCTGATGCCAGAACACAGATCAACACAGAAATAAAACGAAGAGAACCGAAAACGGTTTATATTGAATAAATGTTAAAAGAAAATTAAGGGTACACAGGCAATCACAATTAAGAAATACAGGGCAACCCTTATGCAGGCACTTCAGGAATTGTTTTTTAATGAAGAACATCTCCCACACACTCCAAAAAGAACCTCTACTCATTTGTTGTCACAAGTGGACCCACTCTGGTGATGAACTACAATTAGGGAGCAGAAGAGACTCCTGGAGGTAAAGCTTTGTTTCCTGTGTCCCAAGAACTGGAGAATAAGCACTGTATCAGCCAGAACAATTTATTAAGAAAGAGAAATCTCCTGGGGCGTAACATCTCAATGCTGTGTTGAGACTCAATACTTGCTTCACTTTCACCCAAAATTACTTTTATGAAAGCAGGCACATCCCTAATGAAAAGAATTCCAGAAGCAGTCAGCCGAGTTTTCCTTTCTGTACAGCTGCCTGCATTACAACTTCTGACTTAATATGGAGAGATGCAGAATTATAGTTGCAATTAAAGGAATTCACGGGTTTAATGTGAGTAGTAAATAAATGATAAACTGGGTAACAGGTGTCTCAAGCCTGGCATTCAAACTGAGCAGCGCTTCTGACCTCAATCTCCTTGTGCTCCATTTCCCTGGTTAATAATAATTCCCCATCTCAGTGGGGTGTTATGAAAATCAATTAACATCTGAAGCACTGAAATACTGTAGTGATGAGTCCTGCACAAATGCCAAATAGGAGAATAGTAACTCCAGCCTCAAATCCTGATCTGAATGGTGTCTAGTAAGGCACAGGGTTACACAAAGCAAAAATAGGAAGGGGAAAGAAGAAGAAAAATAAAGCAGCTCATTAGATATGCCCTATTCCTTGTGCACACAACCAGGCAGAGATCCCAGGAAGAAAACAGCCCAAAATGACAGAACTATATGTGATCAAGAATATATCATTATGCACATGAGCAGACAATTTTCATACTGTACTTCACTTCCAAAAGCTTATCTCTAACCTTAAACTCATTCAAGTTGGGTTTTACCACAGGTGTTTACACACAAAAATATGATTTGCATTTTTCTAGTGGAAGGTGTCCACTAGATATCTACTAGAAGGTATCTACTAGATCCACCCATGGCAGGGGTTTGGAATGAGATGAGCTTTAAGGTCCCTTCCAACACAAACCAGTCCGGGATTCTCTGTGCTGGAGACTCAGTTCAAGTTCACCTGATTGGCCCATTTAAAAGGTCTGCATCTCTGGTGGGGCTGAAACAGCTCACTGTGCATCACATTGTCCTGCCTGTTCTTCATCTCCTCACTAGCTAAAAAAAGCCAGATCCACAGTACCAAGAAAAGTAAGAAAAGGGAAAAAAAAATCAAAATGGGCTTTCACCAACTAAAATTACCATGCCCTGGAAATCTGGTGTGTCGTGCTTCTTAAGGATCATATACTGAAACTTTTCTACATGTTGTATGGCGAGTAAGAATTCCTAGGCCAACAAAGACATTCATCACTTGTTTAGCCAAGATGTGAAAACACACCTTCTGCTGATACCTGGAGTTGGAGGTACCCTCAATAAACCATAAATTTAAACACTGACTTGCCAGCTGCATGTTACTGACATTATGACACTGTTTCAGTACCCAAGTGTTTGCTGAAGGAACAGATTTTTGGCATATTTTTTATTTTGTTCCTTGAAGTTCTCTGTGGTTCTGTGCAGTTCCACACACACATGGGAATATGAATAAAAACTTTAAACTCTCTAACACACAATCACAAACTGGCAGAAAACACAGAATACACAGAAGTGATGAGGTCAGTCAGCCTGGGTTTGAAATGATCTGCACAACTAGCACGTAGCTCTGCTCCCTGTTATTACTGATGTCCTACCAAATTCCTGCTCTCGGTGAAATCTGACAGCACGCTGTGCCAACACATCTTACACACATCATCAATCCCTTTCCTCTCCTCGTTTTCCATACATATTATAACCCTCCAAGTAGAATGTGTGATCCAGGAAAATCCCAGGTTCCCTACTAATCAGTATTTGGAACACAAAAATAAAAATCAATAGCTCTTCCTTTTAAAGACATTGAATAAAAGATGATGTCTGGCTTATGCTCAGTTCTTGTGTAGCATTTTTGTAACACATACCTTGCAGTTCAGCTCCTATCTATAAATACATTTTCTCTCAATCATCATCAGCTTTTATTCAACTGAGAGCATCTAACACTCAGTACTAATTAACAGAGAAACAGAAACTGAGAAAAAACCCAGAGGATTATTCTTTAGTCTTTTTCTTTTTAACAGTTGCATATGAATATACTGAAAGTGAACACAGCATTTAGGTAAATTCAGTAAACACCCTGGTAAGCTGAACTTTGCAAATTCTGGCTCGTTATCTGCTGTACTTATTGCTCTTTGGACAAAACTGCTTTCCACAAGCAGAAGGAGGAGAAGGCTTCCTGGACACAGGGCCAGATCAATAGTTCATATCTGAGCAGCCCTGGCAGGTCACACCTGGAGCTAAATTTAGTATCAAAGTCTCTCTTCTCTCATCGCTCTGGATTACTAACACAGCTCTGCCCAAAGGAAGTAAACATCTTTTATCAAATTATGTCCCATTCTTCTCAAGCTGTGTTCGACCAGGTAGTGGCCAAATTGTGAGAATTCCCAAGACAGGATCCTCAGAAACAATCTATGACAAGCCTCTTTTTAGAGCAGGCATGCAAATACACCTATCACTGCTAAACAGAATTTCTCTAGCTGTTAAAAAGCTCGTGGGACTGGGACTCTGCTGCTTTTAGATACATCACCAGTGGGACTGCACTAGCCAGCAGCTTGTTAGGAACTGTTGCATCACCCACACGACTGCCAAGGAAATGGGAAATGCTGCTCACTTTGGATGGCTGTCAAAGTATTTCACAGAATCACAGAGGATCATTAAGACTGGGAGAGACCTTTAAGAACGATTGAGTCCAACTGACAACCCAGCACTGCTGTGTTCACCACTAAATCTTTTCTTGAACACTTTCACATTTCTTGAACACTTTCAAGGATGGYGACTTCGTCACTGCCCTGGGCAGTCTGCTCCAATGCCTAATCACCCTCCCAGTGAAAAAAAATTCCCTAATATCTAATCTAAATTAGATCCAGGTCCAGGGTCCTGCCCTGGACCAACTTGAAGCCATTTCCTGTCATCCTGACAGACAATTTCTCTCAAAACTTAATTAATCTTACAACTACTTGGGAGTAGGGTGATGAGGACATACTGACCACCTGTCCAGAATGAGGTTTTTAACCCTCTCAGAAGCTGCTGCTGATAGTTTTTAGCTACAAGATGCTGGACAAGGTAGATCTGGGTTACAGAAAATGACAATTCCACGGTTCTTCAAGACTCTGTAGAAGGAAAAGAGAGTCTGAGAATAACAGTAATACCTATGTCAATACTATTCTGTAGGCAGCTATATAAAACAAAGTGATGTGCCGTGATGACCTTCTTAAAGAAGGAGAAGGAACTGTTGGAGCAAGTCCAGAGGATGCCACGAAGTTGATATGAGCACTAGAGCTCCTGCTCTATGGAGACAGGCTGAGAAAGTTGTGGCTGTTCAGCCTGGAGAAGAGAAGGTTGTGTGGAGACCTCACAGCACCTTCCAATATCTGAAGGGGCTCCACGGAAGCGGGACAGGGACTCTGCATCAGGAACTGGAGCGGCAGGACAAGGGGGAACAGCTTCACACTAACACAGGGCAGGGTTAGATGGAATATGGGGAAGAAATTCCTCCCTGTGAGGGTGGGGAGGCCCTGGCACAGGGCACCCAGAGAAGTTGTGTTTGCACCATCCCTGGAAGTGTCCAAGGACAGGCTGGAGCAACCTGGGCTAGTGGAAGGTGTCCCTGCCCATGGCAGGGGGTGGAATGAGATGGTCTTTAAGGTCTCCTCCAAACCAAACCATTCTGGGATTCTGTATTGTAGCAGTCACAGAGGTAAGACAGAAACAGCTCAGCCCRCAGCAGGGTTGAGCCATCAATCAGCAACACAGGAGATGACATATTTCTCTAAAAAAATCACAACAAAATTAGATCAGACACAAAACAATTCTGCATAAACTCTCTTGTTCTGAAAAACAAAAAAGATATCCATGACCTTTACTATCTTTGTGGTTTGTTTTCCTTCTCCCTCTCCCATTCTGTACACACACTCTCCTATGCTACTGACACATAATTTATTCTCCTTACCCTGCCACATCCTCTCTGAAAGTTGTTGACAGAAGAAAAACACTATTTGTGCTACTGGGCAAGAGGTCAACTTCCGACTGTAGCAGGCTCGATGTTTTACTACYGGCATGGGATTGCTATGAATTCAGAGCTACTCTTAAGCACTCAGCTTGGAAGCTCCCTGATCTCCCACRAGAGATGGGGTGCTCTGTACACCACCTGATGGGGTCTGGGTACGTCTTTTCCCCCACATGATGCATAGCTGGCTCACCTGTTAGTAGATATCACAGTATTTCAATTTCTATTTTACTCTGTTTGGGGCTTTATTTGGGTCATGTGATCTTTAGCAGGTAAGATTTCAAGCATTCTTTTGGTAAATGATGGAGAGAGTTGTCTAAGCACTGGATTTTGCCTGAGGTTTGATCTGGTTTTTAAYGGCTCGTACTCCACAAGGCTGGCTCTCTGGAGGACACGAGGACAGATTAGCCCAAGTAAAAGCCACATTACCCAGTTTATTCATGACCATTTCACCTTCTTCTCTGATATGTGTATAGGCACTACCTTACAAACAGACAGTTTGTAAAACTGACAAACAGTAAAAAGGTAACCAACAGATTCATCCATGCAGCCAGTAATTTTGTCCAAGTTCCTTCTGGTTTGCTGATTTTTAGGTTAGGTTTCTGACTATGTCTCCTCTGGTAAAGACATAAATGTATTTGTAAAGATCAGAAAAAATGTTCTTGTAATCAGTCTGCAATTTGACATTCAAATATTTCTGACTCCACCACCAGCTCAGGGTAATTTCCAGAAGCAAGAGGAAAGGTTAAGGCCTGTTTCTGACAAACAATACTTAACTGCCCCAGTACCAGATGGTTGCAGAAAATTCATGTGAAACTTCACAGGAAATGGAAAAAGTGGTGTATTTGAATCCTCAACTCCTACTTATTTACCCCAATTGATGGTGCTCCAAAACTTGCTACGATTTTTAACAAGTGCCTAGAATTTCACTACAAGAAGTACAAACACCCCCAAAATATAGTAATTCTTAAAAAAACCCAAATCTTTAAAAAGAAAACTCTGGGTCTTAGAAGATGAGTTTCCTATAGCATTACTGACCAAGCAGATGTCTGTTTAGTCAGGGTTTTTTTACATTTTTACAGAAATTTTTACAAATTCTGAAATTAGGCCTACTTTTGCCATCAAAAGATAACATGATCAATGCAACCAGCTCAAGTCTAGTTTTCTGGAGTTGCTTGACTTGTCCTTTACAAGCTGGGTCTAAGAAAGAACTCCAGTAAAACTCGTAGCTACACCCTGCTAGCACACCCTGACCTTTGGCATCTGGTATTGCTGGCTGCTAGCAAAACGTTAATAAAAAGAGAAAGTGCTGCAGGTTTATCCAATTCAGTGACACTGATTTTAACAAGGAGGARATGCCTTGCAGCAGTATGCAGATAAAGAATTGCCAATATATCGTCTTTCAAAAGCTCCTTAAGCTTGCAGTCGTTGAAGTGCACAGACTGTTTCTTCAAAAAGGAAACTCCTGTCCCTCATTTTCTTAAACAATGGAGTTCTTCCAATAATCCAGGCAGAAACACTTCAGCAAGGCCCAGTGCAAGCTGTAATGTTTGCATCCCAACCCAGTTACATCCCAGAGCCACTCCCTGACAATTCAGCAATCCGTAATTCCGCAATCATTTGATATCCTGGACACCTCACWTTTATACTTGCTGTGACAACATCACCTTTACCTTTTTCTTTGCTGCAATGGAACTTCATTATTTTGAAGTGCATMGTTTTTTCAACCGCTCATCTTCAAGGACTTGTTAAGATTCCATTACAGAGTAATCTTCTCAATTCTCTTTATGAGAAATCCAAAAGCCAGTGGGTTTGTTGACCTGAGAGCCCTTTGCACCACTCAACACTGACATCAGACCACCAGACCAAAGACTGTGGCTCTTTGGGAGCATAAAAGATCAGAATCACTTTTCAACAAGACATAATCTTTACTCCAGACTAAGGAAACAGTGCATGGCAGAAGATGAAGGCCAGCCAGACAGTTTGGGAAAAAGAGAAAAATACAAGCACGTGGGTTTTGTGCCTGCCTCAGTCAGAATGTGAAAGTAACTATGAAGATGCCATTAACACTACACTAGAAGGAGAAGTTAGATAAGGCCAGTTTATCGGTGCCCGTAACACTTTACCTATTTTATTCCTGGTTTTTACACAAATTTCCTTTAAAAAGCCCTATTCATCTACAATTCCTAGCTGAATCCTTCAGAGTGTGTGAGGCACTGAAGGCAGCTGCTGAAGCTGCACCCACCCAGGCGTCTGCTGAGCCGCCGGCGCTGCCGCAGCAGGCGGCGTGGACTGCGAGCGCGTCTCTGCGGCTGCCTGCGAGGTGAAGCACGGGCACGAGCAACTCAGGGATGCTGATCCAAGGAGACCACAGATCGCCCTTAACCCTTCCTCCTTTCAAGGAGAGGGAATGCAGCACACAGGGATGTTGGGGAAGATGAAACAGGAAGGCCTTATAAATATGATTGCCTGGCAAAAGATGCTGAGAATATGGAAACTATAAGTGAGACTGAAATGAAAGCAAGCTTTGAGATACCAAGCCTTAGTTATTGAACAACTGGAAAACAATGGTATGGCCAGCTRAAGGTAATCCCCTTTTGATTGAACAATACCCTCTGCTTGCAGACAGGTCCAAGGGTCAGAGCAGACCCTGCTAGCTYGGCAGAAGGGGTCCVAAGAGTAGTTTTTAGGGTTTAAACTGTAACGCAGTATGGTAATGTAATGATTCTTATAGGCTGTATGTAGATGCTATAGGATTTGTATCTTGTACTAGATTGGTTAATGAAAATTAGAATATTCAGCACAGAAGATGATTTATTGTATTGTAAATGAGAACCTCTCAATTCACTTCTACTTCCACTTCTACTTCTTCAACTTCACTTCTACTTCCACTTCTACTTCTACTGCTCTCTTGCTCTCTCTCTCTCTCGCTTCTCTGGCCTGCTTCGAGCTGTGGCTGGCAGCTCCAAGCAAGGCCCCTGTACCCACGCCCTTTGCAATAAACCACATGCTCTAAGACCTGACTTCAGAGATCTCTCGTCACCATCCATCCCGACCGTCCAAACCACGCAGAAGATCTTACACAGGGACACCACACAGAGCTAAAAGTAGGTTTAAGCACATGCTGCCTAGGCCTACAATGAGTTGTCAGTATCTGAGCTTATTGCTACACGTCTTTAATACAACTTTGGATGAACGAATGAAGAAAAATACTGGAAGGACAAGAATCACAAGTCTTTCACTGGGAAGGGACCTCTGGAGGCCATCTGGTCCGACCTGCCTGGCAGGGCAGGGCTTGTTGCCCTGGCCCGTGTCCAAGCAGCTTTTGAACGTCTCTCATGGTGAGGACYCCACGATCCCCCTGGGCAACCTGTGCTGGCTCACCCCCACAGCAAAGGAGTTCCTCCATAACTTCTGATGGGGCCTCCTGTGTGCCCACTGCCCCTGTGCCTCTTGCTGGGCACCACTGAGGAGAGCCTGGCTCTGGCTTCTTTACAGCCTCCCTCCAGGTATTTACACACATTGGTAAGATCCCCTTGAGCCTCTTCTGCTCCAGGCTGAACAGTCCCAGCCCTCCTCACAGGAGAGATGTTCCAGTACCTCCACCTCCTCACCGGCCCTTGCTGGACTCCTTGAGTTTCTAAGGGTGCCCACCAGCTCATTCTGTGTCTCCAGCTCCCAGGCAATCCAGCATGTTCAGGATACACAGATTTCTGAATCCAGCTCCCCCGGGTTCCCAAAGCCCCTCTCTTCCCAGTGGAGAGAACAGCACCACACAGGACAAAGGAAGGGCCGAGCTGCAGACCCCTGCATGTCACTGGGACCCGTGGGGGCAATGTGTGAATCACCACAAGAAACTCTCTTTTTTGCTTTTTTATATTGATCCAGTTTATTCCTGTTGTTGGGAGACTGGAATTCACTTTCGATTGCCTCCTCAGATTCAGATCAATACAGCACTGACATCAGACAGTATTTATCTGGTCACATATGGGTCATAACCATGAAGACCAGAGAGTGAAAAGACAGCACAGTACACAAAAATAAYCCAAACTTAAATTTCAAACGTTACCAGCCTTCTATTTACTGCTTTTTAGTGTATTTGAACATTTCTCGAGCACTTCATACAGGTGCTGTATAGGGAAAACTAGATTTTAGGGATACTGCAGCAGTTCTCTCTGCTTGTCAGAAATCAAGGAACCCTATGTCCATCTCTCATTTAATCAGGAAGTTTAATTATTCCAATTATTCTGACTGTAATGGGGAGGTTACCTGGGTTTACACATAATCCTGTTACTTCACAATAATYCCTTACCAATTCTCTTCATTTTAAAAATAAGACACGAACAAAATTTCTGTTGATGTCTATGCAAACTCTCTCCATGACAAAAAAAAGTGAATCTGTTTAAATATGCTAATTCTAAGTGAACCAACCCTGCCTCCTTGGCACCTCTGACATTTCTGCCAATGAGCAATACAAAAGGGAAAATCAATGACTTCCCATCCCATAAGAAACAAGGAATAACCATGAGACATATAAAGCCAGCTGCTTTCATCATCACAAGATGCAATTAACTCATTTCAGTATAAACCCTTCCAGGCAAGGAAGAGTAAAGCAAAGTTGTAACGATAAAATGAAAACAAACCACAAAGAAACACTAATCCCTTCATGTAAAGGATATTTCTGAAAAAACACAATGCAACAGCGCTTGTTTTTAATTCTACAGAAGCACAATCCATGCATTTGCAGCCATAACATGGCTCATTTATGCAACTGAGGATGTTAAAGTCTACATTAAAAGCCAGCAACCATGGACTTTTTAAGCAAAGCTAAATTTACTTTACTCACTTCTTAAGTTTACCATCCAAGAAAAGCCCCACAGCTGGATGGAAACATATTTTCCTACAATACTTTTCAAGGGTCACCATCAATTAAATGCAATTTTATGATTTGGGGGTTTTGTTTACTGTATTTCTAGGTCATTACATTTAGCAGAAAGAAATCCCTTCCCCATTTGTTAAATAAGGTTGTATCCACCACCAGTTAATTCTCATGCACCAGATTGAGCTGCAAAGCATTCCAAAACTCACGTGGAAAAAATCTCTAGGAAATTAAACTGACTTAGCAACTTCCACATCACCATATCCTTCTCACCTCCAGGAAATTAGTGATTTAGCAACTTCCACATCACCATATCCTTCTAAACCTCCAGGAAATCAGTGACTTAGCAACTTCCACATCACCATATCCTCCTAAACCTCCAAGAAATTAGCAACTTAGGAACTTCCACATCACCATATCCTTCTCACCTCCAGGAAATTAGTGACTTAGCAACTTCCACATCACCATATCCTTCTAAACCTCCAAGAAATTAGTAACTTAGGAACTTCCACATCACCACATCCTTCTCACCTCCAGGAAATTAGTGACTTAGCAACTTCCACATCACCATACCCTTCTAAACCTCCAGGAAATCAGTGACTTAGCAATTTCCACATCACCATACCCTTCTCACCTCCAGGAACACCTAAGATGTTATTGGCACAAGGCAGAAGTAGCAACAAAAAGGGCATCCTGTAATCAGGAAGGACACGAAACTGGAAAGGCACAAGGGGGACCTCCTACATGGCTCAGCATGAAGGAAASTTGAAACTCCTGAGGCTTTCTCCAAAGTGCCAACATCAGTGACTCCTCATAAATCAAGAGACATCGAGGTAAGCTGCTGTTTGCAAACGCATCCCCCAAGCTGGGCAGCGCTTCTGCTCCGACACCACACAGAGACAAGGTGACACCGAGGGGTTCATTTGTTGAGATGTGAAACCTTGACCTCGTTTTTCCTCCTCCTCTTTTTTCCCTTTTGGCTTTCTAGGCAAAATGCTTCTCATGAAATGTTGTTGCTGTATGCTATAATGCTGTACATTTGCCTGAAGTGAAGGAGAGGCTCCAATCCGTGGTTAAATCACTCAAGTGCCTCACGAATGTGATTATGGGCAACAGCAAAGGGGGAAAAAGGTTCTGCTGGACTCTCAGTGTGCAGAAGAGTCAGTGGGCAATGAGCAGCAAGCAGGGACTGAAATACAGGACAGAGAAACATCTAAGGCAGGAGAGAGGGAAACAGAATTAAAGAGAAAGGGATAGAAATGAAGAAAAGAAGTGGTGGTGAAATGGAGAGGACCAAGAAGAAATAAAACAAGATAAAGGATGGGAGATGAAGGAAGTACCAGGTAGATTGTGTTTAGTTCTCATTGATTCATAAAAGGAATAAATCAAATATCTTCATTTAAATCCATGAAAATCAGTTTTGGTTTTACACTATGCAAGCTACAGAACTTCATAAAATCTATTTAGAGCTGGAGAGGTAAAAGGGCTTTTACTTTTTGAGTATTACATATACTAGACTATTAAAGAATCCTACTGGTTCAAGAATTCTTCAAATCCTACAATATACTGATGGAGATTAAAATTTAAACTTCTTAAAGCTGCTTATCTTTGTACTTATTTAAGCGGGTATTGACTTTTTTGGACACTGCTGCTTACTTCTTGTACTTAATTATCACAGCTAAGAAGAGGTGTTGAAGAAAGCCTTGGGTGCACGGCAGCAGCCTGTGATCCAGACACTCACAGGTATTCCTGAATGAGTACAGATACCCAACACCGGGTCATGCTTCCATCTCCCTTTCCAACAAGCACTGCTGTATTTGCATTACACTTCCCCRTCGTGTTTCTTAATTGACTCTTTAAGACCTCACTTGGTTCCAACAGCGTAATTCGTCATCTGTGTGACCTTTGCTCCCTCACACTTCCCTTACAGGGCTTTAATAGATAATTTAATAAATAATAATTTGCCACTTTTACCACCAGAGACAACTGTTACCTCACAAAGTGATGGAAATATCAACTGGAAGAGCCACTTAAAAGTGTATAAATGTGTATCAGGGAAAACTACAAATAAAGACAGCTTTCTACTGCCTCTGAACCCACATTTCTGTAACATCACACATTCATTTATGCATTTCCGTCCACTTATACGTAACAACCACATTTCCATGTCAGCAATATTTATGAGCCACATGCAGTTTATATTTTCTCTATTTTCAGAGGCTGTTCTTTCTGGAAAAGTGAGTAGCCTTTTGGTACCTGTGCATTCACAGACTAACAGACTATATTACTTTGGGTCACTTGGCTTATAAAATTGAGATCCACACGAGGTTTAGAACATTGAATACGAAAAGTTCAACGGAGAACACAAAAAGCGATTTATTGTGTTCTGTTTTATAATTTAGTACTGTTTTCAAACTGAATGCCACACACTGTGGTCAGTCAGTGGCACGATACCCCTTGTAGTGGAAGGTCCCAACTAGAGCTTGGGGATTAGGACKCAGAGTCGATGATCCCTGTGGGTCCCTTCCAAACCAGGTTATTCCARGATAGGTTTGCAAGAGTGTAAATCACCATTTTCAAGAAGCACATAGCGTGGCCAAAAGGATTAATTAAGTCCCGAAGAACATCACATGACACTCAAATACATTCTGTTCCCAATGGCAAAGTAAGGAGAAAACTACTTTACAAAAGTTATTGTTATTGCTGACATATGCACAGAAATTAATAAAAAAAAAAAACAAACAAGAAGTACCAACAAGCAGGAGAGCTGACAGCCCTTTCCTTAAAAGAAGAAGTGCATCTGAATTAAGATACAAACAACCCCATGTAACAAATTTGTGAGATTGGGACTCTCCTGTCATAGACTGTGGCAGAATGGCCAAACATCATCTTGAAAATGCCTTCAGGTCAGGAGGAAGACCTGCCAAGCAGCTCAGTTCAGTGCAGGGAGAAAGCTGAAAYCTCTCCTCACTCAAGGGGTCTCATATTCAATACTGGCTGCATGTGCTGCTAGCAGTTGCTGAAACTTTAGTCCATGTGTAAGAAACAGCTAAAAAGAAAATTTAAAACCCCAAAAAATTGTATTAAGTCTTCATAAGGACTGCAACACAGCTATCCCACCACATCATTGTAATAAAACGTRGTGTTTGGAGCAGAAGGATGATGAAGCTACAGAACCCATTGTGATGGGCATCTCATTCTGCTGCCTCGCAGAGGATGTGTCCAGTGCTTTTCAGGGTGTAAAGAGCATTTGAACAACGCCCCTGAAAACACACCTTAACTGCTGGTCAGCCCTGAAGTATTTACTTGGACTGGATGATTGTTGTAGGTCCCTTCCAACCAAACCACTTTATTTCATTTTCTTCTAAAACTCCAAAGACACAATGCACCTCCACTCACTCCTCTCATCTGTGAGATACCTGTGATATCTTCAGCAGAGCACAGAGGCTTCCAGATCACAGCAAACTCCCTGAGGGCACACAGCCCATCCCAGGGCTTCAGAGCACAGTCAGAAGGACATCTCCAGCTTAGTGGGTCACTAACAGACCCCTGCTTAGGAAAAAATTAGACAAAACTAGCACATTTCTTTTTGGATATGCTAATTACTATGGGACAGCATTATGGTGAACATCTTTAATGTGCGTTTTGGCATTGTAAACTTCCCCAAACTGTTTCATAACTATGACCCAAAAGGCAGGTGCATCTTGTCTAATGATCCATCTAAATGACTTTGTTCCTACAAAAACCAGACTCATTATCTTAACAGACAGAACAAACGTTGATCAGGGCATTAGCAGTGTTGAGYCTCAACAGCAGCTTCACCTTCTCGAGACCGAGAAAGAAAAATAAATTTACTGTTACAGAAAGTAGGTTACAGCTTTTCACAGAGAGATTAAGCAGAGGGAAAAGATGAATGTCCCATTATATAAATGTCTTACTAAGATTGAATATAAGAGATGGAAAACATCAAAACTAGATAAAACCAGACCCGAGTCTAAACACAAAATGGTATGAAGTTTTCCATGAAGTACCTACAGCTTTTTCTGCAAAGCATCAGTGAGCATAAACACAGGTTTCTATCTATAGGAAAACCAAAAAATGTGTGTCCAGGAAACACCTGGAGTGTCTCAGCCTTCTGCTCTCCCACATGACAGTGCCCGTTTACCCAAGGTTTCTTTTAATCAGAAAACACTTTATCACCAAAGATTCCAAAAGTATTTGACTCGATGTGCAATTTCTTACAAATCTAACAGAAAAGCAGGATATTCTATTCATAACGAAATTTTAAATAAATAAATTACTATGTGTGTCTCAGTGTAAGGTAGGGAGCTATAAATTTAACAGATAATTCTAGTTTTATAATTGAAAAGGCTTTTATCTAAGTTTTTTTTAGCCCCATTAAATCTCCCTGCACATTGGTGGTCCTAAAACCCAATGCAATGCCACAGTGGCTCAATCAGCAGTTAACAATATTAAAGTTCACAGCCTGTTATTTTTAGTTCAGCCTTGCTTTGTGGGATAGGAAGAAAGTCAAAATATAGAAGTTCAATCTCGAGACAGATTTTAAAGTTATCTCTATAGTTTTCCTGAAGCTAAATTTGTTGTTTCAAAGCAAGTGGTAGAAAAACGACTTAAAAGTTCTGCCCAATCTGAGTAGCAGTGCCAGTTACATATCAAAAAATGTGCTATTAAAGTGATACGGAAATTGGAAAAAAACAAAAAAAAAAAAAAGTGGGGGAGGTAAGGYTCCAGGTTTAAAACTCCAGGGATTTTTCATATCTAATATATGCTGATTGTAATTTTTAAGTTGCCTTGAATTACTTCATATACTCTACTGTTCAAAGAGCTCATCACAAATCAGAGTGGTGGGGAGAAAGATAAGAATTCCTGATTTCAGCTGAAAGATAACTTAAAACTCAGGACAGAGCAGATGGAGCCTCCACCTTTGCTCTGATGACACACAAAAAATGCAGTTTCACCATGTCCAGGAGACATTAACTCTGCTTATTTCCCAGCTGACCTAAAGATAATCCCTTCCTCCACAAAGCACATTTTAGGTTGGGCTATGAAGAGTTAAAAACCAACTCACAGCACCCACTGCCTCTAATTGTCAGGCCCATCATATAATTAAACAATCCATCTGATCTTTGGCTTGGATGTCCTTTAACACATACAACCAAAATACTAATAGATAAATTAACTAACTTCAAAGTATTTGTTATTCCATTTGCAAATCACGTAATTCCTGTAATTGTCATGCCAAATATGTCACATATTATAGCTTCATAGAAAAAAAATATACACATAATGCATAAAACTTCAAACAAAATAGCTTTTGCTTTGGATTGTTCTTCCCAGTGCACAGTTCCAAGAAACCAATATAACACACTGCAAAAGGGCAATACATTAAATTTGCAGAGGGGTCTTTTATTTGTCTTTGAAACCATTCATAACAAATACAGGCTTCAAGAGCAGACCTCATCAATAATTGACAGGACGATAGGAGGAACCTTGCAAGACAGAAATAAACAGTGCTGGGAAACCTCTGGACAAGAAGAAAAATACAGAATAAACGCTCAGGAACCACACTAACGTGGGTTAAGATAACCCACATCATCACTCACCACTGACACTGACCATCCTAGGGTGAAGCAGCAAACCAGGTGTTCAGGGTTGGCACGAATCTTCTATCTTCACAAAATAATACAAAAGTGATGCCTGACACAAAAATATTACATTCAAAGTACACCGAACACACCTCAAATACAGACCAAAGTGTGTTGCTATCACTGCAGGTGCAAAGCAAATGTATTTTTCACACCTATTTTTCCAGTGGCTAACCTAGGAATAGCCAATGATGTTGCAGAGTTGTTTTTTTGACAGAACTAATGTCTTTGGGGGAGTTTGCAAAAAAAAAAAAAACCCCTCAAACCACCAGCCCAGACCCTTAAGTATTTAACTGTTAATTTGTAGGCCAATAGTTCTTCATGCTTCGTTAGGCTTACTACTTATTTTCCAGCTGGCTCCCAGAGAGAGGAGGAGAGCAGCTCTCACCAACAGGCTGCAATTACTGAGTGCTGGGAACACATGAAGCTGCTCACAGGTTCCCACACATCACTTCAAAGAGAAAGGAAAAAGCCAAGAAAGGGATTTATTCCAGCTAGTCAAAATAAAATTGCATCCAAGAGTTGCCTAAAATCCACATTTTAAGGGGTTTTTAGAGAAAGCACCAAGGGATGACTGAAATCACTAAAGATACTGCCTGGGTTCTGTTGTTACTTTTTTGTCAGCAGAACTACTGGAGTTTTTCAAGACCTCAAGGACCATCTGTAACATGAAAGTCATCTTTTAATTTCTAAGGATAAAACTGCCATTATGGAAGAGTGTGCAGCTCCAGCCTGCATAGCCACTCACAAAAACTAACAAGTCAGTAACTTGTAGAATTGTGTTTTATTCTTCAGAACTAATTTTGTGAGGCCAAGCGATGGCATTTTAACCCTAAAAAGAAATCATAATCCTACTGGAAATTAAAGGGGTTAAACATACTGAGCATCACTTCAAGTCAAAGGGCAAATTAACCTGTGCCTCTGTTAGCCATCCCCTTCTGAAATGCTGCATCCCAGCACTGCAACAAGCCCATGGCAATCGCACTGTCCATGGCTTGTGCCGCCCCTCCCCTTGGCTGCACACCCCACACACTCCCCCAAGCCAGGACCAGCACTTATCTGCTCACACACTGAGCTAATCTAGGCCACAGCTACCCCAGAGGAAAACACAGCATTAATTTCCATCCAGGTCAGCTCCCTGATGACTCTCCCTGGCTGCTCACCCGAGCTACGGCGGCAGTGGAAAAGCAGAGGCGGTGGGAACGGTCAGCGGGGCAGGCCAGGGGTCAGGACTGCAGCCACCCCAGTTGAGAGCAGCTGGAGCTCTCAGGGAACTCACTCTCATCCTTACCAAAAGCAGCAGACCTGTGCCACTTCATATTTCACGCAGGACAAAGTTTAAAGATCCTCTGGAACTGAAAGTACTGGAAAGAACACGGCACAGGAGCTGCTCCCCTGAACAGGAGCTCAGGCAGGAGCTGGCAGGATTCATCAGGAGCTGTGAGACAGACTCTCCCAGATCACCTGTGGGCCTGCTGTGCTTACTTCTACCAGTTAAACATGTAAATAAATAAATTTATATGTATATAAAAGAAGAATTCTTTCTGATGAATGTAGGAATGGACACCTGTTATCACCAAAGAGACCGGGTTTGCTTGATTGGGAGCTCATTAACATCTCTTGGAGACTTAAGTGCCTCCTGCCTTCACGCAGTGCTCCCCATAATACTAGTTTAGCTCTCTACTCAGGAAAGTTATCTGCATCTCTAGCAGCCAGCACTATTTTATTTTCCTCCCTTAACTAGTTTTCAATGTATTTCAGTATTATCTCAGACGATATTTCTAACGTATTTCTACGTGCAGCAGTAACATACCGTGGTACTTCTTCATCTTGAACACACTTGAATATTTAAAAAAAAAAATTTACATGGTAACCAGTCAGGCACAGAAGACCAGAACTTGGCCGGGTAATTGAAGCCAAAAATAAAAACCTCAGCTACAAAGAAATGGAGCCCAGCCAAGTCAATTTTGTACAAAACCACACCAAGGAAGAGGGCAACACACCAAGCAGAGAATTGGATTTCCAACCTCTCATCTTTTCTGTGAAAGACGTACAACACTGACAGCACAGATGGCACAGACTCAGTCCTAATCAAAACTAATGAAGTCGAACTTGATACACAACTCTTTAAATGAGCAGAATGTATTTTTGTTTTCCCATCCATTTTAAAGCTATCTCACAGCAATACAATACTTTAGACAGCACAATAAATGCACAATGTATTATAACAGAGGGAGTATTTTGTGAACACCTGAGAAAGTCTGTAGCAAATGATGAAATCTAGAGATACAATTGAATTGAACTGTAGGTAACTTTCCCGTCCCAATATAAAGATCAATTGGTATCATACCATTCATCTTTAAATGAAGAAGTCTTGTTCGGTTTTGTTATTTTTAAAAGAAACTTTACAAGGCAATACACTTTAAAAAAATTACCCTCATTAGCATTTAAATTCATATATTGCACATACATGGGAAAAATTATGGTAATGACTTAGATGACATTTCAGTTTGCTGGCAGCTACAGAATTAAAATCTTCATGCTTGAGGGTCAGAGAGAAACGAGGAAAACCTGCAATAACTAAACAGACTTAACCCATCTAGATCACTATGTCAGTGCTGCATACAATTCAAAATGAAAAAAATCTATATTTTAACTGGGTTGTCGTTAATTCTTTTCAAAATAAAAATCTAGAATACTTCATAACAAATACTATTACTCAAAAGAAGACAGAATTAGTGCATGGCTTACAGTAAAAAAAAAAAAATCATTAACAAAACCATACAATAGGCTTTGATTGTCAATAAGATGAAGCAAGAAAATTCACCTCCAGCACAGATCAGGCACAGTGCATTATGCCTCCATTTTGAGTTATYGACAACCCTGTGTCTCCAGTTCCATATCATTCCATGAAAACACGGCTGTGCTGCTCCAGGCACCGAGGGGAGCAGGGGGAGGCTCTGGCACAACAGCACCAGCACCCGGTTCGGCACCTGGCAAACACCTGCACAGCACTGGAAAGGCAGGAGGAGCTGGAAGGTAAGGGAATTTTCCTTGGATAACACAAAACTCCAGATAATCTCTCCTTATCCTTCCTCCTCACACGCTTCTGTCAGCCAGGCACCTGGACCTGCAGGACTGCACAAGCTCGACTGCTTTGGTGTGAAATGATTGTGTGAAATATCTCTTACAGCTTTTTATAAATGTGCCACCAAACCCCACATCAACCAGACACGCAGAGGTTAAACACTGAACAAAACCATCTTTCATCTGATCTGATTTTAAATAAAAAGTAAAACAAACACAACCCCAAAATTCATGATGGAAACAGTAAAATTAGTAATTTTAACCCTCCCTGCCTCACTTAACTCCTATTGTGCAAACAAGAGYGAAAAGCACATTACAGAAGATACTGCTAATATAATAAAAACAGCCCGTTAGCATTTTTATTAATTATCTTCATAAATATATATTGTGCCTCGCAATTAAAATTCCGTGTGCCTGAGTTGCCATGGCAGCACAACTTCCGCAGCATAATAAATTCTTCCAGCTCAGCCAGGGCCAAGGCTACAGAGCTGGAGGCAGGCTGAATTTGGAACGTTTCGGGGCAACCAGTGGAGACAGGGCAGAGATTATGAGGAAAAAATAGCTTCCACTGGATAGAAAATGCAGGAATCGATATTAAGCGAGCCTTTGGCGTTTCCAGGGTGACTTCTGAGGAATGCAARTTCTGAGTTATGTGCCTTTTTTTTTCCCCCCCATCTGAAATTGYCTTCCTGGTGCCCTAATAGCTAAAAACAGCCCTGCCAGACTCTTTGGGCAGCACTCACCTCGGGCAGCCCGGCTGGAGCTATAAGTAGCGCTGCTGCCATCTGCCACCCTACCCCACACGGGCTCTGCGCCGCCAGCGCTGCCAGCRGACGGCCGGACCTCTTGCCAGGCCTGCAGGAGCACACTGCGAGGCACAGATAATGAGGTGAGCAGCAAAAAGGGGACCACTGTAATTAACTGCTGCTTTGGTAGTCATTACTGTACAGAAACGRGATGAATGCTAAGAGGATCTGTGAAAGAACAATTAAGAACGCTGTGTGTAGCGTGCGCGGGCGCTTCTCGTACCGTAGAGTTCAGACACGGTTCCTCACGACGACACCATCCTTGCTTTCAGTTTCACAGAAATAAGAAATAGGTAAAAATAAACCTCAAATATCAACTGCAGTAGCCGAAAATAATCCGGCTAGGGAGCCAAATCTAATGTTCTGAATGAGTCAGCACCAAGAAACTGGAGCTAGTTAAGAGACAGGGGTTTGCCCTCTCCTGCCCTTTCGCCCTGTCCACCACCCCCAGCCAGCACAGACACTGGGGCAGACCCTGTTAGTGCTGTTGCAAGACAAAAGATGACAGGAAAGCATCTTCTCCCTTCCAGAGTAATCCAGACAGCTCGGAATTTCAGAAGCAACCCTCATGCTGTTGGCACATCTGCGGTTCAACATCCTTCATGTGATACCATGGAACAACATGAGCCCTCTGAGCTTGTGTGACCACCGTGGCTGAGGAACACCGGATTTCACTGGTGAAATACACTGGACTGAAGCTGACTATGAAATTATTGGCTGGCACTGCCAAGTAACATTGCTAATTTGGGAAAAAAACATGGTATTGGAAGYGTTCGAGGCCATGCTGGACAAACTGGTCTAGTGGAAGATGTCCCTGYCCATGGCAGGGGGCTGGAACCAGATGAGCTTCAAGGTTCTTTCCAAACCAAACCATTCCATGGTTCTGATACCTGATCTCTTGTTTTTCCTGATTAAATACTTCAGGGCTTGATTCTGTTCTCACTCTGGCCAGAGGCAGAACTGCTATTGATTCAGCTATGCTAYGGCCACACTGTTCATAAATAAAAGTGGTATCTACATAAACATTTTGACATAATTATTCAGAAATTATCTAAAATTCAGCAACACGTTTCCTGTATTTCTAAATCTCTCCGTGTAGAGTTGCAATCAATTGATTCAGAAAAAACAAACACTGCCTAATTTTTTTTAAATGGTGTGGTTCTTGATGCTTTAAACACAGATCTCTTGTTTCTCTGCTTGCTCCTGTGCTCATCCCATATTGCAGRTCATGGGTACAGGTAATTCTTCTGTACTCAGCACCTGTGGTGCTGCACAGGGAACACTGCATGCCCCGGGTCAGGTCCATCAGTTTCATCTCTCGTAACTACAAAGTGGAGAGGGAGCAGCAGAGATCCACCAGGATGTTAAAGCTGAAGCCGATGACAGAAGAAAAGGCCAGGACTGCCTGGTTTAAGCGGAGAAGGAGAAGGCCAAAGTGCAAACCAACTGCAGYCTGTCAAGAGGGAAACATCTTTCTATGATTCTCTATGTTCTATCCTTATAAAATCTTGGAGTCATTTAAGCCAAGCACTTTTTTTCCCTCAATTAGGACACAGCTTGTTTGTATCAGTACACTGGCATTTTCTTAGTAGAGGAAATTTTAATTTTCTATCACTTGATACAAAAACTGGTTTGACATAAACCATAACTGCCCAAAGCCTTTTCGGTTCGAAAAAAATAACACCAAGTGATAACCTTTTGTTTACTATAGCAGTATCTCTGAATAAATGAGTAATTTTGTAGCCCCTACATCAATGTCACCAGCAGTGCTCAAACCKACTCTGAGTGTTCTGCCACCAAATCAAGCAATAGGTCCTCATGTTTTCCTAAAAGATCATGCTAACTGCATCATTATCTGATAATGCATTATAAGCTCAATCTTGCCTGCAGTCTTCCAGCTTTTGGGGGTCTGTCACATTCTAAAGAAAATCCTTATTTCCTCTACCTATAAAATCAAACAGGTGCAGAACGGGAGTTGGAGTTTCAGCCCCGTCTGCGCTCAGTTTTAAACGCCAGATAAGGCCCAGGGAATTCCCAGCAGATGCACAACTCACACCAACAGCTTTGTGAGCACGGTCACACCAACACAACTGCCMTTCACCTTCAGGAAGGAGATGTGAGAATGATAAAATCTCATTTAGCCCAGGCTATTTTCCTCTGAGATGTCCTCTGCACATGTACACTCGTGCTGTGCAGTGATGGGGACACTGGGAAGGCAGTGCACCAGCACACATTATCCAGAGCAGACTCAGAGCCCCCTGAGAGGTCTGTCAGGGTTTTTCTAGACCAAGCTTTAGCTGCCTTGGTTTAGTGGCAGCCAACAGTCCTGCTCCCAGGGAAAGGCCCAAATGCATGTCCTCTAGGACACCCCTTCCCCATCTTTGGCTGTGCCTCCTGGATGGACCCTGCAGGCACACAAAGAAGCTTGTCCTGTCTCTGCATCTATTTAGGACCTCTGCTATAAAGACTAGAGTTCTTCAAGGAGAGAGTCCTTCTTCTCWTCTTGGAGAAGAGAAGAAATTGGTAAACGAAGATTCCACCTGGGGATCATGCTACTAACTTGACTAATGAAGTCACTTGCTGTGTGGGCTGAGAACATGTTCCAGCTCAGCTCTCTGGCTCACACAATCAGAGAATGGTTTGGGTTGGAAGGGACCCTGAAGATCATCTCGATCCAACCCCCTGCAATGGGCAGGGGCACCTTCCACTATCCCAGGGTGTTCCAAGCCCCGTCCAGCCTGACCTTGAACACTTCCAGGGATGCAGCAGCCACAGCTTCCCTGGGCAGCCCGTGCCAGGGCCTCACCAGCGGCACTGGTTCAGAAGGATGACAGCTGGGGATCAGTATTTTTTCCCCTGATGGCAGCCAGGGTCTTCCAAACTTTTCCCACTTCCTCTGCGTGAGCGTACACCGAAGGTTTGTGAGTAGTGAGGTACCCAGAGAGAAGAAGTCRCTTCAGCACCTACAGAGCAAGTCAGTAGGAGGAGACAGCAAATATTCACGTGTATTTTCTACAAGGTAATCTTTCTGACAATCTCTAATGTACTCTAGCCCACGTACTGTTAACTTGCACACTCTTGGCACTTTAAATATCCACTTTTGCTTCACATGGGAATTCGTCCCAGCGGTGGAGCCAGGGAAATAGGAACATGACTCTTTTCTAGGCAGCCAGCAGAATTGTAGTTTCTCTTAAGTGACTCTATCAACGATTTTGTTTCAATTATATGTTCAGACTGCCAAATTGGATAAAACGAATCCTTTGTTTAACTTTCATCTCATCCCTGAAAAGATAAATTCACCTGCCTGAATAAGCAAAATAAGCACAGATGAGTTTTTTTCTCAGCACAGAGAAACAGTAAGTCATGGAAACCTGGAGATATAATCTAGATTAAAAAAACCTCTTATCAGTACAGAAATGAACAGCCAAATTCATCTGCAATTTTAGAGTTCTTTGACTAAAACAGAATCACAGAGGTGTGGAGGTTGGAAGGGACCTCTGAAGATTGGCCAGTCCAAGCTCTGCTCACAGCAGGGCTGCTCAGGATCACATCCAGTCAGGGCTTGAGTATCTCCAGGGGTGGAGACTCAGCTGCCTGTTCCCCTACTTTACAATTCTCACAGTCACAAGTTTTTTCTGAGCATTAAACAGAATATTCTGTATTTCAGTCTGTGACCACTGCCTTTTGTCCTGTCACTGTGTCCCAGGACACACTGGATAACTGTGTTTGCCTCACTTCCTTAGCAACCCCTGCCACCAGGTTTTTGTACACATGGGTCAGACCTTCCCTTCCCTTCCCTTCCCTTCCCTTCCCTTCCCTTCCCTTCCCTTCCCTTCCCTTCCCTTCCCTTC
>RAHM01000216.1:861016-1010869 GCA_003713295.1 Parotia lawesii
TATTTAGAGGAGATTAACAATTTTTTTTCCATTTCTGCACCAGACAGGAAGTTTCCATCACAGTGAGGTTCCCAGGCCAGAAAGCAGTGTTTTGCTTGTAAAATACTAAGCCTGAAGCACTACAGGAGAGCAGCAGAACAAAAGGGTTTTATCATTTTTCTTCATGCTTTAATTACCTTTATCAAATGCCAACTGAGACAAGCTATTTTTAAACCCTACCACTGAATCTGTAATCACATTAACTTAACACAGATTTTATTCTTCTCTACTTATACAGGTCTGTCCTCAATAAACCTTAATAGATTTGTGCAGAAAGTACCATAAGATATTTACACACCAATCAATTTGAAAACAGCAACTTCCAGACGCAACCTGAGGTTAAACGTGTCAGCTGAACACTCACAAATGACAGAAGAAAACCAAAGGATCCACTGAAATGATTCAGCACTTCAGTAGCAGAGATGAGTGGTCATTAAAAGATTTGCTATTATGTGGTGGAAATACAATTTGTAATAGTGCAAATACAAATTGACATGGTGTCATTTATTACCATTTATGCTGTATCATTTTTACACATCCCTTGAGAAAATGAACAACAGAAACACCTTTTTCTTTTTTTATCATCACTTCCAGAGTTAATATCTAGCACTCAAATAGTAATATTTGCCAAAAAGCAATGGAAGGTTAAATAAGTTCTTTTATTAGATCATAATGATTGATATTAAAAGCTTTCAGTTTTACTTATCATCAATTTCGTAAGCAAGTTTCTTAAGCTGAGATAAATCTATATTCTGAGTTAGACAGATGAGCCTTTCTGGAGGCCCTGGATAAAAAGTGTCCAGCACTGAAGCCATCTTCAACACTGAACTGTTGAGAGAAATTTAGAACAAAAAATGCCACAAACTCACAAAAAAAGTCCTATGAAGAACAGCTCAGAGAGCTGGGGTTGTTTAACCTGGAGAAAAAGAGGYTCAGTGGGGACCTTTGCTCTCCACACTTCCCTGACAGGAGGTTGTGGCCAGGTGGGGATCAGGCTCTGCTCCCAGGGAAAAAGTGACAGGACAAGAGGAAACGGCCTCAACCCGGCCAGGGGAGGCTCAGGGTAGACATAAGGAAGAATTTGTTCACAGAAAGGGCGGTCAGGCCTTGGCAGGGGCTGCCCAGGGAGGTGGTGGAGTCCCAGGATGAACCACTGGACGTGGCACTCAGTGCCCTGGGCTGGGTGACAAAGCGGGGATCGGTCACAGGCTGGACTTGGCGACCTTGGAGGCCTTTCCCAGTCTAAATGATTCTGGGATTCTGTTCCATAGACAGGGAAACTGTACACCTGGATACTGAGAAAAGGCAGGAGAGCAGCGCCCTGGAAAGAAAGGAGAAGCTGCCCACTAACAATGTAAGGAGACGCAGCCCAGCAAGAGCCAACACTGTGTTTACATCAAACACTTCAAAAATTAGGGATACAGGGAAAAAAAATGAGTGAACTGTCACGGACTAACACACATAAGCAGCACTATGAGTTGGAACTAGTGCCAAAAGGTTTTCCAAAAATTTCCTTTTCTGGGCAAGGTCCTAACAAGGATTTGGAGTCACGTTGGGATGGGCTTTTTTCTGGCCAAACCACCCTTTTAACGCCTGATAGCKGAGCACACCAAGAGAGGCAGAGCACATCCATTTCACATCTGCTGTCTGCCTCAAAGCTGGGACCTTCAGACATGAGAAACATCTATTTAAATCCTTCTTAAACCAAGGGGAAAATGTAATCCAATTCTTCCRTATCCTCCCCAGTGAGTGTTCAAGGCGTCTCTCTCTAAGCTCTTTCTCAAACATTCAAAGAAAGCGGGGGGGGGGGGTCAAAGGATGGACAAAGGAGGGAGAAAAAAAAAAAAATCAATCTATTACCATGAGGAACTATTTGTAATAAATCCAAATCTTGGTAGACAGTCTATTAACACAAGTTTAAAAGGTGAAGAATAGAAAGGAGCAAAGATCCCAAACCATAAAAAATTCATGCTGTTTGATTTGAAAGGCTTCTCTGTTTTACACATTTTGAGCTGGAGCAATAAATGCTTTTTAGGAATATTCTTAGCACTGTGTAACTTGCACATATGTGCTAACTCAAAATATAATGCAACCCTTCATTGTTCTGCAAAACTAAAGGCATGCTAAGTATAGCTCAAATCCTGACAATATTTTTTTTTTAAATACCTAATTCGTTCATTCTAYGTTCTTCTGCTTTGATAATTATTTCTTTTCATCTCTCCCTGACTCACACACTGAGGCGACCAAAGGAGAATGAACAAATAGAGGTGGGAGGGGAGTTGAGAAGTGGCATGGACTTGAAAAGCTCTGAATGCCTTCAATCATCTGGAAAATCACAAGTACCAATCTTTTAACTTCTGTAATTAAAGACTCATGACATGTAGTCCTGAGCAGCTCTTAGGAGTTCACTACCAGGTACAATTACACTTTTCCCTCATTTTTTGGTGCTGCTTTTAGTGTCTAACACAGTATTTAAACAACTCTACTTCTAATTCCATACTGAAAAACAGAACCTGACTTGCAGTCGTGAAGGGCAAGAAAAAACTGTCGGGRAGGCACTAGAGAGGAGCCAGAGCTCTGCCATTCCTCAGCCATGCTGGTTTGAGACATTCCTACTCATCCCCCGATGGAAAACTCCACCTTGGTTTTACGGGAGATAAGAAAYGACAGTAAACCATGCCGAAACTCGGACCCAAAAGCGAGGGGAAGTTGCACTTTCCCCACAGGGAAGCGTGAGGTGCCGGCAGTGCTGCACCCATCTGYGCTGCCCTGGGGGGTGCCCCAAAGCTCTGAGTGCACGGCCTCTGTTTAACATTGCCACACTGCCCTCGTGATGTGAAATAAAAMCCAAGAGCAGAAAGAATCTCAAAAACGGGGAAAGAGAACGGGCGTGATGGTGTCCGCCACGACCAGATTTTAACTGATGCTCCTGTACAAATCTGCGGCAAGGTTTTAAGCTGTTGCTTCAAATATCTTCCTTACTCTCCATTTTCTGCCTAATTTTGGCAGCTGTTGTCAGCAGGTATTTTAGCAGCACAATAGACGCTCCTCAAAAAGGATATTGCATGTCACCGCTCGCTGTGCCACATCCACACCAACCCACACCCACAACGAATTGTGCTGGATAATTGGTCACATTTGAAGAATAAGAACTAAATTTTGTAAGGACTAAAAATTGCTCGGCACTCCCTACAATTAAAAGACAATAGTATGTACAATATGCTGTATTTCAGCTCTAAATTTAGATAAATCACTATCTCCAAGTCCGACACAGAAAGTCTTAAAGAAATTATATGCATCAAACACACAAGTAACGTTTTGTATTTAAGAGAAAGAAGTGCAATACAAAACGAAAAAAAAATAAAAATTGTGTTTTAAATCAAGTTGAAGTGCATGAAAATAACATTGTGGGGCCAAAACACAAGGCTGTAGAAGAAGGAGCTTGCAGGTTCCTTTTTTCCAAGGAGAAAGAGCAGTAATTCTGTCAGTGCCCAGGCCCAGGAGATGGGAATCAGGAGAAAGGGAATGTGTTTGAAAGTAATCCATGTCAGCCTGCTAATACCACAACATACATCTCTTTGACGTTAACAGAGACCAACAGACACAAATAATGTGCAGACAGTAGATAATCTGTTTATATTTCTGCTTTGCTTTTCAGTTAAGAACGGATTCTGTGAAATGAAAGAGTTTACTGAAAGCTACAGACAAAGCTCTGCAATTGTTCACTCATTATTTAGGAATTGTTGCAATTAAAGAGACAAAACTAGTGGCTGATAATTTCTCCCAAAGAACAGCATCCCTGTTGATATGAGGAAGGTTCTCCATCACTCAATGTTTAATCCTGATTATCCTGTACAGGTGTGTTTAACAAAATCCAGTAACTATTAATTTTTAACTTCCCAAACACAGATTTCATCAAGGCCTTAATAAATGCTCAGACCCTGTGGATTCCAAGTCCTCTCTCTGGTTTTTAACAATACAATCATATCCAGAACTGGCATGTAAATGTAGCAAAATAACATGTTTAGAGAGTCCGTTTGTTCCTAATGAAATGGGTATAGAAACAAATTTATCTTTTATCCCATCCAATATTTTTCAGCAGGGAGAATGCTTCTAAGTCCTGCAAATAAAAAAAATCCCAAACATTTCTTTCGAAATATCTAATAGCAGAAACAGAAAACAGCACTGTCCAAAGGATTGTGGAMATGGAATTAGCACCGGTAAACCCTACCAAGACAGACTTTTCCCACCTTCACACTAGAGATGGGGCAGGCAAATGGACTGAATTATTTTTTCACAACAGTGAAAAGAAGGAGAAAAGTTATTTCTAGAAGAGAAACAAAACCAAGGTTAGTTTTAAGAGAAACTCTCACCTGAGACCTTCTCCTTCCAGAATTCCTACCAGTAATTCCTCTTAGCAAATACACATACAAGAACATCTAAATGCCAAGTAAAGGAACAGGAGTAAGGCAAGAGCCTGGGCTGGTGTGGAAGTTGCAGAAAGCAGATTAATTACTTTTATTAGCAGCTGTACACTCTGGGAGCCACAACAGATACACCCAACCAGCTGAGTCTGCTATGACTCGCACAGATGTAAGTTAATTTATCTTTCAGATAAAACAGAACAAATGATTGAACATAAACACCTAAGTTAGAACAGCAGCACCACGGCCCACGTTGGGTACTGAGCAGTTCAGTGACCAACAAAATATGGGCTTTGTTTAGAAAACTGAAAAGATACCTGAAATTCTTCAGAACAGAAAACTACTCAACTCGATTGCATTCAGCATTATTTAGAGACTTCTTTTTGCATAAACTTCCACGATTCAAAATCTTCCTTACATCAAGCAGTAACCAACCAAGCAATTTTTTCAATAAATACGTACTGTGATGACATTTGTGATGACATTACTGTGATCATTTGCCTGTTTCTGTGCAACTACTGAAAACCACTCAATCTGAGGGAGTACATTACCCCAAACCTCCTTGCTTGCCCCGTGTGGGATATTTCTTGTCCTCTTGAGCAGCCTCACTGAAAACTCTTGCCTTTGATTGCAAATCCTCAGTCTCATTAATAAAAGAGCTCCCACATCAGTAAATAGTACCTAGAGCCCAGATTATTTCCATTACTAACACCAATGGCAATGAGGTTGCTGCCTCATTTTACCCAGCTCCATGAGAGCAGCACAGCTCTGACTCAGACATCCTCATTTTACCATCATTATTCTTCACACTGGCAGGCTGAGCAGCGCTCTAAATCATTACTGCTCTTGGTTTTTACTTCTAGTTCTTMGTTTTAACACAAAACACAATTGCTTTGCTAAGAAAAAAATACCGGTTTTCCACATAATCATGTAAAATTTTCCAAGCCTTTTGGCACGATGGGGAGTCAGAACTGTGGAGAGATCCGTGTATCAGAGAACAAGATCAGCAGGCAACTGAACGTAGTAATACTAAAGTTCTTAACATAAATGGGGAATATAACCATTAAAATTTGTGCAACAGCTGTAACATTTGATTTAAATTGTGTATGTATGTATATGTAATATGTTAGATACTAAAGGAATCTGAGCAGTGTAAAAATTAAAAGGAAAACTATATTAACATTTGACTTGCAAGGAGAAAATGAATGACTGTAATTAAGACAAATGACTACACTACATTTCCATTTAGCATACAGAACATTATACATTGTCACTGGATTTGGAACATTTTAYACTAAAACCCTTCTTAAAGCAGACAGGTGTCATTTCCACTTAACTGTGCTTGAATCTCTTGGCAGTAGTACGTGCATTAAACATGACCAATGCTAACAGGAATAAAGGTTATTTTCTTTTAGACAGTGGCATTCAGAAGAAGTAATTTTCTCTAATTGGTTTCTGCCTACGAGCACCTACTCTGTTGGAGATGACAGAGGCAGAGAAGCACTGCTGCCATGCAGTACACCAGCAGTGTAAATGGTTTGCAACAAGAAATGAGGATGAGACATTTGAAAGTCTACTGACACTCTAATGGTGTAAATTACAAAGCAGTTTCTGAGAAGAACTGAAGTTACTTTAAATAATTACTAACGTAAAGTCATAAAATTAAGTGAGGTAAACTAAAGTTGACAGATTTTGTTTTCCTGCCCCTCCTTAAGAAAATTAACTCTCTGCTGAAAGGAATCTCCTTGGTTTCAGCAAGCAAGCAGCCTCTATTTCCCTCTGGCTCCTCAGCAGTAGCCTGAGAGCATCCCAGCTGGCGCCCTACTCTGCAATATTTTCCTTCTATTTTCCTGGCCAAACTGAACAATCATCTCAGATAAAGCACAACCATCTACAGCCATCACCATCCACATCACACCCACGTTCTGCAGCAGTGCCCAGCACAGCTCAGAGGCTCCTTCCTCTGCCTCCTTGGGCAAAGGCACAAACACACGACAAGCGTGGCACGGGAGGCAGGACCAAAGCTCCTTCAGACCTGTGGCCTATCAGTTACTCCCTCCCAGTGAAACAACCAGAGCAGGACTTGCCAACACGGGCAACTACCAGACTTACTCAGGCTGTGCCTGTGCCTCCTCTTCTGCTTTCAGCCCCGTGTCATTTAAAGTTCTGTTCTGTACACTGTAAAGGGCTGCATCAAAAGCTAAGAACAGCAATGTCCACAGGAATCAATCCTCACACGGTGCTTCACATAAAAGCAGTCTATCACACACTCCACTTTCAATATATTTATTATCCCTTCTCTTTATTCTCCCAAGTGTTTTGTTGTTGAATCAGTGGAGCAGGCTTTATGAAACTGCCTTCCCCCTGMAAACACGCTCTGTGTTTCAGTACCTTTAACAGCAGTGACTAAATGTTARCACTGACACCACTCACACACCATCTTGTAATTCAAAGCGTTCATGGGCATTGTTTCTGTTTCCAATCTGTTTGAAAAAGCTTCAGCACCACTCTGCGACCTCTTCTTTATCTTTTCAGTTCTCCCATATCGGTAGGGAAAAATCCCAAGGCTGCTTTCAGTGCCCAATTACAGAACAATGTTATCCTCTAACTGCCTAAGACAGCTTTTCATGAGACTTGCTCTCACCAATACATCACTATTAGCGATGCATTAAAATGTATTTTTAGCCCCATTTCTTATGGAAATGAATCTTTCCCACCTACTCCAGCTTTCTCTCAGTTTGTGTCTCCTTCCAATACCCACGGCCAGGGGCAGCAGGAGGGGATTTTCACTGACACACACAGGAAAGGCACTTGGCATTTTTAATTGTTGCCCGTTTTAACGTTGTGAAAAAAACCCCCCTGCTTCTGACCAGCAGGTCAGAAAAAGAAAACAAATTACTTCAAAATTTGTGTTTTCACTAAAACCTTGCCTCTACAAATCTGTCCTGCCCAGCACTGATTGCAAAGGCAACACTTGCTGTACCTGTGAATATCCAGCTAGTTACTTACCAAAACCCACACACGTATTTCTCAAAGGCTGGAACACTACATTCAGAGTGCTTTCTTTTATTTCTGGGGGGAGTGGTCCTGAGGGCTTGAGTAGAGGTAGCTTGGGAGGTTAAAATCCATGACAAAAATCAGTCTTGTTTTAAGTTTTGGCCAAAACTTTCTTCTGCGTTGTTGTGTACACACTTCTGTTCTATATTCAGGTAACTCTGAGCAAGTTGCTCTCGCATCAATTTYTTCTCTGTCGTTCACTTTTCTTATTTTTCTAAGACTGAAGTTAGTTCTCACATAGTAACGTGCAGCACAATTGCTTTCACAAAGGGAACCATGATTATGCCCCTGTCCATATGTTTGTGGTTTCTTTTTTTTTTACTTTTGGGGTCAGCTGTGTTTTAATCATTACAAAAACAAATTAATKCTGCTCTTTCCTTGATAACTTCAAGTATTTAGTTGTTCTTTTGGGGAGGACAGGAGGACTGAGACCTTTGCTTCTACACCTAGATGGAAGACAGTAAAAGGCATGTGGTAATGAACAATAACCGGCCTCATCTGCAGCACGAGGCACCTGGGGAACATCACTACAGCAATCAAGATGGATCTGTTCACAGGAATAAYGTCTTTTCTCAGCTCCCTGTTTTGAACAACGCATCATGACTTACACCACAAACAGGGCTTCAAAGCCTTACATTTATTCCCAGTTACTAATTCATCCCCATCCACGTTCTCCATAAATACACCACCAGCACAATTCATCGCCCATATAACCTTCCCATGAGCAATGCTACAGCAATCCTACAAACCACTGATTTAAGCCTCCACAGTCACATCCCTGTCAGTATTAGAACTACCCTGCTGTTTTACCCAGGCTTTAGAAAGCTCTGTGTCATGGTGAACCAGTATTTCCTGCACTAACAACCTAGACTCTTACTAGAATTCTGCTGCCCTGACCATATAGCTTGGATGTYATTCCCATCCTCTTAACCACCTAGAAATGCCATAAACATGAATAACTAACTATAACTGGAAGCCTGGGAGGTGTGGTTGAGCTGGTATCAAGAAGTTCCTTTCTCACTGTACAGTATTTCTTTCAGAACGGTAACAGAACGACGCTCGGTTCAGACAGAGCACACAGCTACCTCTGTGTCTTGGGGTGACTCTATTATGTGTATCCCCTATCAAGCTCTATGCCCAAAAAGTAATTTTGCGCCTTTTCTGTGCCTTTAAACTGAGCTTGAGGAACAAAAACCCAAATGAACTTTTCAAAGCAGTTTCTCAAGGACACAGAGACACACTCCTCTGCGTGCTCTGGCTGCGGTAACACGGAGGGAGCACCCTGCTTGCTTTCTTCAGCCAGCTGGTTTTTTTTTTTCTTCCTTCCCGGCGTGAGACGGAGAGCTGAACTTTGTTTCTTGAGACTTTGGTTTTTCCATTTTTCTCTTCTGGACTGTTCAACAACATCAGAACACATCGGGAGAATTTCCTCCCCGAGGCCCGGGGGTGGGCCCTCGCCGACCCAGCTCCGAGGAGGAGAGAGACCACACCTACAGAAGGACTCTGAAATCTTCCCAGGTTTCTCTCTATAGCGAGAGATTTCATTTCATTATTTAGCATCATTATCCTTTTCCTGTGTGCTTGTTAAAATAAATAGTTTTTGTCTCTTTCCTTCAAGGAAAAATTTCCTTTTTTCCCGAACCTGGTGGGGGGAAGGGTGGTTGTAACCTGGTTTTCTCTCAAGGGGATGTATTACTAGATTTTGGCCAAACCGGCACACTCTGCCAAAGGCTGCAGCATCCAGCAGATTTCAGAACAYTGGCTGTAACAAAAGGAGTTGCTGAACACTTCCCTGCTTTACACAGAATTTACAGAGGCCCATTCTGAAGCATGCTGACACCCCAGGATGGAGTTTTCACGCCACTCTTCTGATTCTTCACATTACTTTTATGGGGACAAACTTGCCACGAATGTCAGTGTAAGATTTTTCTTACTGGTTTTTGTTGCAAGGTATTTTTGGGGTTGATCTGTAGAAAATGCAGCCTCATCAGAAGCAGATGTTTTCTTCACRCTCTAAGGAGGAAAATTTCCAAACTCTGGAAACCGGCCTGTCTGGTTATCCTGAGAAATGCACTGACAGCTTTCCTGAGAAAGCCTTTGCTAAGCTTCCAGTTTCACAGAATTACAGAATCAATTAGGTTGGAAAGGACCTCCAAGATCATCAATCCAACCTATGAACCGTCCCCACTTTGTCACCCAGCCCAGAGCAGAGTGCCACGTCCAGTGGTTCCTTCAACAGTTCCAGGGATGGGGACTCCACCACCAACCTGGGCAGCCCCTTCCAATGCCTGACCACCCTTTCTGTGAAGAAATTCCTTCTGATGTCCAACCTGAACCTCTCCTGGCTCAGCTTGAGGCTGTGTCCTCTTGTCTTGCCCCCCACAAGATAGGAAAATAACAGTACCAATTCTAGCAAGGCCCTTCTTCACACAACTCCATAAAAGCTTGGAATTGTGTGATTGCTGGGGTCAGTATTAAGAAATGCAGCTCTAAAATGCCATTTTTTAAAAAATGCATCATTCATCTCAACAAAGTTACATACCTGGCCCACTAAAGAGATTGGTTCATTCCTTGGACAAGGGATGCTGCTGATCACTCTGGTGCAGTCTTGCCTCACACCAAGAATTCCCAGGGACTGAGCAAACAAGGTGTTCCCAAACAACAGTTTCAGCTGATGCTTTTCTAACCCTGTTTTACAGCTATTATTGCTCAAATCAAGATAGCACATACAAATGTAACAGTACCAGCTTCTAGGAAAACTCTTATTTCTAACACAATTGTTTTGTTACATAAACGGTGGAACTGGTAAAAACCAGAGTGAAAGAATGGATGTTGTCTGCTTCTTGACATTAACAAGAAGTTAAAAAAAAAATTTCTCTACTGGATGATGGAAAGAGACGGGAGAAAAAATTGCTGTCTGTTCCAACAGAGCAGAATTGTGCTTTATTCCCACCCACTTGTTACCTGCTATTTTATTTCTCATACCAATCTCGCATCTAACAGACAAAGAGCAGTGTAAGTCACCCACCCTATCAGCCATCCTGGACATTGGACAAAGGGGGACTGCTGAGTTTAGGAGCACAGCCAACTTAAAAAAGAACTTTAATGGAAAAACAGCCCAGCAAGACCAAGCTCTCCATGAGGGTGCAGTGGGTGCCACCACCGTGCAAGCAATGGCGAACACAGGCTCAAATATTTGTTCATTTTTACTTCATTTACCCCCACATTGTCCAACCTTTCACCCACGTTTTTTATCCAGTTAAAATCTCTCTTTTGGAGCAGAACTCTGAGTCTTGGAAATAGTTTTTGTTGATCAAAATCCTTCTTGGTTTGCAACTGCTTTCTATTAATTCTTCATGCCGTGGAGACTTGCAGTTCCCAATTTAAACTAAAAAGCAGTAGCAGAAAATGTGCTATTTGACACCTTGCTATCAGGAGGAACTACCTAAACATGCCTTTGAAAAGAATTCAGACTTCCATTAGTTTCAGTCCCCTCTTACAACAGCTCCTCCTCTCTTCCACTCATTCTGCTTCCACCCACGATGCTCTCAGGAGAACACGGGGCACTGCTTGCTAGAAAAGCCTGAAAAAACCTGGCTGCAACTACATGGAAAAGGGAGAATCAGACAAAGAGAAGAAYGACAAAATAAACAAAATTTAAAATACATATATAAATGAATGAAAAATAGGAGGAGTGAAAACAACCCATTAAATTTAACTGCTAACAGTATTTCTGTCAGTAGCGTAACAACCATCGGTTCCAGGGAGACAACATAACAACCAGAAAGTACAGCGAGGTTAAATAACTGTAATCCCTCTCTTGGCTAAAAAAATGATCCTCATGTAACGTGTGAGTTAAAAGAAAATAATCAATTTTCAGATCCCAGTAAGTCTACAGACTCTCTGTGAAGATTATTTACTTGTTTTAGTAAGAAATCCACAGTTGTTGAGTTACCTGTATGAGATTCTGGGTTGCTCAGCAATCCTGAAAAATCAGGCCAGGTCTGTTTAGGAGCTTCAAGTGAGTGTTTGGCAATTTTACTTTAAATCCCCAGGTATCCAAGTGCTGTTCTATCTCTGCTGCACCTCAAAAGGGATCACAATATCCAAAGCTCTAAAGGCCACGAGATACAATTTTTTTCTCCAAAAGTCCCAGCTGTTCTTGATTATTTATTGCCACTCCAACAGCCATTTGAGAATGACCTTTAAATGGAAAGATCTTTCCCTGTGGGTATCTACCTTATCATACTGAGGTTTGGAGGAGGAGCAGTGAGGTTACTGATATGCCAGGAAGAGGGAACCTCTGAGAGGCAAACAAGGAGCATCAAGAAGTGCAAAATTGGTTAGAATCCAYCTGGATTGGCTACTGCTCATATCTTAATAACTGGGGGGAACGAGGGGGAAGGTGGATTTATCTTAGCTGTATCACAGGATAGAGAATTTATACCTGAAATATGACAAAATATTAGTTGAAGGTTAAACAATATAAAGAGAACATAAGCTTAGAGGCTGAGAAGGTGCCAGAACAGATTGAATTTG
Organism: Parotia lawesii; assembly: GCA_003713295.1. NCBI lineage: Eukaryota > Metazoa > Chordata > Aves > Passeriformes > Paradisaeidae > Parotia > Parotia lawesii. The sequence continues at coordinate 873,076 of RAHM01000216.1, forward strand.
GATCTTCAGGTATTTTCTTCAAGATAAAAATAACTATGTGCAACCAGGAGAAAAAGTGGCTGTTTGAAGCCACCAAAAAAACCAATCTTTTTTTTTCCTAAGCAATTTTTAGTAATAAAATGTAGTAATTAATAAAAATTTAGGMATTAAAAAAGCAACAAGCTTTTCTAAGTAATCTTCCCCTTCACAGGTCTAAATAAATTATTTTCATAGGAAAAAAAGAAGAAAATTAAAGAAATCAAACCCAGTAAAGGTGAATATAACCAAGTTGCTTCTCTTTTCTTTCACTCTCTGCCCTACTGAGAGAAATAAATTAACTAATCAGAAGTGTAAAAAACAATTGCTCCAGAAGCCAATATTTGATAACAATACAAAGAAACACCCTCACGAATAAGGTTTTAGGCAAAATATTCTGCTCACACTTCWAACTTAAGACTTTTCCACAACTTCCCACACTGGCTGAAGGGAATTAATGCTTTGCAGTATCACTCTCATTAAAAACCAGTTTGTCCTTGAAGGGGTCAGTGCTGGTGAAAGGATGACTCTGGTTGTGCTCTGTTCTGTTTGCTCCAAGGTTTCGGTAACACCGCCTGGATGAGTTCCAGTCCCAATCTGGAGTTCATTCCACGCTCCCAGATGGGATCTCTGCATGTGACGGGGTGAGGAGGAAGGACATTCTCCTTCACCCTAGCTCAGAAGGGATTCGTGCCTTTCCCTGAACACAGATTTACCTCCTGTGAGCTTCCAGCTAATAATGGAATGAGTGTGAATCGAACATTACCCATCTTTACAGCCTCTCACTATGTATTTGAACAACATTTCTTGTTCTAAAAACAAGCCACCAAACCAAACCCAGAAAGAAGTGCCCTTTCTATCAGTGTTGAAAGCAAGTTTTCAGTCCTGCTGCTTTACCAAAACTACTCATCTGTTAGGAGGAGTAAACAACTGGGTCTACGTTCAATGTTAGTTACAATTTTCTAAGTGTTACAACTAAAATAATTATAAATATTATGAATATGTATTTTTATTAGGGTTCAGAGCCATGATTTTGCTGCCAATCTTCCGAACCAGGCCTAAAAGATTGGAATAGTTACCAAACCGGGATACAATTCCACGGCACAAAATACTGAATTCCCATTCTAAATCTAACTGCGAATCCATCGAACTCCAAGAAGAATGAAATCTAAATATAACACAATGTATGCTAATATTGCCCTAATTTTGAGAGAAACTGATTAATAAGAAAGCAGGTCAACTCAAACACTGCCAGAGATGCTGCAGCAAAGAAGCAAAAGAAGTGAAGAGACTGATTCAAGATAAATCGTTCTGTCCAGTTCTAACAGCAAAAGCCACAGCCTGAACTTGACTTAAAGGCGTGAGGTTGTTTTGTTTTGGGCAATCAAGGCAGAAGAATAATGAACTGAAGGGTGGCCAACAACCTTCTGTTATGCACAAAGTTCTCACAGGATGAAAAAAGGCTTCTGGTAGCAGCAGTCAGGGAAGCAAATATCTTAACAAAAGTTCTACACACCATAAAACAGTTACAGAACATTCTTCTTTTTTAAGATTACAGTCTCACATAAATAGAAAGGAAGGTTTTTCATAAGAAGTCCCCCACACGCTCCCTATAGCAGTTGAGRTTCCAACTCTAATTTTGATTTTTCAAACAGTCCATCAGACAAACTGGACAGTAACAGATGACAGCAACAAAAGTAAGACTGAATCAAGATTAAATCTCAATCTTTCACCTAGTCATGGAATGGTTTAATGCTTTTTATATTCATATGGTCATATTTCACTTCAAGAAAAAATGGCCCATATCCTGTTAAATTTAAAAAAATCAAAGCAATGCAATTAGGGGGAAAGGGAAGGCTCAACAAAGRAACTAAAATAAAATTTAGCCAAACTCTTTGGAGGTACAAAGTAGAGATACAAAGTTTCTAAAAGTATAACTCAAGGATATTATTTGAGCTGTCCTGGGTTTACCACAACAATCTATCTTTAAAGGGTTTTTTTACTAATGTGAAATAAYACAGCATAATATTCCTAGAAGCAGAGTTTTTACATGCCTGAAAAAAATAATGCTGTTTTCAAATCCTGCCTGTCAACTGGCTTATTCCAAAAACAGACCAAAAATGTGAAGTGCARTGTAGCAAACGAGAGCTAAGTGCTCTCTCCCTTCCCTCTTTCACGGTCTGTGATTTTTTAGCAGTACTTTTAAACAGAGATGAGAAATGGGATTTTTTGGTACAGATGTTAGCATACTGTCTCCAGCTGAGCACACAGAGGCACTTTTGTTTCCTCAGCAATGCCCCTGCTCCACTCCAGGCTGCTGGGAAGGAGATCCAGGGAGTCGTGTGTGTAGCTCCCAAAAAATCAGGAGTTTAGGGCTTGCCRTATCACTCTTAGGCCGAATATGCAAAACTGAGCCAAACTTCCTTAAAGTTCCAGGGTTCCCCTGAGGGAATGGGAATTTTCTGCAGCAGGAATGAAGGGTTGGACCAAAATGTACATAACTAACAATACCAACATACAACCACACTGAAAAGCTGCGGAAATGCTTTTGGGTAAAAAGATTGCCAAGTCTTGATGATTTCTAGACTGCAGACGTTGTTAGGAGACATATTAGAAAYGCCTGCCAGTGCCCACACCTTCCTTTTTCAGTATTTTAAATTGTCAGTGACAACAATRTTTCCAGTATGGTAACAGAAAAAAACCCTACAGTGTAATTCGAATATCTACCTGAAATTTCAAAGTCTTCCGTACAAGCACTTYTCTTTTCAAATAATAATTACTTTATAAGAAAAACCAAAAAATRCTCATGGTCTTGCTGACTTCTGCAAGCATGATGAGAAATTCTGCTCTAAGAAAATGAAAAAGACAAACTCAGTCACCAAAATAACTGAAACACTGACATCCCAAACTGCAATTTTGCCTGACATTTTCCCATCTTTTCCACAACATGAAGAAGAGCAAGACAATTCAAGCTAGCCTGAAGGTGCAGGAGTACATGGAGCTGCAAGACAGGAAAACAAATCTGAGCATAGAGAATCCACTTCAGGATTTGAGTGCCACTTTAGGCACTCAAATCTAGCAAAGGATGGACCAAGAAGGCACTTTAAAAAAAAAAAACAAAAMCAACACATTTTATTCACAGAACATAACTACCAATACTGGTTTTAAAAGCAAATGAGAAAATGTTATTAGGGTCAAACCTGTGTTAACTGATCCAATTTTAAAATGAAAGGAGTAGGATGGAACTGCCTTCCTCTCTAGAAAACTAACAAGGATATATAGTTTTGGAGATTTGCTGACAGGCAGAGCTGTTTCCAATTCTATAAATACAGCAGTGACAGYTCTTCCCAGATCTAGTTTGAGTTCTGGTTTTACTTCTCGATAGATAACACATTATTTCAGAAAACAGATAACATTCTGCTGATTAGGAGTGGAACAATGTTGCTGGACTGGATCCTCATCACAGCTCATTAAGGTACTTGACTTTGCTGTTACTTCATTATTAACTCTGGGGAGTGCAGAAGCACTTGAGGAAATACCAGTTGGTTGTTGGGAACTGCAAACTGTGTGTCAGCCACACAGGCTGTCAGGGCAAAGAAATTTTATCCAGGATTTTTTTATTCCCTCTTGAATACAACATGGCAGTCCCCTTTCTTTTATCCTGTAGGTTTGACACAACAAGTCGTGGAGGACTTGTTGGGCTTCTGCTGAACCAGCTGCAGACTGGCTGGGGTACTTGACTTACCCACGTGGAGTGTCAGCAACCCTGCTTTTGCAGCATCCCTTTGGCTTCCAAAAAATCCTGCTATTTAGAATGGGTTAAAAAGCCCTTTCTGCTATGACTGCCTATCAAACAGCTTGGCTCTTAACTACTATAATTWTTTTTTTTTTTAAATAAAAGTATATCCCTAAATCTCAGAACTAGCAATATAGTCCCCTTCACAACTGCTTGCTGGTGCTTTTCCAGAAGGTATTTTGTTTCCCTAGCAAGGGAAGATGGAGACAGTTGATCATCCTGACACTTCCCTCCCTGCCACCTTACACACACACACAAAGACACACAGCCACAGATGTTCACTTATCACTCACAATTTTATTCAGAAAAAGCAGCTGAAGTAAACTGGGCACTCTGTTCCTGACAGACCAAACGTGAAGAGAAATATCCAGAGTGAGTAAATGAGAAGCAGCAAGGATGGACTGAGAGAAGAGAGCAGGAAGGCAGGAACAGATGTGGGTCTGCCTGTAGCTCCCCTGGCATCAACCCTGGCTGGGACAGCGACCAGGACCAGATGCCTGAGGGTGAGGATAAGAACAGGACAAACACCCTCGGGCATACAGYTGATGCCTTATCAGGCCTCCTAGACACAGAGACTAGACAAAGTAAAGGAATAAAAGTAGGGATTTATTTGAAGGGCCTTCAAGGTACACCCTGGGGAGCCAGAGGCTATTGCCAAAATGGACCCCAAGATGGACSACAGGTCACGAGTTCTTCACACTTTTATAGGYTTGGTTCATTTACATATCAGGGTCAATTCTCCAATTAAAGTCCCAGTTTAATGATGTAATTCCCCTTAGCTACCCCCCCTTCCGAGAGTCTTTGGTTTACACCCCTTGGGCTCAGGATGGTCCAGGTGTCCTTGAAGAGCAGTCCGGAGAGGCTTTGTTATGTCTAACTAGCATGAGAGAGCAGAAAGTAACAGGCTACAAGAAGCTTCAAAGTTGCACACTAAGCAGTACAGAATTWAAAAATATAAAAGTTAAAACCTAAGGCATCACAGTCTCCCCCACCGCAGTCTCCCAGCCTCGGGTACTCTGCAGCACACAGACTCTGGGGCCAGAAGCACCATGGCAGCATTTAACACACTGCTCCTCCCTAAACCCCTCCTGAATTTTTAACCCATGTCAGCTCTTACCACCCAGAGAGTCTTTGGTCAGTGTCCCCCATGATTCACTATACACAGTTTGTTTTCACAGCTGGTATTTACACCCACTTCTCCCCCAGGACAACCCCAACCCCACAGATTTCTCAAACTCTCCTGTACCTTAATCCTCCTTTCTAAGCTGGAAAATCCTAGAGACTTTAACTCTCCCCTAGAGAAAAGGGGTTCCTTTGCCATTCCTCAGAATTCCTACCATGGACCAGTTACATTCGGGATTCAAGGTCCAGGCACATCATGGTGATGGTAGAAACGATTTCTAGTAATCTTATTTAATTTTATAATCACTAATATCTCAACACTTTCTGGTAAGACATGGCTCATTAAACTACCATCTCTATAATGTGACTTACAGAAACCCAAAATCCCCTGACAGGAAAGAGATTCAATTCATTTTATTATTGTATGAAAAGCAAAACCATTTTCTCCAGAATTAATATTTATATTTAATCTCTTGAATTTCATCTGCCCCTTGAAATCCAAATCCTTCCCAAAACAAATTATCAGCAGGTATTCCTCACATACATCACATTTCAAATGTCTTTATACCAATGCAAAGAATTTTCATCTTGGTATAATTTATTTTTAAACAAAATCAATACCATTATTACAAGAGCACTTCGTAATGATTTTTATTTTTGAATTACAGGCATTACTAATGCAATGAATTTCATAAAATAAGATGATCACTGAAGTCCAATTGTATCAATGACCAACCATCACAGACATTCATTTCCCAAAAAAGGGGGGGTAAGCAGCACTTAAGCAATAACCTTCCTATTCCACCATCAGAGCCAGAGGAAATACAACAGACAGATAAATTATCTCCATAAACTCCATCCAAAATCCAAAATACTGTTTCACCACCAAAAGAGTTTCTTTAGTTAGCAACATTCACAAACAAAATCGGAGGCAAATGTTTCAGCCCAACAGAGGATGTTGGAGAACTTGGTACCTGTCACTGAGGCTCTTGCCAAGACACCTGAAATCTGGTAAACAAGGTACAGCAAGATTTCTTTCAGRTACAATGAAATGCAGCCTAAGTACATTTCAGACTGGATGCAGTTCCCTTCAAGGACATGACCTTTCCAATACTCCTTAAAAGTTTTTACATGAGTCAAGTGAAGAACACAGCTACAAAACAGCAAAATTGGATTGGAAACTCTAATTTAAAATTGAACTTCAAAAACCCAAAAGCCATAGATCAAGTAAAGCACAGCCAGAAAAGGAAAACAATGAATTGATTAGGAGCTGCCAAAGTAAGAGATCACAGAAAACACGTGAGTCCTGAGTTGAAAAATCAAAAATCTTGAACATAATTTCATTAGGACAGCATGTAGCTCTGCTTACATGTGGTAGATTTCTTTCTTTTCTGTACAGCACCTCCATAAGCCAACACGAGATAATTGCCTGGACAGTATCAAACATCCATTTGTTGTTTTGGGTAGAGTAGGTTGTTTGAGAGTAGTTTTGGATAAACATCTTGCATTCACAGCCTGTGTTTGCTGTCTTGGCTTTGGCAATTTCAGCACACACTTAGAACTCACGCAACTTGAGCCACAAAGTGCTCCCCAAAGCCCTTGAAATGCATTAAAAGCTGCCACTGAAACCTTGTATGACTATTTACAATCCTTATGTACACACGTTGCATTAAAACTCCCTATAAAAACTGCAGTGCCTGAAAAATCTACCTGATTATAATAAAATTCTCAAATGAAGATCCTTCTGGCCTGTTGAGGGCACAGATGAAAACCAGACCACTCTGTTCTCGACCTAGCAACAATTCATTACTCACAGCATATAGACCTCTCCTTTTTAAATTATAACAAATTTCCTTACCATTAAAAACCCTAATAAACAAACACAGCTCTGCAGAAGTCTTGCTGGGGCAGTTTAAGGCATTATTGCCTTCAGCTGTCTCTCACCCCATCTGCAGAGGATTAACTTCATGAGTAAGAGTTTAAGCAGAGGACAGGCACGTGCTTCAGCCCTACCCAGCAGTACCCAAAAATGAGTTTGTGCAGAGCTGCCAATGACCCCAAACAACTGAGATATGAGGAGGTTCAGCCAGTGTCTTTACTCAATCATGGAAAGCACCATTTGTCCATTTACAATTCCAAATTTAGTTGTCCCACAAGAACTTTTCAGTAATACCTGCACAAGCATAAACAACACTGGAGAGATGAGACAAGGAGTGGAAACCTTCACCTGGGACAGGTATTTGAAGATGTTCCTGCTTAAAGTGTATGAAATTTGAAGTAGTACAWGTTTTCACAAGAAACTTGGGACCCTGTGTTATACCTGCCCAAACTACTACCCTATCCCTCATTTAAACATCTCATAAAATGGACTTCTTCCACGATGAGAAGAAGCTCATTTAAATAATATAATGTGCTTATTTAAATAATATACAGAAGAAGGGGGAAAAAAAAGACATTTAAAGAAAACAAAGAAACAAAGAGCAATGCTGTCAAGATGCACAAGTGCCCTCACATGATGACACTGACATCTCTGAGCTTCCCCTTCTCAAAACCTTGGTGTTTGCCTCTTTTTCTAACACTGCCAGCTGTCCATTTTAGACTGGGAGCTTTGAGGCAGGGATGAACATCGCGTAGGAAAGAAGAAACTCTTTTCCCTGGTAATCACTGCACTTAGAAAAGTTTCATTTTGCTCCCAGTCACCTTTTTTTTTGTCCAGACGGAGTGGTTAAAATGAAAACCCTGCAGCACTGCTGTCACAGTCTGCTCCAGAGGGTTAAGTCTGGCAGCAGATGGTGTAAGACTGGGATAAAGTCCCAAAGATTTCACTGCCTGAAATTACTTTTCCTAGCCACCGGTCAGTGCAGCTGAAAGCCCTAAGGTTTCCTTATATTCATCCTGCCTCTCACAGCACTTGCACAAAGGAGGAGCCCGAAGAAATTATGGACGTGAAACTGAGGAGTTTTCAGTATTTTCTCAGGGCTGTGCTGGGGCATGGAGCCATTAACAGCTTCTTCTCCATTCRCATCCCACTCCTTTAGCACTTACAGCTCATGGAGCTCAGGGGATTGTCCTAATATCAGATGGGGAAGGGAAGAATTTCTTTACAGAATGACGAGAAAAATGCGTGTGTAGGAAGCTCCTCTTAAATACCCTTCTACATCRCTTTCATCCCATCAACGATAACGGCACAGGCTTTGGTTAACAATTAAAAATGCTGAGATCTATGCATAAATAAAGTACATACTTAGAAAAAAATTAAATACATCTGTGTAAAATAGGGGTAAAAAAAAAATCAGGTTTTACTTGAACTCCATATTTGGTTTAGCAAAAAACATGTAATCTTTGGAAAGTGCTATCTTCAAGCAATGTTCCACGCAATGCTGCAAATCACAGGASAACAGTACCTCAGTGATGCTGCCATTTCTGGAAAGGTCTACAAATTAACTGGCATCTGGTTAACAAAGCAGTGTTTGGTTTGGCCATTCGAATGGCATACGTGAAATTTTTCAGTGAAAAAAACCCAACAAAATCAGTCAAATTCAGATTGAAAGATGCACCATTCTATCCATTAAAAAAAGAGCCAGAGGGAACAGCGGGCAGGGATGAAGTCAAAGGCTTAAACTTCTCCTTTTGGTGCCAGGGACAATAAAACTGAAAGATCTGCAAATCAGCTGGTCCTGGTGGATGGCTGGGGAGGCCACTGCCACCTTCACTGACATTGCTCCTCCTGCTGAAGCTCTGGCACTGCTCCCTGGCAAACTCAGCTCCAGGACCACGRGGCTGCCCAGCGTGCTGCAACTGAGCTGGAGAGCTGCTAGAGGGATATTCCCACCCTGGGAACAGCAGCGACCTGGGCTCAGAGACACAGAYCCCCAGCATTCCAACAGCAACTTTAAAAAATAAAGCATCTGTGTGTTTACGTGTTCAGCTACAACAGTAATGTGGAAAGATAAAACAGCTCCACGTTGAAATGAAATAGCTAATGAAATAACTTATCATTAAATCTCAATTTCTAATATCGACTGCTAAGTTAATTTACCCATAAAAGGACATTTTACTACTTTTGCTGAGTGTAAAAATTAGGTGTACTCAAGGATGTTCTGTTGTCAAACACTAATGAATGAAAATTAATCATGAAACCAATAAAACCACTATTTTTAAAAGGTCTTCCTACACTACCTGTGAAGGCAGCTCAACAAAGCAACTCTTCCCAACTTCTCAGCAGAGGAAGCACAAAGACTGCACAAAAATAAAACTGGCACAGGACCTCATGCTTTGCCAAGTACAAAATGGATTCTTAAGCAGAAACAGGGAAAGAATATCTCACTACAAGACAGTAAGGAAACCTTCAAAGACAGCAATGTGGTTTTCATCACTATAGTTCCCTGTCCCTTTAAAGAACAGCAGTTTAAGAAGAAATTTACTTAGCCAGAAAATAAGGAAGCACAAAGAATTTGGTGAAGAAAAAACCACTTTTCTGGTAGTTCTTTTGCTGCCATTACACAATTGTTTGGACTTATCCTTGGGCTGCAGACATGAGGTTCCAAAAATGGTAAAGCAATCGACCTTGACGTTGCCCCTGGTGTGCTGCAAGTATGAGTATCCCAGAGAAATGTAACAGCACTACATAATCTACCTGCATAAAGGAGTTTTTCATATATATATATATATATATATTTGTTTTGTTTATCTATCAGGCATATAGCTTCATTTTTTCATTTCGTATTTTACAGCTGTTTCCTTTTTATTACCTGTATTATCAACAATGACTTTTTTCATCAACTTCTTTAGTCAGCATCTGGTCTCCTCTTTACCAGGTATTTCACAAATCATGAAGATCTTCAGGCCCATGAAAGTGGGAGCCAGCTTTAAAAGTACCATTGTTTAATCAGGTTTTCATACAAGAACATACGACTTTATATAATGACAGAATGAAAATCAAAAGTGACAGATTGGGTGACTGGAATTTCTGTGACTTTTTTAATCCATTAAAATGCCCGGCCTTCTAATTCTGGAAGAGAATTTAGCACCAGCTGGAATCCTCAGACAGCATTAGTAAACAGTAACAAAATGTCCCTCAAATAAAAATTTTAAATCATGAGTTTAGAAAACACTTCCATAAAATGAAACACACGGACTAAATTTAAAGATTCATGTGACTGACCAGGGTCAAATCYGGTCACCTGGGAAACAGAGAGAAGAAAAGCAATACTTAAATCTGCTGAGGATGTTTAATTGGACASATTCCAGGAGATTTATACAGAATAGGTTGAAATGTGAATTTACAGCAGCTGAAATTCAGTGTTCTTGCACCAACAACACGAAGCCAATGTTCAACAAACCAAAAAACTTTGAGAAGGGGGTGAARAACCTTGGAACCTACAAGTCAGTTCCAGGGTTTTGGATTTCTCCTGTATTCTCTCCCTCCAAGAATAGCCCGAGGAAAAAGGAAATCTCTAGTTGCACCCAACAAATCCACACACTGAACACGATGGCAGAGAGGAACACACTGCTACCTGTGCCCTTCAGGGTGAGCAAGGCCTGTGGTGCAGCCCCTGAGGCCAAGCCCCACCTCTGACCTACCATTTTCGGGCAATACAGCTTGAGGCTGCTGCACACCAACTGCACTTGCTGAGGTCACACAAGCAGGGCTCAGCGAAGGCACGACCGACCCAAGTGAGCTTGCTGGGGTGTTCCTACGCTTCTGGAGCTACAGCACCACACTCACAACACATCTGCTGCCTGCAGGCTGGGGTCAATAAATGTTAGCTCGACTTCAAGCACTTGCTCGAACTTTTCTTGAATTTCGGAAGGTCCCATAGAAACTYGTCACCAGAAACGCCAATGAAAATCAGAAGCTCTAAGTGGAGCTCTGGAGCACAGATATAAAACTACTTGACTGGTAGGAAGCCAGCCCTGTGAATTGTGAGAAATAAGATATTTCATTGCTCCTTGTCTAAGTCTTGCCCACCGACAGCCCACTAAGCAGGAAAAAATGACAAAATAATGACRAAACGAAATGAATCCGAGTCGTGTTTGTGGAAGAGTTGGGGTTCCACAGCCACACAGAGCAGCAGCGAGCCAGCCAAAAGAGCCTCCCGAAATAAACATCAACTCGTCAAAAGAAGGCAGCAAATACCTTCCTGTAGACACGGAGCCCTACGAGATCCGTGTGAAGGATACCATTCGTTTTTCCCAATATCTATGAGAGCCGGGTGCCAGCAACAGCTCAGCTCAGCTCCAGGAATGTTTCAAGTCATGTTTGAATCTACTCTGAAGATGAGCAATGCCAGAAACCAGAATACGAACCTTTTAGACATCAAGTAAGCAGCTTTTGAAATTTGGATTTGAAGTTGTTCGCTCGAGTGCTAACCCGAAAGGGCTTTCACAGAGAACAGTGTAACATCAGGGAACTAACGCCAAGGCTGAGTTTGATTGATATAATACTGCTTTATTCCATTGTTTCAACTTTCTTACAGGTTTAAAAAAATGTACAGGGGTTCAGAACCACCTCAACAGAACAAAGAGTACAGCATTAAGGGAGCTCTAGAGTCAAACCACAAGTGTGCACACGTGGTCAGCTTTCATTACAAAAAGTAATAGGCACAATCTTTACATATGCATTTTGGTGAAAGAAGGAATAGTAGTGCAGTGTTAAAAGGCACCAATAATCAATAATTGGGCCTTTTTTAAAAGCCAATAACCATCTAAGAAAATGACATTTGGTTCAAAGTTATAATTTAAGTATTGTATCGACTGGCATGCATCTGAACCCCTGGCAATTTATTACACAAACCTAACGTGTGCCCTTGCAAAATCAAAAGGATTTCACCAGTGGACCTGAAAGTCGGTTCAGTACAAAAGGACACACCGAAGCTCTTGGCCTGTATTTAACACTAAACTGTCTTGTTCACCTCCTCTGAGAACACGTGTCTAACAAAGAGCTGCACAGAAGTATTTCTCTTAAAGCAAGTGTGAATTTTTTTATCCTGTAGCATTGACCTATTCCATGTGCTATGAAAACATTAGGCACAGACCACAATTTATGCTTTCTCTTAAAAAAAATACGCTATGTGCAAGTGAGGTTCACACAACAGACTGACAGCTACAACAGTAAGCTCCTGACATTTCCCAAAGAAAAAGGGTCGGTTWGTTTTCATTTCCTAGGCAGTGCTGCACACTGCTGTGTGCCACTATCATGTCTGCGTTAGGAGCACGTGTGGAACCAGTAAGGAGAGGCTTTAGTACACCCTAAAGGACACTACACCGATACCGTGTGCTGATTTAACTGGGGCAAGAGAGGGAAYGACTGAAGAAATCATTGTAGAGGGGCAGCTGCAGTCAGCCAGCCAGCCAGCCAGGGAGGGCTACTGCTTCCTGCAGAAAGAATGCTTTGGAACTCACGTTTACCTCACAGGTGCCCTCAAACTCCCCCACCTGCACGCAATGGAATACAGGGGTGCACAGCATGGGAAAAAAAAGGGGAAATGAGAGGGAGAGCTTCTGTGTAAGTTGTACCAAACCGAGCCAGTTTATCCCAAAGCGTCATGCCCAGGGTAGGGTTTATGCATTGCAGATTTTTTGTACAACTGGAAATTGTACAATATGTGAGCAGAGACAGAGCCGATTATTACCTGCAGTACCTACTACAGTCCTCAAGTATATAATTTATGGGTAGCTGCATACTGTGGTGTTGATTGCTTCCTCTTAAATCTATTACAATTCTGAAGGCTACAGTGTATTCTGACACAAAGACAACTTGTCTACAAGGGGGAAAATATAAGATAGTAACTAACTAATCTGTTGTACGAGGAGCCTCCTCTGATGTGGTAGTTACTCCATGCCCTTTGGAAGATTTTTTATTTCTGACTTTCTTCACCACCTCTGTTGAATTGTTCTCCCGACAATTTCACAAGAGTTCAGTGACCCTTCTTACAGCTGCCTTTGCCTTTTCCAGGATCCCTTTTAAACTCACTCTTAACACCACGGCAAGCTGTTCAAGTAAACATTTCTCTCTGGCAAGTTTCCAGACACCACAAATACTATCAAAACTCTGCATTTGATTACATGTGCCCGTTTTCTTTAAATGGAGCAGGAATTAGCCCGTTTCCTTGGCTTAGGGTCCCGTACATCCCTGTCTTTTGAACACATACAAGATGAACAGAGCGTCTCTGACAGTCTCCGTAGTCCCAGCCTGAACACGCTGTTGGAGAGGCTATAAATCACACAGTTGCAGAAACTATTGCTTATAGCAAGCCACGTTGTTAGGAAGGAGAGTGCCGGGTTTTCCAACACCCTCGAGCTTTCCAGCAGAAAGTAAATGATATAAGGGAGCCACAGCACGTAGAACACACTGGTTATCCGGAACAAAACCATGGCATAGCGGCGGTCGGGGCTGTGCCCAGTCTCCCCGGCAGCATCCCCCTCGTGGTTAGGAAATCGGGCTCTCCGATCACTTATCTCTTTGGTGTGCTGCCGGCAAATTTTAAAGATGTGGAAATAGGTGAAACATATGACAAAGGCAGCAGGAGCGTACAGTAAGCACACGATAAAGCCGGTAAAGTAGGCATTAGTTAGCCAGGAGGTAGCACACCATTCAAAAATATCTCCATGGTAACCAGGTTTCCCCCAACCAAAAAAGGAAGGCAAGAAGATCAGACAAGAGTATATCCAGATCAGACTGATGCAGATTCTCAAGCGACAAGGTGTGACCAGTTGATTATAGGAGAGAGGCTTTGTTATGGCGAGATAGCGATCCACACTGATGCAAGCAAGACACGCCATAGATACGCTTTTGAGCACAGAGATGATGTATCCAAAAACTTGACAAGTCAAGGACTCATGGACACCTGTTGAGTAGTGGAGCAGTGACAAAGTAGGAACCAAGCAGCTGACTCCAACAAAAAGATCAGCATAGGCCATGGTCTGAATAAAATAGCTGGTGGTGTAATGGTGCAGGAGTGGAGCGCAGTGGAAAACAAATATCACAGTTAAGTTACCCGCAATAATTAAAAATGTTAGCAAGACAATAACGACTGTCTCAAGGATACAGATGTCAACTGCATTGTAGTGACCAAATCCAAGAGGGCAGGAGAGGTGCTCAGATATGTTCATAACACTACTGCTCATATTCAGAGTCCTCCATTCAATCCATCGGGACTGGTTCATGTTTTGTGCTTAGGGAACTGTGCAATCTGAGCCTTAGTGAGCAGGTGACCTGCTGAACAGCAGCTAAACAAACTCTGCTTCAGCGCCTCACGATCTCTCTCTGCAGACACTGCCAGTGCTTACATGGGAGAGGATTAGAGTCCCATAGCTGTTGATGCCTCCTCAGCATCAGTGCATCACCTCTGGCACACCTTGGCTTTAAGGAAAGAACGAAAGAAAGAAAGAGAGAAAGAAAGAAAAGAAAAACAAAAGCCAGAAAGAGAAAGGCCACTGATCAGCTCCTCCAGTGCTCTTGACCCATCTTTAGCAAACACAAGGCACTTCTAAAACAAACAAAAACTGACAAAAGAGACACATTCATTTCCCAGGGAAGGAGGGGAGGGAAATCTCTGACTTATTTTCCTGAGAAAGTCGTTTACTTTGGAATATACTGGGGAGAGGGAGAGGAAGGGAAGGAGGAACCTCAGTATAGCTCAGGTTTCCTGGACCAGCAGTTACTGGAGATAATCTTTACGTCTTAGTTTAAATCACAGACTGATTGGAGACTAAAGGAGAAAGTTCATCCTCTAATGCTGTCTTTCCTTGTTCGGTTCAGAAGATGGTTCTCCATCTTATCCATGCTATCCATTGGAAAGGTAAGGAAAACATTTTTGTCAAGGTTAATTCCAATAGACTCACCACTATTTGGGTATGAATAATGAATTTTATTTAGGGGGAGACAGATGGGGGATGAGGCAGATTTGTCCTCTGGCTCCCAAGAAAGAAAACATACATCTCACATACAATGAGGAAGACTGTGTCTATTCATTTAAAAATGAAAATAATTTAAGAATAGATTTTGGAGACTTATGTCAATATTTACAGTTCCTTTAAACAGTTATAGTCCATTACAATTACGAATGCCAGAATCATAATTCAGTGTCCCCACAGACAAAACAAATCCTCTTGAATTTAATTTCAGCAATGGCAATTTAAAATAACCATCTTTAGAAACTCTGCCATATCTACCACAGTGGATCAGTACCGAGGAGTTCATAGGTATATCCATGATATTGCTCACCTCTGTAGCAACAACTGAATCATTTCACAAACCCCCACACAACGAGCTCAGAAACTTCCATCTGCATTCTGCTGGGAAGCTAATGAAATGCTGATTTGACTAGAAAAGCTGCCATTGTTTACTACTCCATTATTCTGTTGCTCAGCTTCATCTTCTCAGGGRTTTAAGGTTTCTATATTTATTAGATGATCTGCATAATAAATAGTTGCTTTAAAAAATTGTTCTTCTATTTGCAGGACATTACCTTGTTCATTTTATTCACAGCTACGGAGAGAGAAAACATTAAAAGAAAGCATCTTCTGTGTTCAGTTTTAAGTAAATGCTTGATTAGTTCAGGAATCATTAGGCAGGTAATTATATGTATACAATCTTGGTTTTTGAAAGGCCCCTAAAACGTTAAAACCATCATTAATCCTAGAGTTCCTGAGACTAGAAGACTAGCAGTGAAAATTAATGAATCCACAGAAAATGATCTCCAAGGTCATTCAGCTGGCATTTGCTTTAAGTCCCTTTAAAAGTACCAGGATCTCTCTGATGTTTCTGATAGTCCTTGCCGTGTCTTCAGGAGCAATTTCAGATACTAGAAAGGCCAAATGTTCAATTCTGTCGCAGCACTTTGAGAGAAAGCATTCTTTTTGGAGTCAATTTCCTGTCGTGCATCGCCACGCTGTACAGAAAGTCCTTTCAGATTTTATAACATCCCCGAATATTTCCGCCTATTCGYTCCCTTTGTCTACAAGCAACAGAGCACGCATAAAATCACTCCTTCCTCCAATTCCCTGCTAAAGCAATAGAGAAGCTTTCTCACCTACACGCATCCTCACCAGCCGCTATGTCCAACACTTGACAGGGGAGTCCTGCTACCGCGGTGCGGCTGGAGCGGCTGCCGCTGCCTCCCTGCTCCCCCCGTGCGATGATTGCCTGCACCTGAGCCGCTCCTCCTCCTCTTCCTCCTCTTCCTCCTCCTCCTCCTCCTCCTCCTCCTCCTCCCCCTCCTGCAGCCGCAGCCCGGAGCGCTGGAGCGCTCCCGGCCCGTCCGATGGCAGCGGCAGCGGGCGGAGGGAGCAGCGCAGCGCGGGCACCGCGCCCCACCGGGCCGGGCACCCCGGCACGAACCGCGGCGCTCCGGCAGCCGCAGGAGGAAGCCAACACACCCCTCCTCGAGAGATGTGCATGCACAACCCAGGCATCATCTAACACTTCTAATCTAATAATCTACCGTCATCACCCCGCTAACGCTGCTCACTCGAGCAATTATTCCCACGTTACTAATTGTGCACACACCTTTTAAGCATCACCTGCTAAGGCTGAGCTTGGTAAAATATCTGCCGTAGTTCCACACAAATTTTCTGGTCTTCCTTGAAAGGCAACATTACAGCCCCCTTTTTAATGACGTCCCCCAATTAATTACTTCCAAACTTAAAACATATATGTTACAAACTCATCTGTACCCGGTTTCGACACTGTACCAGTATTAGTAGTACCCTAATTGCTTCAACGTCGGTTTAAATACAAATACTTGCAACACATTATTTTCCAAACTGAACCAATTAGCTCAGCTCTCTACTCCTGCAAACAGATGCAGCTATTTCCTGATTAAGTACTCAGAACTTTTGTTTACTTCGCGCTTCCTAAAAATAAACCCAGTCACAGAAGTACAGCCATCAAAGTTATCTTACACAGACACTCCATGCATCCTTAGACACTGAAACAGCAAATTTAGATACCAAAATACCAACCACAGAACAGCATTTTGGGCTATTGATCAGCAGAAGACGTGTCTTGGATGGCATCGGAGGCTTTAACCAACCAAGTCATTAGAAACCACAGGGATTTAAATCCTTCTAGTTCCAAGGCAAACCAAAGGCRAATTTTTAATAAGCTGCTCCTGAGTTAAGATCTTGTATTTCAAGTACTGCCTGGAGCGAATGTCCAAGCCTGAATGACAAGTCTGTAGCAACGTGAAGCAGCACAAACTGCAGCAGTGTAAAAGGGGTTTGCAGTAAGGGCATGTGATCATTCCAAAGTCTTCTATCACAGGATTTAAGAAAAAATTAAACTATCYCTGATGCCTCAGAATGGTGAAAGGCTGCAACAACAGACTTAATGACTAAATTTAGTCCCTGAGCACAGCTTTAAGCCCCAGTTATCCATACCARGGACAGAACAATAGGGAGAAATTTTTATTGTTCCTCTTCCCACTCCTCCTGTGGGGGAGGAGGAGGAGAATAAACAGCGTGCACAGGCATGGCAGTGCCCAGTACTTCTCCCACTTCTCCTTGGGACAGATCGTGGTTGGCACCAGAGATATAAAGGGCCACAACACCTTAAAATGGACAGTAGGGAGCCCCAAAGGCACACAGGGGCATGAGATAAGCAAAGRGACAGCCTGACAAAGCAGACCACAGGAACTACGTGCATCCTGCTCCACACAGATTTAAGGACTGGTAACTGCTAAAGCTTCCAAATGTCACAGCCACCATTGAGTCACCTTGATCTCAGGTCAGCCCCAGCTGGTGCCTGCTGTGTGTGCCCAGAGTGCTCAGCTCTGAGAGCAAGCACTCACGGCAGCCATATGTTTCAGGTCTGCTGCAAGAAATCCAGGCTCTGCCGAGCAGGTAACAGGAAAATCAATGGCAACCTCTGCTGGCTGGTTCTAGATGCAGGTAAAACGCCATCCTCTAGAGAAATTATAGCTAGAGGGACAAAGTGGTTCAAAAGTAGGGAAGTTTGACTTCTTTGGGAATACGAGCAGGCTTCCTTCACTATCAAAAATCCAGTCATGCTGCAAGCTGCCAGCGGCTTTATCACCCCAGCCACTCGCTATGAACTGCACCAGGCTGACGGCACTAAGTTGTGCTGTTTTACGTAAATTTAGAGGCAAGTGAATATTAAGAAGAAATCAGCCAGTCCTGATGAAACTATGCAATTACAGAGGGAATTTTACAAAATGTAGCAATAGCAGAATGTTGTGTCCGAGGTGGCACGTTAAAAGCTCTGAGTGAACAGTTTTTTTATTTGGAGATCAGAGACACATTTGGGCCTCTGGCACAGTTTTAAACAAAACATGCTTCAGGATTTTTTCTTAATTTGTGTTTTAAGAAAAGGAAGAGAGAAAGACAAAAGTTCTATTGGGAGAATTGCCTTACTGTCAGCAAGGCAGCATCCTACATGGCGCACAAGTTCCCATAGCTGGTTACATCCAGCTGGAGGACTGAGCACTCTTCAAGCTGAATAGAAGGAGCAATTCCACACCTTCTTCATAAATGACATCAGCTAGAAACAACACGAGTCGCCACACAAAACAGAAGACTCGCACCATCTGATCCTGCTGAAAACAGAGGGGATGTGGTAGGAGCAYGAGCTTTGTACACGCACAGCAAGGCTGTGAAAGCAGCGGTGATGTGTGACCCTGCAAGGAAACCAGATAAAGCTTCTCAGACAGAAAAAGTCCACATGGAAGGAGATTGAGAAGCTCCAAGCAAGAAAACAATCTGTTAGTCATTCTGTTTGGAAAGGAATAGCAATATTTGTTTCCTAAATCTCTTCTTTGTAAGGCAACAGGACTGATGGAAGCAATAATCCCTGCAGTGCACAAAGCAGCAGCTCAATCACACCGCTCACTTCTAGTTTGAAGTCCTTCCTTGTGAAATTACTGGATGGTCAGCTRGATTAAATGGACAACAATAATTTCYGTAAAATCTTTTTTAAAGGCACTGATGAGAGCAAGGAGGTGCAGCTGAGAGTGTGGGATGAGGAACACAGTATTTATTTAGATGCAGATCTGAACGACAGTGTTGATATACATACCAGCTCATCAGCTTCTATTTTTTCTGCCCAACTCCTTTTTTTTTGTTTGTTTTACAGTATCTTTTTCTTKTATATACTTTCTCCTAAGCCTAAAGAACAAAGGTGTTTCTTTCAGTTTGCTTTATTTTCAATTTTAACTATCTCTGGCATTTACTTGTCCACGTATCTTATGGACACCCTGGTTTTGCTTTTAATGCCTCCAGAATAATTCTGTTCTATAAAGCTTGCAGTTTTAGTGCAGCTTAAAGTAGCAGAGGAGGAAGGGAAATCATTTGTTGCCTTAAAAATTGTGTGCGTGCGTGTACATAGATGGGGTTTTCTACATCATATTAGTGTTTGAAGTTGCTCTATGAAGTCATATCAGTGCTGTATTTAAGGCAGAATTCTGTTCTGTTTGGTATTTGGAATATAAAGCCTCTTCCCCAAATCCACCCACTACAGCTGTCTATTTAAAACCTGCCACGGAGAGCTCGCGCTCGCACAGAACACACAGGGACTCTGACCTGAGCACAGGCGTGTGATGAGATGTAATGAGTACAKACATACAAATAAACCCTTTATTCTTCCTCAAAACGAGCTTAGGCTTCTCAAACTCCTTATATCCTATGGATACCATCTGATCCCATGCCCTGCTCCAAACAGGGCTGAAGTTCTAGGTCAGATCCAACACCACATTTAAGCCATCTTGTGCTGGGTCCTACATTCAGCTGAGCTGTGAACATCTCCAAGGACGGAGTTTTCACAGCCCCCGTTCCAATGTCTGACCACTCTCCCTGTGACTCCCACCAGCAGCTCAGAAGTTTTCTTGTTGTGGTTTTTCTTCACCCTCATCAAGGCTAAACACACTTGGGCCAGAGGTGAAAACCCAGACGTGTCAGTTCTGAAGGAAAGTATATTGTAGAAACTTTCAAACCATTTCTCCACCTGCTAGTCTCATTTATCACTTTTGCTGCCAGAGATCAGTTCCCTCCCTTCTCCCTCCCACCCTGAAGAATGGCACAAATCATTTCACAGAGCTATGGCCCACATACTCTGTGCTGCAACAAARATCAGGAGACACCAGGTACACAGCTGCATTTCTGAACTGCAGATGCTCTTGTGGAGCTCTTACCCCATGGGTACAGGAAAAAAGCCAGCACAGGCCTTTCCTGCATTAGAGCAAACCTGGATTTGGTGGCAGCAGCAGAGTAGGTTCTGTAAGGTGGGGGAGAAGGAAGGGGCTGGTGTAATTTGGAGTCAAGGGTGGGGGCAGTTCAGGAAAGACTGGAAGGGGACAGCAGCCTTCTAAAAGGTCAAGAGATGTGAAGGGAGCTAAAGATCCCTTTGCCTTTTACTACTACTCCTCCAGCAGGCTCAGGTTCAGCCTGATCCTCAGCTGGACTCAGCTCAGTCCTTTGCTGCTTCTAATGATGCAAATATTAGCCAGTATCACATCAATGTTAGGTAATTGGGATGCTGTGATGCAGAACAAGAAGAAATGGGCAAATTTTTTTTTTCATGCRGATCAGTAGAGAGAGATGGGCATTCACATTTGCAAGTTTATTGTGCAGTCTTTTCATGCTGTTAAGCAACAATTACATTGAATGCTTCTGAAGTTCGAGACTTTCAAATTACTCCTAATACTATTCATGTATTTAATAAATATTAAGCAAGTTTTTGGAGTAAATTGCTACAATCTCCCTTTAAACATTGCTGCCTGTGATCTCACGGAYTGCATTTCAGAGCATCACAGAATGGTTTGGGTTGGAAGGGATCTTAAAAAGATCACTTTGTTCCAACTCTCCCCACCATGGGCAGGGATGCATACAAAGCAAATACTTATCTGAATTTCACATAAAAGAACATTTTCCTTAAGAAGGAGCTTCCCTCAAGATGATCTTGATGGTCCTACGACAAACTGAATCCACTTTAGAAGCTCAATCCAGACTGGCAAACACCACCAAACTCCTGTGCCCTGAATTAACAGAAATAAAACTCTGTGCAATAAGCTACCAATCAAGAAGTGAATTTACTTCAGGGAAATGCTGTGCAGCCAACTGAATGGTGATAATTAACATTTTTCAAGAACCAAAGAGCATTTGCTTTAAACAGCACATAAGCTACACAAGGATGCTATTTACTGACTGACCATATGATAAGAAGCACAAGAAAAACTTCTTAGGATGGTATGAAAAGCAAAAAATTAAACCTCTGCCCTCAGACAATTTCATGCAGGTGCCACTAACTCTAAACCACCTGCTCCTACGCTACCRGCACTTTAAAAAAGAAAAGAACAGRATACTGGCAAACACCAACTTACTATCTCCCACTGCTGCCATCTTTCAAGAGATGATTAAAATATTAAATCACGGGACAAAAGACAGCAATTAAGAGAACTGTAAATGAAGAAATGCTGAAATATAGAGAACAGTCTGCACAGTGCAGATAGCATTGCCCTTTCCTTTCCCGTGGGAATCATTTTTCATATTTCAAAATAACACGTAAGAGATTTTAGTACTGCATTCATTCAAACTTTCTGGAGGCATATTTTGACATWGTTGTGCTTTTACTAATACTCTGGTCCGTGTCAAGCCAGGAATTACATTCCATAGACACTGGTATTCTAAAAGCATATTTCAAGTGGGCACCAAGAAAGTGTATGCTGAAAAGGATCCCAGCTCACCTGGCAGGAGCGTAAGCTCAGTCAGTATTAGCAGTAATTCCACTTCAGCAGAGCCAGAATAAGAAATTTTCAAGCTATTAAAAAAAAAAATCCCAAACATTGTGATCGCCCATTTGGATCTTTCACACGCTGCAAGCCAAACAGTTGTGTTAAACTACAGCACGACCTTTTAAAAGGCAAGCAATTTTGATTTAATGAGTTCAACTGATGAATAATTTATTGCAGCCTTAATTAGGCAGCCAACTTGTAAGGCCCATGCAAAAGAACTAAGAGGATAAAGAACTAAGGATAAGGACACTAAGAACACGAGGATTGAACCCACATATACCTGCCTGTCTTTCAAAATCTCAAGTTTGGATGTACCACAGACCAGCTCCACTTCAGCCTAATTCTCTCTTCTCAGTATTGTGAAGTTTGTCACATCTTATGTGACAAACACACGGACACACATCAAGAACAGATTCAAATCCACTCTCCATGGATGTGGCTTGGGTTAAACATTCTCCTGGAACATCCAGTCTTAGCCAGACAGGCTGGCTGGAAACACGTGCCCGGTCACACCAACAATTCATGTTTTAGTTGATTATACAATTGACACATTCCACCCTAAACTTTTCCTTTAATAGAGATCTTTTAAAAATAGTTCTTCCGAAAGGACACGAGAGGTGGCTCAGAAAAGCACTGAACAAGCAGGATCGTTGAGGAGATGAAGTCACAGCTCCAACTGTTGGYATGGGCAAAATCAGCTCAGAAGCACAGAGCCACTGTTTGTTTAGTGCAGGGTCCACTGGGGAGCAGGTGGTACCAACCCCAAACCCCAGTAAATCCAATTCCACTACTTCTTGAGAACAAAAAAAGCTAAAAATAATCAAAGCAAATAGTGGATTTTTAAGACTACTTTTAAACTAAGTGTTACTCGGGATTACTATTCCACCACATCGTGAAGAAACAGAAAAGAGGAAAATGATATGGCACGCTAACTATTTATAACCTGAAGGGTGGCACATTTTCTTTTTACGGATTTTAAGCTCAGCTTCATTTAGACCAAATCTTCCTCCCAGCTGGAAGTGCTGAAGAGGTACCACTTCTGTTCTCCTCCAGCATGGATCTATACACACTTGCATCAATATCCACGTAGGAGAAAGGACAAGGAACAGCTTCCTACTGAGAATGATCTACAGGGAAAATTTTGCAAATAACAGTGGAAGTACATTCCTGGGTAACTCACAGAAGTGGAATCTGGAAATGAGAGGTGTTAGGAAAATGCCACTGAAAGCAAGAATTACTGACCTTCCCCCCCACGGCCCCCAGTTAAAAAATAGCTAATTAAAATTTATAAAATCATCATACATCTGATAACTATTTTTCAAGATTAATGACATCTAAATACATTCAACTTCCAAAAACTAGCATTTTGTCTTATTAGATAATGAGGACATTTATATTTATAGACAGGAATTGGCACATGTAAAATGTTATGTGAGCTGAGAAATCATTTATTCTAGAAGAAATACCAAACCTGGTATTATTTGCCATCTCTTARGAAAAAAAAAAGAAATTAAATATTTATCAGCACTAAGAATAGGTTAAATATAAAGACAACATTGAGATCTACAAATCCTTTTGGAAAGGACACTATAAGGGACTGGAGAGGTCAAGTCTATAGATTGAATTCAAGGCCAACTTCTTTCACCAGTATTAAATTCACACATAAACCTCTCCCCTCTGCTCAAGATTATGGCTTGAAGCTGAAAGTCACTCTCTTAGTTCATRTAATTTAAAGATATATCACATAAAACTGCCCCAAACACAGAATATCAATGAAACACTGCCTCTACCTCAGTGACTTTATAGCCACTCCATATATTGAAATAAAGATATTAGAAATTACCCTCTTAACAGTTAAGGTTTTCTAATGCACTACCTAAAAGAATTAAGAATGAGAAACAGCAATTTTTTACAAAGGAAAGGTTTTACACAAGTGATTTGCATTCATTTTTCTGTCTAAGTTACAAAAATACTCAGTAGTCAAAAAAAAGGCCACAGAAATGGAATATGGCTAGATTTTAAAAAGCCTTATTTTTCAGCTAGCGTCCTAACCCAAGCACTCACAGGGGATGAGCTTTGCCACATTTCCTTTCACCCCCAAAGAAGGTTCTTCATAACACAAAGCAAAAAAAAGTAAGGGAAAAATGGTTACATTCAAAAARCTATATTTTATTGTTATGGCAACTGATGTGCTAAAAATAAAGAAATAAAGTTGTTATGGCAACTAGAATTTTAAAGGCAGTCAAAAGTAGAATAATCAAACATTCTGCTGGCTTAAAATGTAACATCTATGAGTCAATTTACAGAAAGAGCTTCAGAGACAAGTAGAGGTTGGGTTTTTGGGGGAAGGGGGTGCTGCTTTAGAGATCACAATTAGTACAATTCCAGAGAACTCTAAGGAGTACAGGGTGAGTAGAAARTTACACGCTACAAGTTCTCAGAGTCAGGAGGAAGAAACAAACACCTTGTACCACTTATCYGATGTCCTGGGGATTTTACCTAGATCCATGAACTGTACCAGGCTGCCCAGAGAACCTCTGGCTGCCCCTGGATCCYTGGAAGTGTCCAAGGCCAGGATGGATGGGGCTTGGAGCACCCGGGGCTGGTGGAAGCTGTCTCTGCCCATGGCAGAGGGTGGAAGGAGGATGAGATTTAAAGTCCCTTTCAACCCAAACCATTCTAGGATTCCGTGATAAAGGTTACTTAATGATTTTAAATTAAGTACTGAAAAGTTAGGAAGTACCAAAATTTGTATGAAGCAGCAGAGTTCTGTCCCTTTGTATGTATGGAATTATAAAGATGCCTATGACTACATGATGATAATATATTTACATTTCTGATATGCCCCTGATGATCATTACAGGGCTCCTAATTACACAAGCACTTCCATGACAATCTCAGAGAACTCTTCTCCAAGCCATTATTTCTCAGATTGTCAAAACTGCTACTTCTATTAAAAATTAACAGAACTGTGTGCACCGTGCAATATTCCCAAACCCATACTGAGACGAGCCTTAATTAATAATAAGCAAAGCATTTAACAGATACTGCAGGAAATTATGACTAGAAACAGCAACTTGTACTGGAAATATTTGCACTTACACCATGTGCGTAGCATGTGCTAGGATCCCACTGTAAGCTGGTATTTTAACACAGCACGTGCCTTGTGTTTTGGCTTCACTGAAAATTAAGGTTGCTACCAGCAGTACTCAGAACTCTTTCCTGACCCACAGGAAAAGCCACAATCTCACAAGAGCTTCCAGGGAGCATGGCCAAAATCACAGCTCCAAGCCAGGCTCTTCACTTGCACTAAAC
The DNA here is from genome assembly GCA_003713295.1 of Parotia lawesii. Lineage (NCBI taxonomy): Eukaryota > Metazoa > Chordata > Aves > Passeriformes > Paradisaeidae > Parotia > Parotia lawesii. Next base: position 898,072 of record RAHM01000216.1, read on the forward strand.
GGAAAAGAATCAGATTAATTCCTTATTGCAGCGCAGAAGTCAGATGTACACTGGCAATTCAAACAATACACAGGGCTGTGCAGCAAGGCTAACACTGAAAATTCAAGTGTATTTCTGCAGTTTTGCTTCCCCAGCCCCAGTATTAATCCTTGAGGCTGGATATACAGTTAACTCATTCCCTCTGAAGCATCATGTGAAACTAGCATTTCTAGAAGTACAAATCATGTGGGTAAATATCTTACCTAGTGGATCCGTGACCAACCAACAGCTTCTGCAAAGGAAACTCCACGTACAACACTCACTGTACACCCATTTTCATGAGTCAGGGTAAATCTGAGACATGGGAATATCAAGACTTTAAATGAAAGTTTCAGAAGTACACTGCCTCTGCCTGGGCTGCACGTTTTCAAGGCTCGTTGCTGACTCAACCAGACACTGCAGACGGTCCTGAAAAGACAACCAGCTACTGCTGCTCTGAGCTTTCTATGAAATTAGTTTCCTCACTGTGTAATAGCCTAAACTTAATTGAGTGCATGGCTGCCTGAAATATACGGTTTTGAGTTCAAAGAAAATGAGCAGACATCCAAATATTACCCTTGACTGCCAGCTGTGTAAATCCCCTGCTGGCGTTCAGCACCAGGATTCTTGTTATATCAGGGGCAGCCATTCTGCACTGAACACACATGTACACACACATATATAAGAGTATCACCAAAGAATATTCATTCTAGCATTTGTGGCTATATTTTATCCCTAACGTGTGTTAATGTATTTTCAAATTCCCATTAAAGAAGAATTGGAGAGTCTTCACAGAAAGGCAAAGGAAATCCTAGACAAGTGACAACGAAGACCAAAAGAGCTTTCTGGAATCACATTTACAAACTCATGAAAGAAAGGGGGCATGGCTCCAAAAGGAACCTCCAATTCCTCTGCCATACAGGTACCAAAGGTATRATGAGACTGCAATGTTACATTAACCTACCAAAGGCTGCCTCACCTGCCCATCCTGCCCAGCCCCAGCGCTTGCTCCCATCTCACACCACACCTGAACAGTGAATCTCCCTGAGAGAAAGGGGGGAAGGAAATTTTCTAAGTAAAACTCCCCAATTACTGTGACTAGCCCTGCAAATGCTAGGTAAGGGTATAAAAAAAGAGATGGAACATGCAGTAGAAGAAACCTCTTTTGGCAAGCATGCTGTCTGAAACTGCAATCCCCATTAACGAGGATTTAGTTTTAATCCAGGCTCTATCTTGTACTACCGAGTCAAAAAAAAGGCTGTATTTTGAAATTGGATTGCTTTGAAGACAAACCAGCCATATGAAGACAGCTTTGTCATATGCAGGATATGATTAAAATATGTGAAGCTCCATATATCAGTATTCAGTTGTCAGTTTAAAAAACAACTGATGAAAACTCTCAACAAGAAAAAAAAACCCTAGCTGCCAAAATATTTGTGTGTGTCCACAAAAACCTACATAAAAGATTGTTAGAAAGAGTATATGCAGCAGCAGACTGCAATCAATCTCCTTCTGGTTAGTTTACCTCAGCAGCTGCAAATTTCCTTGCTGATAGGGGCCATGACTCTTAATTTGTACAACCACACTCATCACTGCAAAGGGAAAAAATTCCTTAATGGATACAGACTGTAAAGAAGATCTATAGGTTTCTCATCCCCTTTGAAGTGATTACTGTAAAATCTACCTTAATGCTAGCTCAGGCCCTCAGAAGAACATCCTAGAGAACACACAAATAACCCTGCCATCTGGGGTTTTACCATGAAGAAGTCGTACATAAAGTAAGGTAGCAAAAGGTTCAGAAGTCACTCCTGTATCAAATTCTAGTTTGGATTCAAGTGAKGTATTCATCATTTCTGTACGCTTTAATATTCTACACATGCAGCTCAAGCCTTGCTGGGTTTGTTCCTATTTCAATTGTTCTGAACTGCTGTCCACAGCCATGGTAAAACATGCTTCAATAAAGTGCTGACCACCAGTATTGGTGTTAACAAAGGCATTTTAGGAGACTTTAAACACCAAATGTTTGGATACTTAGTGTTCATCTCTAAGCACTTAGAGCACTCTTTCATTTTTATAGCATCAAACATYAACATACTGAAACCAGCAACTAACAGTCAGGAAAAGGTGGTTTGTTCTCTTCAACAAAGGTATTTAAGATTTCTAAAGCTCCAGCTCTGGAGTGCTGCAGCCAGTTATGCAAGCTTTATTTGAAAGCAGAGGCCGGTCGGGAAGAAGTGAATTGGAGAGGAAAGAGGAATACCAAGAGCAAGGTGATGGCTTCACACACAATTATCCCTCAGCAACCACAGCTCGTGCACCGGACACAGACACAACCATCTGCCTCAGGTAAGCAGTGCCCTGTGCTAACAGGGAAGATCATACACACAGAATGCCATGAAGGCAGCACACCCTGCAGAGAACTTCTAAAACCATCCAGCTTTACTCAGGGGTGTAGAATGGCAGCGTTTAAAATGGCTCTTTACTACAGCTGCTCTTTCAGCATCAGCATCGTTACTGCCACAGGAAAACCGAACACCTACTAACAAACCAACGTTCAAATTCTACTGGGACACCTATTCATGTTTTATCCAGGAAGGAATATCAGGGATTTTTTAAACAAGCTCTGAGGTGCCAAGAACTAGCAGCTCTTACCACACTCTAAGGGAACAGCGAGGCAGTGACACATCCCAGCTCCATCCTACTTAAAAACCACTTGTTATCTGCATCAATATTCATATATCCGGAGCTTATGACACTATCTGTTGCAATATCAATTCTCCCAGTAACCATCATTTAAACCTATTCAGGYCATAATACTGATACACCCTTGGTTTTATCACTGTTTGAAGTGGTGGGCAACTCTKCTCCCCTGATAATGGATCGTAAATTCACACAGACAAAACACAACACAGACTCCAAGAGGGCACATGCAAATCTCATTTACACTCCACCCTTCGGAATAAATGTGTCAATTTATGTGACTTTTAGGGCAGAGAGGTCGTACATCACCTCAAGAGCCAGGAATTGTATTGTGAGTGTCATTTTAGTGTTCTCATATGTGGTTATGTACGGAAAAGAAACTGCAGAAAAATTCTTAATGCAGCAGAACATTTCATAATTTTATGCAGGCCCTGAAAATAAAATACTACTGGTGATATTTTYCACCTCAAGTATCATACATAAACATTAAAATTTAGATAACATAAAAATAAAAATTACTAAGTGATGCTCCTCCTTTATTTCCTGAAGGGACCTGTCACTAAACTGATGAGCTCCTTTGAAGATGAAGAGTGAGCATAAGATTTTCCYTTTTGTGCACACAAAATTGAAAGACTTTCTCCAGATGAGTGCTAAATGAATCAAAACTTGGCAAATTAAATTCACCTTAGGGACATTTTATTCCTGAGTTTGTACGAGTAATATTAACATTTGCTATGGAACTAGGTACCCTGGTACRTTTATCATAAACTAAACCTTTTATCTGAAGTCTGAATTTAAATGAAGCTGTTTAAAAGAATTAAAATTGTATCAACTTCTACTCTTCAGAGACAATGATTTCTGGGAAGTATTTTCAGTTCATACATACTTTATTGTCCCACAGTATTGCAGCACCACTAAAATAATTCAAAGTAGGTGACTGTAACTGTCAGCACCAACACATCAGCTTACACCAAAAATGAGGCTTCCCATCACTCCAACCAGCAAGAGCTGATTTGTCTCTACAAACCACATCACATTATAAAAATAGCAAGAACCTACTTGCCACGAAATGAATGATGTCAGTTTAAGAGAAGAGTTAAGTAACAGTCATCCTATGTGTACCCTTTAAGAAAAGGTGGGGAATAGTAAAACCTAAGAAACTGCCTATACACACTGAATTTAAAAGAAACTGGAAACTCAGAAAAAGTGATCACTTCCTCCAGAATTATTTTGCCTAATACCTCATTCAAAAAGCAAAGTAACAGGTATTAGCTCTCTTTTCAGTCAACTGAAAGCAAAAATCACATTTTTATTATAATGATCATTGATCCTGATGTAAGAGGATCTTTTATAATTGCTTAGCATACTGCTATGCCATCCTTGAGATCTATTTCCTTTAAAAGGCAAGGGAGACAATGCCTAATTAGTAAAGAGATGAAATAAAGACAAAAAAAAAAAAAATATTCCTTGCTATGGAGGCCTCAACTCCCCCATTTGCAATCAGGACAAACAGATGCAGCATTCTGAACACAAATATTTCCTACAAAAATACCCTAATGTTTCAGTCCATTAACCAGCCTGCTGTGGCAGCTGGTGAACAGTCATCTTTTTAATTAGACACCCTTACTGATTAATTAGTCTCAGAACACTGAGCAGAGGAACCCTGCACGACGCCACTGGGACAAAAAAATATTCCTCTTCCCCTTCTTAGTGCTAACTTAACATCCTCTGGTACTGCTGCAAATAACGAGCTTGATTCATTTCCTACTCACACTAAAACAGCCTTCCTGTGCAAGGAATTCTCTCAATTCCCTGCTAAACTGTTGCACACAAATTGCATTTGCTTCACACAAATAAAATAAATGCAAAAACTAAATGAACAAAGCCACACAAGCACGGCATCGAGGCACCAGCTTCAAAGTCAACTGGATTTAACCTTCTTTGTAATGAAACAGCGACTCGCTTCTGATCTCCTCAGTTTTCCTTTTACTAACTATGCAAGAAAACTGGCAATAAAAATTAAAAAGCCAAGTAAATATGGAGTACGAAACAAAGCAGCAAGTACCTTTTCTTGTTTGAACAGTTCAGGTAAATTCAAAGTTTGAAAAATAAATATATTTTTGCATTAGGTTTACATGAAAGTTGATCTTCCATCCTTGGAGCTCAGTTCGAAGACAGATGCACCAAGAAACAGATTAATAATCAGAGTTAATTCAACACATGGAAGATTGTGCTTAAGCACATRCTGAAACTTCWACAARGGGATTTSCTATTTTCATCTATYCTAACTTTTAATTTTGACAAGACACAATCCAGAAACCTGCAACCTTAACTTTTGGGGTTTTTTTCTTTTTGCTTTAAAACAAGAGGATTTTTCTTGTAGGAATCAGAAATAATAATGCTGGTCCAAACTGAACACATAAAGTACATATATTAGCACTGAATTGATTAATTTCATCCAGCCCCAAATCCAATCCACTTGCTCCATCTTCTGCAGCAATGGAAAATACTTTCCTAGAATTGCTCGCTATTGCATGACAATTATACTGCTGGAGTAGTGATACCCCTCATTAGTGCCATTTTCAATTTATTCAATTACTGAGATCCGTTATTTTCATGATATGACAATATTTAATCCYCAAATCAATGCCTCTCAGAGCTTGGAAGAATTCTAAGGATTTTCACTCTTATGTGGAGTGACTTGAAATGTTATTGGTCCAGACACAAAACACCAAAAAATACAGTCAGCAGAAAAAGCTGGTTTTTGGCCAAGTCTTCTGAAGCCTGACCCTTTAATTAGTTATTATCTCTAACTGTTCTGGGCTCATACTGCCAAAGGAAATTATGACAATAAACAAATAATCTTATTTTTGGTTCTCTTACAAGCCATTTGGAAGGACAGCCATTCAATCTTTCTTTAAGACCTTCAACTCAATGTCACCATCCAGTTGAAAAGCAGGCATTCTCATTCCTATGCAAACTTCCATTGTTTTGAGTAATATTAACACTGCCGACATCTACTTTATCTGAGAATAGGCTTCTTTTTCTGATCTTGCTTTAAAAAATAATACTAATAAATTTAAAACAAGCTTCGCTTCCTTAAACCACAGCAGCAGCTGCATTTAAAATAAGTCTATACATGCTGTTAGATGAACATACAGTTCATTTCGTAAGGGAATTCATACTGTAAACTGGAAGTCTTTTAGGAATAAATGATACATTTTAGAACCAGAAATGCTACCTTAAAACAGTCCTCAAACTACAGAACGTGAGCGACAGCCTTCTGTTTCTGCTCTCATTTTACTCACACAACTACACGCAGCCCTGACAGGAAAGAAGCCTCACCCTACAAACCCAGCAGTGAGAACACACACAGGAATGAAACCAACTAAAACAGAGAAGCAAAATTCTAATAACAAGCAGTGTAAGGTGCAATAAATAAAACATCTGTCCCCACGCAGACACAACAAGTGTTTTACACTGAGCTGCTGCATCACTGTCATCAGGTGACGGCAGCTTTGTGTCATGTGCACGCTGACACCTGCTCTGACACGGCCACAGCGGGGCAAGGRGAGCACGATTCTCCTTTGTACCTGAACAGGGTGCACTGTGGCTGGGCACCCACCAGTTTATCAGAGCTCTGAACACRCCTCAGCACGGAAAAATTCATCTGGGTCTCTGCAGAGGGACCAGTGAACACGAAATAATGCCACGCGGGCAGGAGAAAACGCTCTRGCAATGAACTGACCTCAGCTCGTGMAYGTTTTTCTACTTATTATTCTCTTAACAAACACATCAGACATGCTTCTTCAAAGCTCTTAAAGTACCAGTATTACCCCTTCATTATCACAAGCAGATTTTTCTCACTCTGATCTTGTTTTCCTTAAAATAATTACATAAACGAAAATGCACATTTATCCCTTCTGATGTGTATTTTACTTCCCCCTTCCTGTCAGGTGCCACGTGCAGCTCTGTGAAGAGCCCATGGCACACATGCCTGCAGGGGAAGTAAGGCACATTTTTGATTGTCAYACAGAACAGATTTACATATATGTCAGAAACGAAGCAGCTGCCAAATCACAACTCCTACTCTCTAAAATTGCATGCAAGGCCTACTATTGTGCTCCAGTCAAAATTCCTGAGCAACTCATGGTAATCATCAAGCTGGAACTCAGCAGGAGACCTAAGAGAGTGCAAGGTACTGCTTGTCAGTACTTGTGAGAGCAGAAGTATTTCCTCCTCCCTTCCCTCCTGGAACTCCAAACTCACCTAGAGATGGGAAATGAACGCTCTGATCTAGGGGAAAGGGAACACAGCTCACCAGATCATTCCTGACAGACTGCTGATCTCCAGTGCACAGGACCAGAGGACACGGAGGCCTTCTGGAGAAAATACGTGCAGCATCGATTTTTCTAAATGAGACATTATATTTTGCTTTCAGTGCCGAACTGAGACTCTAAAACAAGCCCCAAATTACCCTCTCCTACAGAACACACTGAACCAAGCACTCCTGTAGCTGAGAAACACTGCAGCAGGTCCCAGCTCTGCATGCTGATGGATGTGTACAGTACAAATGCAYAGCCAGATTTCTTAGGTGACGGGACTTAGAGCTGGCCAGTCTAACACAGCACTGCTGCACRAGACTGGAACAGAACAACAGATGTGTCTATACCATGGTCTCTGCACTAAATTTAAATGCTGAGAGTCTGCTGTCTTTCAGAGCATCACAAGGCACACAGTTKTGGCCTGCCAACAACACAGCTCTCGCTAGTGAGCACAGTTCCACCAGAAGTCAACCAGCAACACTGTAGGAAAGTCAGAGTTTTTACCAGATTTGGCTCTGTCCCCGTAAGAGGCAACCATAAATCAGGTTTTCAGTACTCAGAATCCCAGGTATCGGGTTCACCTTTCAAGCTGTGACAGTACCAGAGGTTTTTCTAGCGGTCTCCAGTGCCCTCTTTCTCACGGAGGTGCCGCAATTGCCAATTTAACCCAGGAGTGCCGGCCAGGCYGGATGAGCAGGCTCAGAAAAAGGATCTGTTACCTCGGGCAGCACGGGATAGAACCTCAGGGCTGCTCCAGGAACTGGGCAGCAATGGGGAGCTGTCTGAGGGGGAAAGAGGTGCTGGGGGCTCGTGGGGTGTCAGTAAGCAACGGCTCAAGTTCACAGATGTTCGYACCACCTCCTACTTCTGCTGTCTCAGCCCACTTCATTCCCAGGACTGCAAGAGCAGAGCATCAGCAGCTCTCCCCACCAGGAATGGCTTCCAGGAGCACGCTCAGGAACGCAGAACACACTGCTCAAGGGCTCAACACACCCACAAACACACCCAGCTCCCAGAAGAGAAACGTCAAGCAGAACACCAAAACACAAGGGGACAATGAATTTGTGCAAGCACATACATAAACTGGAAGAATCAAGATGAAAATTATGGGTTTGATGGGAAGAACAAATAATTACAAAATAAAAAATAAAGTTTGTGTTGTTGATATATTAGGATGGTAGCATACAAATGATGCAGAGAAAAGAAATCAGTTCTGCTTCCTCATACAGGAGAAGCAAGTGAACAGTCATTAATACCCAAATAACTCTGAAGCTTAACATTATTAAGTTGTTAGGATAAGGTTATTATTGACACACATAAGGTAACACCACAACCAAGAGTTTACTAGTATGCACTACTAAAATATATATTCTACTACTCTCTCTGCTTAATTCACATTACTGACACACAAAATGAAACTGAAAAGTTCTGTTCACAGACATAAATATCAGKTAATAATTCATTAAAAAAAAAAAATCAGCTGACTTTTTTTTCTGGAGTATCCCATATTACTCTTCCCAAAGATGGGCCTAGCTTTGGGCACAGGCTCTCTCCTGTTCATTTCTTTCATGAGTCTTTTACTGCCAAATTGATGTGATCACCAGCAGTTCAGAGTCAGACTACAGAAAATGTTTTGTCATTTCAGAAGAAAAATTATTTACTTCAGAAAAAAACCTGTTTGCATAAACGCTTCAGTTCAGCAGAGGATTTAAATTTTTCATCAGTAACACTGTAATATTTTGTATTATTATATTAAATATATTATATATTATACTATATATTGTATTAAATACTGTATGAAATATCATCTTCCAAAATACACATCACTGCAACATTTCTGTAGTGAAAAGGCCAAGTGTAACAAAGTATTTTTGAGGCACAAGGCCCCAGCATSAAAATAAACCTTGCATTTTAGAAGTTTTCCACTCCCTCCTCCGCCATGAAACAAACATCTTTCCCACTTTTGGAAAGCAGGAGCAAATAATGGAGGTGGCTTTGATGGAACATACAGCTGACAGATGTCCTGTGAATGGTTTCTAAGGAAAATATAACACAGCTACAACACCAAAGTGAAAAGTTTACACTATCAACGCATTCTTCCTTCTTGGTAAAGAAAGAAGAAGCCACCAGGACTGCTCTCACTCTGGGCACGCTTCTGAACTTCACAGACATAATTAATTATGTCAAATTAAGAGGACAAGTAGCAAAACAATAGGAGAACATTACGAAAGGAAACTCTGAGTAACAACCCCAGAATTTCTGCATGGCCAGGTAAGTCATAACCCAGATAACAAACCCAGCAGGTGCTCTGAGCAGCACATAAATCAATCTCCATCCATTTCTGCTATTAAAAGCGTGTTTGAGACTGCTGCTCTTCTCAGGGCCCTGCAGTGGCACAGCTCCAGAACCCCAAATGCTGAGACCACCTCTGACACTGCTACACAACACAGAGGTCCTCCCTCTTACCATCACAGATCTAAGAAGATCAAACAGCTCTGCAGGCTTCTTAGGATGCTCACTGACTGCACTGACGACATTAGGACACAGAATGGGAATTGATTCCCAAAAGGATTCTCCTCTCAGCTCACCCGTACAGCAAGGAGACTGATTTCTTGCTAGGTCAAAATGTTTCTAACATTCTTTTTAAAAATAAACAACAGAAAGAAGAAATACTCAATTTTTGTGACATTTTGTTTGGGTTTGTTTGGGATTAAGGCATCCATAAATCAAACTTTTGAAAAAACAAAGCGATGGATGTGAGTTTACCAAAAAACCCACAAGCAAACACCTGAACAAGCTGATGTTCTTATTATCATCACAGCAAGAGAACAGAAAGCTAAATGTCATGCACTGCTATGGATATAGGTCAGCAATTTCTATTGCTAATGCCATGCAGCAGGTACCCCTGGCAGGAGGCACAGCCACATCATCACAACTTCAGCTGCTTAAAACAARGCAAACTTTCACTCCTCTGCTGCCCTGCCACTGACTACAACTGCTGCCCAGCAGAATTCATCTTAACCAAAGGAAAGAAAAGCGAACAAAAGAAGGGAAGAACAAACAATAAATCCCTCACCATTGTGATGAGTAATCTGTATTTATCCAGCATTGCCTGGTTGTCGTGGCATCCTGCCAGCAGCTGCCAGATCTCTGCCCTCAGTGCCTCTGGAACACCACTCTTCACCAGAGTGGACAATCCATTCGGTCTCACCACAAGRTTATTGTGCCTGAAACAAAGATGAACATTTTCCTGTTATACTTCAACTACAGGAGTCAAAATAAAGATGAAAAACATCAAAAATCTTTAAAGTTACTCACTAAAGCAGAGTCAGCAACTGGCAACACAAACTTTTCTTCCACTGGTTACAGTAGTTAGTATTTGTCAGATGGAAAGCAAACACTCTGCAAGGATTTACAGTAACAACCAGTGGCAAAATGTAATGATATCCAAAKTCTCTAGGTGTGGAGACATTAATGAAAATTAACAATAAATGGYTGCAGGAATTGAACTAAGTTGGCTAATGAAGAACAATTTGAATTGAAAGAGAAAAATATGCCATCTGTGCAGACAATTCAATTTAAATATTTGTTCAACATACATGTTTTAGCTTAGGTTAAGAAAAATAAATTTTAAAAAATGTAAGCTGTACAGAAAAATACATTTGGGAAAACAAAGAAAAGACAATTTTAAGAGTACTATCATGAAGACTGAYGTTCTAGTTCCACGCTTCACGCCAAGAGTGCGTTCCAAGTCCCACAAGACAGGAACATCTGCACACACGTTTGTACAACCCCACGACTTCAAATAAATCTGCCTGTTGGTCTGAGCTGGTGCTTTACTGTCGGGCTCTACACACACACCAAGGAATGTGGGAACACAACCATCACTGCACCTGCACAACACCACAGAGCTTTCAGTGGCAGATGCTGAAAAGCTCCTTCTGAGCTAACAGCAATTGCTGATCTAGAGGAAAGCTCTCGTAGACTCGTGACAATTTCAGAGCAATGCAGCAGAAGGCTGCCCAAACTGATTTTGTGCTCTTTCTGCTGTAGGACGTGCTGTGCTCTCCAAGTGCTTTGACCACTGTGGTGTTTTCCAGCTCTCCTGGTAGCAGAGCAGTGAGAGTGGCTGTTCAGCCAAACGGCAGCAAGCCGTGATTAATTAAATCACCTGCAATTTAACCCTGGATTGGCAGTAAATGTTTAGAGTACTCATTCTATGAAACAGGTCACTAGGACATGAACAGTTTACCACTGCTGTTTAAATTTAAAAGGTACTCTAACCAATTTCTTTTTCCTATGCTTTGGGGATGATATCCCCATTTTTCCAAATGACCTGAGAATTGAAGAGTGTGATTACAAAATACCCCTATTCTTTTAAAAACAATTATTTTTAAATGTCCAGTACAAGTAATTTCATCTTTATCCCTTAGATACCCAAATAAAAACTAGTTCCTTATCTCTTTCTCAGTCCATTTTGCAGCCAGTCACATTACCCTAGTGGTCTTGCGATGGGAAAGAGCTAGAAAGAAAACCAATATTCACAGAAACATTAAAAGCACTAAGCACTYGACTTAAAGGACTTGCACAGGTTCAGAGGAGGCCACAGAGATGCTCCAAGGGCTGCAGCCTCTCTGTTACGGACACAGGATGGGATAGCTGGGGGTGTTCAGCCTGGAGAAGAAAAGGCTCCAGGGAGACCTTATTAAGGCCTTTCAGTACCTTAAAGAGCTTATAAAAACAAGGGAGAGAACCTTTACAGGGGCAGACAGTGACAGGACAAGGGGGAATGGTTTTACACTGACAGAGGGGCAGGGGTACATGGGTCTTGGGGAGAAATTCTTCCCTGTGAGTAGGTGAGGCCCTGGCACAGGGTGCCCAGAGAAGCTGTGGCTGCCCCTGGATCCCTGGCAGTGCCCAAGGCCAGGTTGGATGGAACTTGGAGCAGCCTGGGACAGTGGAAGGTGTCCCTGCCCATAGCAGGGGGTTGGAATGAGATGAGCTTTAAGGCCCTTTCCAACCCAAACTATTCAGTGATTCTATGACCAGACACTCTGAGCAGTTACAGAATTACGACATGCACATTGAGGAATAAACATATAGTAAATACATCAGAAAGCTGAAGCTCTAGCTGTGGATTAGTTTGGTTATTGCATGGATCTGGCCATTTGTGTCATGTCAGAAACACAGAAGGGCTGAGGACTGGGCAAGCTGATCAAATGAACAGCTAAAAAGGGACATTCCCAYAGGAACATGACAGGGACATTTTCAGCAGCACCAAGGAAACAACACAAATACACACGCTGTAACACCATCCTGAACATAATCCCAACTGAGAATTAAGCAACCAGACTTTACTGGCGCTGTCCTGCATTTGTATTTTATGGCAGAGGCAATACTTCAGCAATATGAGTCCATGCTGGACAGCATTATTAACTTCCACTGCCAGCTTTCCAAGAACTGAATGGCTCTTTGGGAAACAGCTTGAGCATCCATAATCCTTGCTCAGAACAACAGAAAACAGCATGAAATAAAATCTTGTCTTACCCTAACCTTACCCTTTATCATGTGGGGGGTCACCATTCGTGGATGCTGACATCTTTAATTTGTTACAAAATGCTGCAATTCTCCTGCACAAAACTCATAAACCCAGTTTTAAAATACCAAAGAGCAAGGACACAGAGCAGCAATGCACAGACTGTGCTCCAACTTGACAAACACATATTTCTGATCAAAGATTGTTATTGATCATTGCTACTGGGGTTTTTTTTTAAGAAATAGTTGACCAGTCAGCTAAACCAGCTTAGCTGGCAAGAACAAGTTTAATGCTGAGGATGCAGTAAATAGCAAAATAAATAGATACACCATTACTTTTCAATTGCTTGTTCTACCTTTTTGGTAAATTATCTTACTCTTATTTCTGCTTATATGTTTGAAGGAGAGTCTTGGAACAGTGTTTCTGCTGAGTCCAATAGGTTACAGTGACATTTTAATGAAATGACAAAAAGCAATTAAAATGCAAGAAATGTTTCATCTAAGAGACAAATCAGCACACCAGTTCCCCAAGTGGAAATGTTAATTTTTTGTTTATTTACTTTTTTTACAAGTGCACAGATCTTCTACTAACATATGGCGCAGTTTTCAACACACTAAAAGATTTTACTTCAATTTATTTTTAGCTTTCAGGTCTTTACCATTTTCATCTGTTACTCTAAGTTTTGTTCTTAAAATGTAACATAACACTATTCAAGAATTCAAGTAGTTTACAGACTTGAATTTCTCTCAAGAGGTAATACTGCTTGAGACATCCCTGAAGAAATGTTTGCTAGTCTTCAAACAGGCTGGGATCTCCCACTTCTCATCCCACTTTTAACTAATTTTAAGCTGTTTTAACTCCTGAACAATTCTCTGATTTATGTGTAAGTTATGCTAGGATTCCAAAATAGTTTGTTCCAAAAGTCTTTAAATGTTTTCTCGTGTTGATTAGTATACTTGAGTAACCAGAAGAAATAGTTGGACACATGAAACTTAAGACAATGAGCTGTGGGTGTCTTTTTACCTCAGCATGCTCATCCACAGAGCCCAGGTCTTTGTCAAGGACACACTTTAAAAATAGAAGAATCAACTGACAAATGAATTTTTAAAAAAACTTAAATTGAAAAGTAGCTTCTTCCAATCTTGGATCTTGGATTAAGGTCAGAAACTTGGGTGACAGAATAGTTAAAAACACCCAGAAGGAGAGGGTTCAGTTAAGCTCAGTAAAACCTTGTGATGCCTCACCCAGAAACCTTTGTGTGAGACTGCCATACAGATGAGGTCAGCAGCAAGAGGCTGCTTCTCCAAAGCTACAGAGCAGCCAAGTAAAGGGAGGAATTGCCCAAATAAATCCTTAAAATGTTGTTCATCTCTCTTTTTGAAGGCAGGAAAAGGGAACCGCCAATTCCAGATTAAGGACCTCTGATTATTTTGTCTCTGGCAGCAGGRGCTCCTCCTCACCCAGGGAAAACCAAGTAAGTGGTTCTGGCACTTGCTCAGGTCTCTGTGAGGCAGCACACAGACAGACTTTCTCCTCTCTTGGCACAGCGTGCACTGCTACTGAAGCACGTAATTAAACAACACAAATAACACTGTTGAGAACATAGTCTGGGCTTACAAATAGTCTTGGTTTTATTCAGCAACAGAAACAGTTCCAGTGAGGATTCAGAGTCTTTCTAGATTCCTTTTATAGTGCTTACATATAGCACATTTTAAAAAACAGGGGGAAAAGTGCTTCTAAACAAATTAAATGTACACCAGCTGGTATGAACGGCTTAGATGGGACACATGGGAGCTGCTGTGTCTGTCCTATCCTGGCACTGAGCTTCAGGAGGATTTAACACCCAGCCCCAAATGACCACAAAGTTCTGCCTGTGAAGACTCATACCTGCTGTGTGAGCACACACAAATACACTCTCAAATGCTGAACAAAACCAGACTTTTGCACATGCTATGGGAAAGATTTGTCAGAAAAAACTCCAAGTTATCAATACCAGTCCCCTTTAAATTAAGTTTAAAAACTACACTTCAATGTGTCTTGCATTTTAGTTTTCAAACTGTGTAAGGTGAAGAATTTCAAACCTCCTCCTCAGGAGCATAAAGTGTCATAAACCAAATAAAAAGTTAATATCTAAAATCTAATGTAAGAAATGAAGCATTACCATCTCCCCAGTAACTCTCCCCAGGAATACAAAATCTTCTCAGGACAATCCTTTGACACATCACCAGTGCCACTGGAGAGTTCATTATCACTCTCTGTAAAAATAAAGAAAAAACAAGAAGACAAAAGAATGCAGAGGTTTACCCAAGAGCACAGACACTACAGATGCATACGTATAGGTCTCAGACAATTTCTTCCTCATGTATCAGTTTTAAAAGCATAAAAAGACACCAAATTTTACTGGAATCATAAAGAATGCTTAGCAGAATTTACAAAACAAGTGTATTAATAAAGTTATCATAAAGTTTAAAATAACAGGACTAGGGAATAATTCACAGCAGTGTTATCAGAGAAAGAACTGGGACCTAGAAAAGCATTATGTGAGAAAAGTTTCAAGGCTGTCAACTCTCCATTTAACAAAATTTCACAGTGTTACCTAAAAGTCACAGCCACTCCATAGTTCATATAAAGAGAAGTCTCTGTTAAAGCACAGAAGATAATGCTGCTTCATTACACCACGTCCCTTTGGCTATCCTGTGGTACCCTGAGCACAGGAAGCTTTTTCTGAGCCACAAAATCTTTTTTTTTTTTAACTGAAGTAAGTTCGTGGATGAGCAGAAAAAAACCCAAGACTGTGACATTAAAGGTCATAGAGCATGGAACAGAGAGGATTACTTCAAATGAAGCCTCATGACTATTAAGAACGAAACACTTAGGGAGGGATATGTGCCATTATATGACTAACAGCCAAACCCAGAAGGGATAATGTGGGCCTGGAACAGCATGCTCAAATAACCATCCAATCCAAGTGCCCCTTCAGTTTCCAAGGGTCTCRTGGGCCTGTGCAGCTGCCCACAGTAAGCTGGACAGTCTAACTCCACATGGCAACTCCTTATGCAAATATGGTCTCGCAGTTATTTGGACTTTTCCCAGTTTTATCTGAATAAAACACTGATAAGAATTAAACAAGTGCAACTTCGACAACACCAGATGCTGGCAGGCTCCAGCTCTCAGTGTCTTTAGTAGGAAACACAACCCAAAAAGAGACACAGCAACAGCCCTGTTATCATCATCCCAGAACCCCAGAATGGGATTGGAAGGGTCCTTAAAGCTCATCCAGTTCCACCCTCTGCCACAGGCAGGGACACCTTCCACTAGCCCAGGCTGCTCCAAGCCCCATCCAACCTGGCCTTGGACACTTCCATGGATGGGGCAGCCACAGCTGCTCTGGGCAACCAGTTATCCTGAAGCCATGGACAGTCTGATGTTAGAGGGCTCCAAAGCTGCTCTTTCCTACGACCTGAACTGTCTCCAGAAGTTAAAATGTAACAAAAGAAGAACTGAAGCTACATCTGCCCCTCATGTCCCTCCAATACTCTTCCACACAGCTCTGTCACAGCTTGTTGCTGACCTAATATCCTGAATTCTCTCAGGCACATTAAACACTTCAGCTCCAGCTTTATGTCGACAACAGAGTAGTTCAGGTAGAAGAGGATCTTCAGTACTTGTGCAATCATCCTGTTAACTCTTCATCCTTATCACTGTCACTTCAATTACAGATTTCTAATTTATGTTCTTAGCAGCTGTCAAATACAAGTCATTAATGAAATATCACCAGTGCTTGACTTTGACAGTGAGCTGTGAGGACAAAGACAGCACATACTGTATTTCAAGGACAATTAACAGCAAAAACGCTGCCCTGACAGAAGCATATCAGAAATCTCTGTGTTTCAAAATGAACACTTCGTTGGTGAAAGCCTTTACCTTGGAACCTGTTTGCACAGCTTTACAGTCCCCAAATACAAGCCCAACCTCCATTTAAATACTTCCCCGTTAGAATTAAAAATAACCCAAACAAAATAACCACCCATCCGCATCACAAATCTACAAAAAACCTGATTTTAAGGTTTCCCAATCTTTTGCATGCATTCACTAGACCTAAAGATGGAAGTAAGAAAATCTAAAACCCCCAAGTTTATAATTTTAACTAAACTTTGATAACACAGTAACAGGTTTCCCAGTAACCAAAGGAATCAGTTGTGTTGAGGGAAAAAATGTATTTGAAGATTCAGCTTCCCATTTAAAATGACCAAAAATAGTGTAAAGGCCAATTTCCTCACCACACAGACATGGCAATAACTAACAAAAAAAAAAAGAGTAACTAAATGCATTAAATTTTTAAAATTCTCTCCTCTCCTGATTTGCACAACTGTGTCAGAGGGATCAACAATAAATGCAGTCCCTTCTACTTSCCACGGAAAGAAGAAAAAAATTGGAGGAAACCTCTGAGATGAGCACATTTGCCATTCAGAGACACAAGGTACATGTTAATGATGCTGGTACAGATTAAGAACCTCAAGAAACCTAGCTCACATCAGGAATTCATCACAAACTACAATTTCAGAAAGGTTTTGTGCATTCCAAGAAAAGGGAGAAAATCTGGCACAAAATGCTGGAAGGAGGAGATTAGAATTTCTTTGGAGAAGAACCACAGCACATCTCTCCAAGAGTTAACGTTGAAAATACACACAAACAAACCCTGCAGCCTGGAATGAAATCTGGCAAAGATGACTAAAATCCCCCAGCAGACCAAAATGCTCCAAAATGAAGCCACACTGAATCCTCTGGGCAATAAAGCACACAAGCTCTTATCAGATCCAAACCCGAGCTTGCCAAGGAATACTGCCACCAGCCTAAAGAAACAAACCCCTTGATTTCTCACTATGCTGGTATTCCGTGCAAAATTCTTCGAAGTTCTAAAGGAGACCAGTGGCACACAGCACATCCACTCCAGTGCTTCAGGCAGAAAAATCTTTCATCTGGAAGGCTTGGCAGTGCTTGAAATGTATTATTCAGTTATATGTCAGAAAATCTCAGGCCTTAATTAGAAGTGCCATATGCTCCCTTTCAAAAGACGCTAACGTCAAACTTCAAAATAGAACAGGGCAAAGGGAAGAGAATAAACAGCCTTAAAAATCTCTACTTTGTTTCCATTCTAAAGAGTATTTACATATTCTAACCTGTTATAGCATTAAGGTATAAACTACATTAAAARAAAGATGCCATGGGAAGGATATTTAACTGCAGATGTTCTTCTCTGAGTATTTTTATACCATTTTTTCCACATTCCATAGCATCTATAAGCCAGCAGAATTAGCCAAAGCATGATTTCACCCACCCTTATTCTGCTGGGAAAGCCACAGATCCCTTCTTCTAAAGGTTCTGTGTATTTCTGCCTTCCTCCTGTATTTGCCCTGACCTCTCAGAGCCATCAACTGGGCAATAAAACTTAAACTTGATCACAGCAGGTGGACGATGGAAGACATCACAACCTCGGGGTTGTGAATGTGTGCATACAAACAGGATTTAAGACCACCTCAGGGAACAGTAAGTCTCAAAGGTTTTCTGTTTTGTTCTGAACTGCAACATGATTCACAAAACTCACAAAAAGGTCATGCCTCATGAATCAACTCCCTGAATTTAGAGCCTTTTTAAAGCAAGCCTGAAGGATCACACTCCCACAGCAAGCACTGCTCGGTGTGGTATCAGCATGGAATAATACTTTGGGATGGAAGAGAGATCAGCTAGTCTGATCCACTCCAAGCTCTGGTTAGATCAGGACCTGAACGAGAGGTGTGCTGGCTTTGGCCGGGAGCAGCAAAAGGGCTGGGGGTGCACAGGAAGCTGGGAGGGGACACAGCCAGGACAGCTGACCCCAACTGCCCCAAGGGATGTTCCAGACCATAGGGCATCATGCTCAGCATGCAGAGGAGGAAGGAAAAGGAGGAAGGGAACTTCAGAGTGATGCCATTTGTCTTCCCAAGCCACTGTTACACACRATGGAGCCCTGCTTCCCAGGGGATGGCTGAGCACCTGCCTGCCCATGGGAAGTGGTGAATGGATTCCCTGCTTTGCTTTGCTTGAGCACACAGCTTTTGCTTTCCCTACTGAACTGTCTCCATCTCAACCCACGAGTTTTCTCATTTTTACCTTTCTGACTCTCTGCTCCATCTCACCAGGGAAGAGTGCATGAGCAGCTGCGTGGGGCTGAGTTGCCAGCTGGGGTTAAACCACAAATTGAACAACTTCAAGAAAGGAGATTGTAAAATCTCTCTRGACAACCTGTTCCACTACTTGACCACAGTGATGGTTTAAAAACAAACAAGCCAACCACTTGCCAAGACTGAAATGTTCTCATTTACGGCTTAAACATCTTCATGAAGGACTTTTGCCTGTTACAGCAAAACTGGATAAAAACAGAAGCTGAAGACCACCACACCCTGAATGGGGCCCTGCACTGCACATCGATGCAGATAAAATAAAGTGACTCAGGTCYGGGCTGGGGGAAGAAGAATCCATTCACAGAGGGACCAAGCTTAGCACCTTTGGGGTGGAAACCACAGCCCCGGGGCTATCAGCTGCCAGGCTGGCACAGASCCTCCCACCAAAGGGTGGGGKGAGAGAGGCTTTGGGTGTGTGGTGAAAAAGCCTCTGGCCCAAGGCAGTGAATGCCCATCTGCTGTGCAGAGGAGCCCAGCTGTGGGGCCCTTCACCCCGGGAAAAGCTGCAGCCATGTGAGGGACAGCAGAGGGGTGTCATGGCCCATCAAAGGCCAAGGGGGTCTGCAGACCCCACACCAGAGCACTGCACAAGATGCAACAGATCCACGGTGCTGCAAGGGACAGTGTCAAACTTGCCCTCCCCAGGGGAGGCACGTGGGCATTCCCACCGGGCCCAAAGGTAAATTAATCCATGGGATTCTGTACTTCTCGCACAGGGCAATGGGGGACCCTCACCACCAGATGGAGGGGAATAACGAGACATTGCTGGGACCCTTGGAAGGGTGATATGCTTCCACCTAACCCCTGTCACTCCCTCCCTGTCCCCCCACCCCATACGCACCCACCTCTTTTTCTACTGCTTTCTTTTCTCTTTCTTTCTCTTTGCCTCTTTTACTATTAAATAAAATATATCAAGTTTTTGGCACCAACACCTAACCTCGTCTGGTTTTAACCAAGTTTTGGGGTACATTTTGAACCTTTCTGGGTTCAATCCATTTTATTCATGGAGACTTCGTTCTCCTTGCTCTTCTGTGTTAATTAATATAACACCAAACACATCCTTTTAGCTAACCAGAATCTTCCAGCTTCCAACTTGTGCCTGGTGCCTGTTGCCTCTCAGCCTGRTATCAGGCACCTCTGAGAAGCATCTGGCTCCATCTTCACTAACTCCTCTGATGTAGTAGATGTAGGCAGCAACACGTTTTCCTCTGCAGCCTGAACCAAGCCCAGTTCCCTTAACCCCTCACTGTACACCATGTGCCCCTGCCATCTGGCCAGCCTGGCCACTGGCCACGGCCCAGAGTGTCCGTGTGAGTCCTGTACCGGGGAGCCCAGAGCCGGCCGCGCTGCAGACACGGGCTCACGGGTGCTGCTCAGAGGGCGCTGATCCTCGCCTGGGCCTGCTGCCTGGGCTCCTGCAGACAGCCCACGCTGTGCTCGGCTGCCTTTGCTCTGGGGATGCACCRGTGACTCGTTTTCAGACTTTTGTCTGCTGGGATCTCCAAGTACTTTCCTGACAAAGTCACTTTTTATCTAGTTGGTGTT
The DNA here is from genome assembly GCA_003713295.1 of Parotia lawesii. NCBI lineage: Eukaryota > Metazoa > Chordata > Aves > Passeriformes > Paradisaeidae > Parotia > Parotia lawesii. The sequence goes on from RAHM01000216.1 coordinate 918,417, forward strand.
CAGCGCGTCTTGTCACAGGAGGTTGTTCTGTCACTGACACAGCACCCAGCACTTGCTTTCACTGAACTTCACAAGGTCTTGCCTTTCTCCTGCCTGTCCAGGTCCCTCTGAGTAGGAGCCCTGCCCTCAGGAGCACTGACCACTCCCCTCAATTTGCTGTTGCCCACAGACCTGCTGCAGGTACACCTGGTCTTGTCACACAGGTCATTAATAAAGACATTTAACAGCACTGACCCAACACTGACCTCTGAAAGATAGCAGCAGTTGCTGGCTGCCAGCCAGACTTTGCACCATCGATTGATTCTTTCATCCCAGCAGTCCAACCAACCTTCCAACCACATCATTTTCCCCTTGTCCAGTCYCTATCTCACTGATTTCATGATAAGGACATTATGGGATACAGTGCTGGAGTCCCTGCTAAAACCAAGGTGTACAGCACCCACTGCCTGTCCCTTGCCCACAGCACGGTCACCTTGCCACAGGAAGTGATGAGGTTGGTCACAAGGATTTATTTGTCCCTCATAAATCTATGCTGGGGGTTCCCAATGACCCCACTGGACATTCACATGTTTAGAAACCACTTCCAGGAGTATTTGCTCCATAACCAGTCCCAYAGATTGAGGTAGATTGATTGACCTAGAACTCCCTTCTGGCACTTTCTTCTTTTGGGTATCTGCCACTTGCATGAGATGAATATGGGAGCCTGCACAGGTATCCCTTGGGTTGGGAGAGGATCCCTGGATGCCAGATTTTGCATGTAATCTGTTTTGTTAGTGCACCTACAGACAAACAAACGTGTAAAAAGTCATCTCTCTCAAAAACCTGCAGAGACATTCAAGAACAAGCTAGAAAAGAGTGAATCTAATAGAAAAGGGGATTGGCAGTGTATGGATATATGTAATTTTGTCAGTTCATTCCAAGGATTTCACTGCTCTTTTGATGGTATTTCTCAGCTCAAGCCTAATTTTTTCCAACCTGTAATTTATGCCAATTACTTTTCTTCTCCCAAACAATTTTAGCACATCTCACTTTCAAAAAAAAAAATCTTAGCCTTTATTGTTTCTTCCCTAGAATACTCTGCTTATTTCCTCAAAGGACAAATTCTCCACACTTGCTCTCATTTCCCATTTTCTCTTCCAGTCGGTGTTTTTTCTTGAGAGATGTTCAAGCAAAGACTGGAACTAAATACTGTGAGAAACCAACTCAGAGACCAGCACAGAGGTTCCTCTCTCTCATCAGGGATTAATGGACTCAACTTTTATTGGCACGCCCATTTTTGGCTTGAGGAAATAAATTCCCGCGAAAGACTCTTACTCATGCCAACAAAAATTGAGGTATTTAATGTGCTTGAATGTTTTTCGCCTTCCCAGTTTTACAGTGAAAGGGGTTTTTTTTTGTTTGGGGTGGTTGTTTTTTTTTTTTCAGTGGGCTGTTTTTTTGCATCAACACTTCAAAATTTGGCTTTAAACAATACTCCCCTCATCCATATTTTACACCAATGATATAGCTATGGAGCAGCTTTTCCAATTGATGCAGTTCTTCAGGAAATTCTACTAGTTCACCTGAAATATGACAATACCTCAGAAGTCAAACTCCTTTTTCAGTTAACAAAAAGGGAAACAAGGTGGAAAACTATAGAGTTGTTTCAGAGACGTTGAGCATAGAAGTAAATAAGTGAAGTACCTCCAAAATTAGTAGAAAAGCATGAATAAAGCAGATAAAAAAATGAACAGGTGGGATTTGAGCACTGATGTGAAGGAGAAAAAAGGATATTTAATGAGTTTTAATTGAGAAGCTGTTACACATGAAATAAAAAGAGTAGGTGGAACTGAAAAAATAATACAGTAGGAGCAGTCTGAAGGAGAAGGAAATCTTCAGGTCTTTAAGACAGGTGGGAATACTTCGAATGTGAACAGTTTGATTTTTATGTAAGAGAAGAACAAAAATGAAGGAGGAGCTGAAGTTGGCAGCATATTATCAGGGCATGAGACAGAGCATTACTGACACGGAACCTTTCCATACATACAAGATAAAAGAGGATCGTGAGAAAGGCCACAAAAAAGAGCAAGTTTTCATTTAGAAGGCAACAGGAAATTATAGAGCACGAACTATAGTTCTGCCAGGGAGGATGAGAGTGAAGCAAAGTTTAAGTCATGAAAGTCATTCCAGTATTTAATAAGGCAGATTTTCAGAGACGTCCAACTTTTTAGTGCACTACAAAATATTTGGATGAACACAAAAGGATTTCCAAATGCCTTCCAAATAACTGATTTATGAAATGACAATCCTCAGTATATTTTCTTATTTAGAGGGAAGAGGAATAATCAGGAGCAAAAAAATAGAGATTAATGAATCTGAACAAAGACAACCTGCATTGAATTCGGCTCACAAGAACCTTCTGCTTATGTTAGTTACATAATTAACTTGAAAAATTAATTTGGCAGATACACAGCTACAAGTAAAGGAAGCAAAACCAAAAAATAAAGATAACACAATTTTTCACTAAAAGCAAACCAGTAATTAAAAAAAACCCACTATTGTGATTGTCATTCCTCTTTACAGATTGTAAGACACACATTTTTCACTTAGAATCATTCAAGCAACGCCTAATGCCGACAAATCACAAAATTCTGATTACCTTGCAAACAGGCTGCAAATTTAATTGCTTCTTAAGGTAACTCAAAATGCGGATCCCAAACCCTGCATGTGACAAATGCTGAGGGAGGGTGGAACAGCACACAGCTGGATGACCTCTGCCTTTCCCTCACTGCAGGCCATCACGGTTTTCATGTTAAAGACTGCACAAAAACCTCCCAAAGGACCCACCCTTGTACTTGAGAGCAGTCCTGCTGCTTGTGTGCAATGGCAGCCAAAACGACCTTTTTCTCTGTAATACAACAAATTCTGCATTTTCAACCCTGTCTTATATCCTTATATAGATCTGATATGCCCCACCTTTACAACACGAGCTTTGTTCTACGTCATATACTTTCACCACACATGGATGCTGAAAAAGCTCCAGCAGAGAATTTCTTCAGCTCTCTGCAGCATTTTTGTGAGAGCTCTGTCTTTCCCATGCAAGTAACTCAAAACAATGTTACGGTTTTGTAAACTTCTTGCAGCTGCAGGTTGTTTTGCAGGATTGTTATGGCTCTAACTAGAAAAACATTCAGAGATGGGTGTCTTAGAACTTGACCAATCCCCTCAAGGGGTGGATGGCAAAAAACCAATTACCTTATGCCATTTAATACACTTTGCAAACTAACATATAAAAGCCTTCTGAGACATCATTAAAGCGCTTCCATTTATCCCTGAGCCTGGACTTTGTGTCGTTTCTCTACTTGTCCGTGGGGAAAACAGCGACATCCACAGGCCCTGCATCACTGTCATATGAAATGAGAATTATTTTTACATGTCCCAGAAATAAACCTTAACTGGGCATCCAAGAGAAGATCCTCCCCTCGTGCGGTGCACATAAAACTGAGCCACCATGACACCTCTAAATCTGATGCAGGAATGCTTAAAGCTGAATAAAAGAGAGTGGAGCAGAATTATCGCTTCAGTTCGGTAGTTTTGCTCCCACACAGATGACAAAGCCAACTAAAAGCTGCACAGTGGAGGTAGTCTTGTAAACACAAACATGTTCCACACGTACTGTGCTGTCTGATAGCTGACATCTCAGGGAACGGGCAAGGAAATAAAATTTGACATGTTGGTGCAACTCTAAGGCAATGCATTAGTAATTTACGAATTTGTAGATTAGAACCTACTCCCGTCTTTGAGGTAATCAATGAGAAAAAACAAATATCAGTGTTAGAAACACTCAGAAATTATGGAYTGCCTGGCATTTACTTTAAGGGCCAAGGCAGCATGCAAGGCACTTCGATTAGGAAGCACTTACACTCACAGAATACCAGAAACCTAATGACCAAAACTAAAAAAGGGAAGAATCTCACTCTGAGGTTAGGGGAACTGTTGGTTGAGAACAGTCTTTTTGACAATCTTTATACAAAAGTGGTTAATTTTTTTTAATTATGTGAAATGTGCAATTATATAAGCAGTGGCAGCTTGAGGCCACCCGAAATTGATGACTGAAAACTGAGATCCTTTAGCAGTAGGAAGTTTGAATTCCTAATAAGCCAGCAGCATTGCAAATCCTTTTTCAAACTGCTTTCATACTGATTACAGACAGACAAGGAAAGACAACCACTAATGAACAAAGCATCCAAATCACTCAAAATAATCTGCAATTGCTTCCAGACAAGACGAAAACACCAATTTATGCTCATTTTGTGCCTATTTTGTACCACAATCTGAAGAGATTTCATGAATCTCTTCAGTGAAAGTTATTAAAAAAACCAAACAGTAACCCTGAAATCCAAGAAACAGAATTCACCTATGTACACAGAGAATTGAAAACTACCTTTCTTTGAAAATATCTTTTTCTGTCATTCTGCAAAAATAAACCAAAGGCATCAACAGATGTCCCTGGAGCATTCATGAACCGCAGGCCAGAATTAGGGAATTATGTTTTGCCTTGAACCTCACAATGTAAGCGTGAGGAACAAATTTTATCAAAGAAAAAATCCCTACCCACAGAGTGTTCCCACCCCCACTGTGCAGGAGTGTCAAGTGGACACTGGGGAAGAAGAGASGGATAAAAGAGCTCAGGATAAGTCACACTCCCTGGGCGTGTTCCACTTCCCAAAACAGAACCAACCTTAAAAATCCCCCATTTTCCATTTCATTTACAACCTTGCAATTTCATTAAGTACTTCTGCAACGCACAGAAGTGCTTCAAATTCGAAGCATTTCGAATACTCACCTTGTAACACAAAGGCCATACTTGCATGAACAAATCTAAACACAACTGTAACTATCAACTGCCACCATACTAAAAGTATCAAGTCCTCTGCACTCAGTATTTTTTATATATTAAGGAAAGTATCACATGATCACATTCCTCCTGGCAGCACAGTAATAGCTGCAGAAGTCAATTGAGTGCATTTATTTTATGTTTTTTAATAACACAAGTGAACTCACAAGGTGTGAAAATAATCCACTTTGGATTGTTTTATGGACAAACAATCCAAAGAGTCCATAAGATGACATCAGGCTCGTCAGGAATATTTTCTTTTCATTTGGATGCTATTCTTGGTAGTGCCTGTATTTTAAAACTCATCTCTTGTGGAACTGCAGCAAAGGGTTATTGTCTGGAGACAGCTACTGGCCAAATGGCCTCACGAATTTAGGATTTGTGACATTTTAGTTCATTTTTATGGAGATGGCAAAAAGTCTCCAAGTCTGATTTAATTGATCTTATTTAGGACCCACCAACTTTACTCTGTTGGATTAATATAACAAACAGTTCCTGTGAAGTACATAAAGCTATTTTTAATTAGGATTAAAATGCGGAGTTGACTATTCCAACACTACTCATGTCATTCTTCTCACACAATCACCCTCATTTGTTCGCATCATAACCCCTACTTTATCACTAAATGCTCTCTCAGTAGCTCTATTCATTCCTAAAACATCACCTCCTCTACTCCTTTGCTTTCCTGAATACTGAAAACAGCCTCTACCCACCCACAGCACTTGACCCAGCGTTTGTATTTAGCCTGGCTGATCATCTCCGATGATTTAGTACCGCCCACCTCTTACCCACTGCACACACCTTCTTTTGTGTGGCCAACACAACCCACCCCGAGTTCTTCCGAAACTTTCACAGCCCCTTGTTCTTTTATGTCTCTTTTCAGTGTCACATCCTGCCATCTCCACACTGAACTTCCATACCTCTGAAGTTAATTTTTCTATTGTCTGTCTCTTTCTTTTTATTCTTAGTGTTCAGACAGCTAGGGGGAGCAGGAAGATAAAAGTTTCACTTTCTTAAGTCTTTGATTTCTTCTCTTGGCAAACAAAACATAAACGGAAACAGTTCTGTGTTCCTGGAAGTCATCTGAGAGTGTTCCAGAGGCAGCCTAYAGCTCATGTTCAGAAGCTTCTTTTTGGTAGGCAAGTCATCTTTTACCTGAATTACCTTTTACCTGTTCCAGGGTATCTGCTAAACGTTCTGTGCTTTGCAGCCAACTCATAGATGGGAACGAGGGCTCGTAACCAGACACCTGGGACCACAGAAAGCTTCAGCAAAACTATCTGCAACCCAGGAACAATCAGCTTAAAGAATGTTTTCTGGTTTTGAACAGYACTGCTGCTGCTTACAGTGATCCTTAACCTTCCAACTTCATCCTGACTCCAGAAGAAACTCAGAGTTATCTAGTGTTCCCCTGAAACATTACATGGAGTTAAAAAAACCATAATTCAAGTATTAGAGCCAAAGGAAGGTCAGCACTTCACATATGGTCTGAGCAAGCAGTGCTGCGAAAAGCAGCCAACGCATTCATCCCTTTCTCCCTTTGTTATTTATTCCTAGGCCTGCATCCTCCTTTAAATGCTTCTGCTGGAAAGCTGCTTTCCCCAGTCCTTAAGCTCACAAGTGCAGCCAGCCACTTCAACCTCCCACAGAACTATATTACAATAAAATGCTCTCTGAGCTTCACTTTTCTCAATACTGCAGCATCCACACCATGGATTCTGGGCATGCTCTCACCCTTCTTAATGCTCCAAAAAGGAGAAACAGGAGTTCAACCAACTGTGCTCTGCACCTTGTTACAAGGTTCTACTCAAAATTAAATATTAACAGTGAACTCTTCTGCATATTAATAAAAGTTGATACTTAAATCCACTCTATTTGAAACCTTTCCAGAAAGTGTAAGAATTACCTCATCATACCTTTTAATCTTTTTAAAATTATATTTAGAATTTAATAGAAAGCTTCTTATTAAGGAGTGCACTTTACATTCTAGGTTTTGACAAGAGATTATTAATACAAATATACTTTAAAAATTATTATCTCCAAAGCAAGGGACCATAAGTGATTGGGTTGCCAGAAACATCTACCACAATATTAGTAATTAATAAAACAAAAGTGAGGTTGACCTGAAAGATCTCTAAGTAACAATTACACAATCTTAGCAAAGGTCTTAATTTTTTTATATAGCTGTTCACATGAAAAATCAAGCTAAAATCAGAAAAAATATTAAAAGCTAAGAATTTTAGGGAGTATATAATTTCTATTTTCTACATGCAGCTGTTGAAAGATGCTAGGCCTAACTTTAGTCCAGTGTTTATTTAAAATCACTATTGGTAGGCATCATGTTTGGCCTTTCATTAAAACAAAAAGAAAATACTGAAAAAAATGCCTTCTGTTTTATGACCATCTTTATTCATATACTCATGGCACAAGACATCCCAGTGAGCTGTGTGCATGCAGAGTACACAGGAATCAGATACAGTGCATTCTTACAGAAGAAAAATGCAATGTATAGTGCTTTTGAAATCAATTAAGGAATATTCTGTGGGAATATAATGAAAAAGCAAAAAAAGCAAAAAAAAAAAAAAGAGAAAAGTAAAAAGTAAAAAGAACCTGTACAGCCAGGTAGCTACCACACTTTACATTAAAAAAAGAAAAAGCCTTCTTCCAAGGCTAAGACAAGACACTGTAAACTCAAGGGGGTTTTTTCCATCATCATAATTAGTACCCTGAAAAGAAAAAGAAAAAAAAAAAAGAATGAAGAGATTTATTTAGAAAAACTGCAAATGACTCATTGAACCTGCATATCCTCCAGGATAAAGAACTTCTCGGCACAGAACTCGAAATGTGGTTTCCATGAGAACAGAGGCGCATCATATTTTTAATGCCTTCTCTTAGGAAGTCATCTACATTTAAAATATGGAAACTAGCATTAGGGAGCTAAACCAAAGTTAAACCTAGGTTCATACTCCAGTGGAATACATCTCTCTGTAATAAAATAAAGCCATTCTGTAACAGTACCAAGAGGACAGTATCTATGTTATTCCTAATTGTGCAGCATTCACCACATTCTGCAACAGTTTTATTCTTCCCAATAACAGCAATGTTGAAAAAAAAAAGTATTCAATTATTTAAACCCTACCCTAACGAACAAGTCCCAGAAATCAATTTGGCTCTACAACACACACATCCAGCAAGGAAGAGAACACCAACAGCTGAACTACACTACACCAATTCACAAGTTCCAAAGGCCAAACCTGAACTACTTCTTGCTACAAAGAGCAAAGCAATCCCAAACAGCAATGAAACAGAAGAACTCCTTTGGAGAAAACAGTAATTTTGCWATTCAGAAGTGGTACAGATACAAAGAGGGGGCTGACATTGCTAGTCTGTGCCTATTCCCTCCCTTTCAGGAACCAGAGCAAAGTTCAAAGAGCACCTGACTGGGGTTTTTTGAAAGCTTGGTGTCACCTGGGATATGTGGGGGGGTTTGGCTTGTAACTGGGACTAACTAACCACACCTGCCTGCTCCAGCCTGTTAATCCCAAGCTTCTGACTCCTATTGCATAACCTAATATCCAATACTTACCTATAATCAAGAATCAAGGAAGAATTTTTCCACAGGAGTGAGTGAGACTTTTTACAGCATTGACAGAACAGTGCCAGAAATCTGAAGAACAACTCRGTAAAACGATCMCCATTTCTGGTAGGTCAGACATCCAGATCAAAACTAGCACACACAAAGCCTACTCTGAATGCTCACCCTCAAAGTACAAGGAGACAACAGTAGGCCATGGGCCTTCAAAAAGATAAAACAAAACATAAAATACCACCTCCTGAGGGGAAAAAAAAACCCAAACCACCAGTGGGAAATATACTGAGGTGCTGAAAGCTTTGGAAGGGGCAGGCAAACACACAGGGTCCATGAACTGCAGCAATCTCCAACTGAACCAAGAGACATTTTAATAAGCCCTAGATATAAGGGAGGGAGAACAAATCACATGCTAAGCAGTCAGTTAGGGGATGAGGACATTCCCCATGTGAGCCTGTCTGGGCTATCTTTTTGTTTTTCTTTACAAAGAGGCATTTAAAACCTGCYATTTCAAAGCCTAATTTCATGCTGTCCTCTTTAACAGCACAGCACGTTCAAGGCAAATGACTTCTGATCAGAAGGAAATACCTCTGAAAACCATTTTCTAACTTGCTGGCAGAGCAGGGTGCCTCAGAAATGCATTTTGCAGCACACAGAAAGATGGGCACACATTGTCTGCTACTGCTGTTGGAAGACATCCAAACAATGGCTTGGTAAAAATACTACTACTGCTAATAGAAAATTACTGGTGATCTTTTTGTCCAGAACAGTTGTATTAAGAATTAAACGAGTAAATTAACAGCAGAAATATAACAGTACTATCCATGGAAACTGTAAGTGCTCGTTTATCCTTACCTTCTTCTGCCTCATCCTCCTGGGATGACATAGGCCCTCCTCCACTTGTTGGGGTGACTAATTCTTCCTCTCTGGCAGATTCTCTCTGCAGACTGACAACTTCATAAATTGCATCTCCAGCACTTGTGTGGTTTTTTCCTTCAGACTAAACCAAAATATGGGTATGTATTAGGTTGCCACTGTTGAAAAATAAGGCTATGAAAGGCTAAAAAATAGTTTGGTCAAGAGTGCCTCAGATTTCTTTGCCTTGGCACAAACAGATGGCAGTATCTRACAGTTGTTTCTCTCAGTTTCACGCGTACAAAATATAAATAAAACCACATTATTTCCAAAGCTGCCCCTTAACAAGCATTTTCAGTATTGTTCAGAACAAYGATAAAAAAAGCTTTCCAATTTAAACAGCTGTAATGAGATTAAGTCAAAGAGAAATCTCAGCTAAAGAAAAGAGGAGAGAACAAAGAGGAAAAATATTGGAGTAACWGAAACAGGAACTGAATGCCTGAGGGGGTAAAAAAAATCATGGTAAGAGTTTTTTTGTAGGTAAAGACGAGACTAAAGAAGAAACAAAACTTCACACTTTTGAAAAGCCGTAAATCGTGAAAAGCTCTTTTTAGTGCTTTGCTCACTAAAAAACCAGGAAAATTTCTCTTTCTTCTGCAGAACATAATTTAAAATACACTCCTTCCAATGGAGAAATGTAATGGAACCCCATGCCAGGGGGGCTGGAACTAGATGATCTTGAAGGTCTCTGTGAACCCAAACCACTCAATGATTCTACGATTTTCTTATGAAAAAGAAGTCAGTTTACTACAGTTTAAGCAGTTGCAAGTTTTAAAATAAAAGGAGGATTAGTTTTTCTTCTGACATACAGCTATGAACACAGTTATTTTTCAGTGACAYGCAGTGATTACTGTATTTTTAGAGAATTGTAAATAACTGCAAATTAATGATGRTATTAAATGAAGCAGCCCAAAATGTTGTGCTATTTTGTTCTTTGTGCATCTTGCCTAATCAGTTAAAATAAGCTAATTTTTGGAACACACTAAAAACATCAAATTAACCATGAAAAAGAACACAGTTGCAGTTAGAGTACCCTCAATTTGTTTGAAAAACAAAGTTATGATAAAGTAGCTGCACTGGAGATGTACATGCACTACTGACCAACTCTTGCAATTTCAACCAGCGGGTGAAATTATGCAGATGAGCAGCTTAAACAGGGACTGCTTGGATTAATGCAATATAAATTATTTTATAGTGAGAAAACTTTCCTCATTTATTTTAAATTAATCATTCAGACCTGCTTCCCTTAAAGCAAAGGCTCCAATTATCAGCCAGTTTTGCTGACTGCATTTCTCACGAAGTCAGTTTAATGGATTTTGGGATGTAGGTATAAATACCCTGCATTTTATAAAATTAWGCAGGGTAGTATTAAAGCTCTTATTCCTGTTTTATTCTCACATAACACCATTATTGAGGAATTACAAAGACCTGGTTAAACCAATCAAGTATTGCTGCCACTAGTGTTATTAACCATGGCTATCCATAGCTTTTWTGTTTGAGAGAGTAAGGCATGAGGTACTGTGGGTTTTGCTGTATGTTACAGTAATTACAAGTCTTCAGCTCCTTGCACATGTTCTGGTTAACTGCATTTTATCTGTATAAAATGTAAAAAATGTGATTGTTGGTCTTCTCTGAAGCACAAACCCACGGTTACAAGGACCATGTCCTAACAATGAAAACGTGCAAAAGCAATACAGCAAGACAGCGAGAAAGAACAATCCTAAATGACACATTAACCTGCATTTCTGTCATTCTTTGTAACTGACTGCACCTTACCCATCTCAGCTCAGACAACTAAAYCTGTCTGAATCCTTCCTCAGAAGGGTTCTGATTTTTCTGGAATCTACTTAACACTCAAGTGCTTTCCCAAGAAGTTCAGGAATGGCTGATCCCAATGCCATGTGCAGTYATCTCCCAAGGAGTACCAGTGCCCTGAGGTACAGGATCTTCCAAAGGTACCGGCAGGAACAGCTACTGCAACGCAAACTGTCCAGCTGAGAACTGCCGAAATAAAGACTCGATACAAATCACCCAAAGAGATCCTGGCAACCACAATCAGGACCTCATCTTGCAGAAGGATTACTAGGACTAAAAATATTCCTTTTCTACAGATCTGCAGAACAGACTCTGAATTTTGCAGCAGGGAGAAATGCATGTGTTTYTTCAGGGAAGAGAGGCATGTGTATGTTTGTCACATTATAAGGGGTGAGAAAAAGAAAGCATCCATATTACCCAATTAAAAATGGTACAGTTGCAAGTGATTTAAAAGGCAAGCTGAACTGATTAGAGATAAGAATCAAACTGCTGTGAGCGGAGTATTTTCGAATGTATTTTCTTTAATGTCAAAATGCAGATATTCTTATTTGCATGTAACAGTAGGCCTTCTCTGATTTTCTCAAATTCTAAGTTGCTATGCTAATCTCTAGAAGAAATAGAGAAACAACATTGATTGAGATTTATTTACTCCCTAAGTGCTAAACACAGCAGCAATTTTCCCATGTAATATCAACACAGCTTGGTTTTTTCAGACCTATTGCTGTGCCCCACAGAAAGAGGATGACTCAAATACTCCCGTTAGGCTCAGTAAAATTAAATCACTGCTCTTTGGTTCCATTGGTCGAAGATGATGCACCACTGTTCCAATGCACACAGTACAACTGGCCCTCTGCTCTTCACTTTTTGAGCCAATACCAAGACATCAGTCTTTGGAGAAAGCAGGTCAGCAGTGGCTGCAGGAGGATGCAGCTGCACACCATCATTCAGTGACCCTGGGCACACATATCTCTYGTAGGTACCTCAGCCAATGCCAAAATCAGAAGGGACTTGAGCTACAATCACAACAGCCTCACTCTCTTAAACCTCTTTGTTAGGTCCCTTTGCCTTTAATGGGCTGCATTCTCACAGCCACCCGCTTTCATATTGTGAATGTCAGTAGCCCTTTGATTTTAAAATGAACAATGATAGAGTCATTTCCCAATTTTACCAGTCAAATGGACTTGCTTTAAATGTCTTGCTTTAGAGGTCAGATTGTAGAGAATTAAAGAGAATTCAGCAGGCAGGTACAAAATAGTTTAAGCCCACAAAACCAATGACTTACAACTCCTTACAATTCAGTTTACAAAGCGTGCTGGGTTTGGCTGGGTTAAGAGTTGCTTTCCTTCACAGTGGCTGGTAGGAGGCTGTGCTTTGGGTTTCTGCTGGAAACAGTGCTGATAACACAGAGGAGTTTTAGCCTCTGCCCAGCACCTGCTCACACAGAGTCCTGACTTTGCTGCTCCTCATCCCACCCCACCAGCAAAAGGGCTGGGGGTGCACAGGAAGCTGGGAGGGGACACAGCCAGGACAGCTGACCCCAASTGCCCCAAGGKATGTTCCAGACCACATGGCATCCTGCTTGGCATGTAAAGTGGGGGAAAGAAGGAAGAAGGGGGGATGTTTGGAATGATGGCATCTGTCCTCCCAAGCCAGTGTAACACTGTTTCCCAGGGGATGGCTGAGCACCTGCCTGCCCATGGGAAGTGGTGAATGGATTCCCTGCTTTGCTTTGCTCGAGCACACGGCTTTTGCTTTCCCTACTGAACTGTCTCCATCTCAACCCACGAGTTTTCTCACTTCTACTCTGCTGATTCTCTCCTCCATCCCACTGTGGGGGAGTGAGCAAGCGGCTGTGTGGGCCTTACTTGCCAGCTGGGGTTAAACCATGACACAAAGGCACTGAAACTATATACATGCTACTTAATGCTTATGCATTAGAGCATCCCTGAAATAAATAGTTAAAAGAAAAACTGCTGAGGAGCAGGTGCCATACTGACTTTTATAAAGGCCAGATTAGGACAGATGAGACCAATGTTCTCAAAAAAACCGAAGGCATTACCTGTTTTAGCTTCATATAAAAAGTTTCTGTGAAGGTTTTCCTGCTGAAGTACCAGAAGCGTTCATTGGCAGGATACACACGCACGACGGTCTCCAGCAGAAACCGGACTGGCTCTACTACCTCAGTAACAACCATATCCACAGCCACAGTCATGAACACACGCTTGTCTGAAACACAACAACGAGAAGAATTTAGTTGAAGTTCAAACCTGCAAACTGCTGTTCAAACTGAAAATCCTTTCTGTTTAATTAATTAATGGTTCTACTGCACCTGTTTTAGTTGCCCAAGTTCTACACACTATGTGTCTGTTGCACAGAATGAAAGTGTGCATTAACCAGTGCACCAAGGAACTCTGATAACGTCAAAAACAAAGATATTATGTCCTTGTTTTAAAGACAGGGGCAAGACATCAGGCAAAGAAAACACCATTAAGATACACGATCCCCATCAAACGAAAGGAGCATGCAGAGGATAAGGTCACACTGTGAAGTGTAAGGAGTTCTGTTACATGCTACTAGAAATAATGTGGTTTGAAAATCCATCAGCAGGAACAGTGACAYTGGCTGTAGGTACTCAGATATGCCTTTAAGCAAGTGACGTGAGCTCTGCCTCGGGACAGAAAACAAACTCCAGATTTACATTCCAAGCTTTCAAATCCCATCAGAGGATGTAAGTTCCAGCAGTAAGAAACTGTGCTATATAATCGAGCATTTGAATGCATCGCTGCCAGCTGCCCCAAGAGGCAGGGGATGAAATGCTACTTGTAATCAACTCACACCTAGAAGGAGGAGAACCCCAGTGCCTGCTATTCACGCTGCTTTGCTGAGTACAACGGGTAGAAATCAACTTGGAAATGCTTAGAACCAGAAAGTCCTGATAACCAGGGACAGGCACACCAGCCCCACACACTAATGTAACATCTCCACATCAGCACCACACTGCTCTACGAACAATTATTCCCAACTCTGTGTCGCACATGTTTATACAGGACAATTCCCAGCAATGGACTCCTGGAACACAACGGTTCGTGTACTTAGCCATGCACTGTGACTGCCAGGAGAAAGTACACACACCAAACCCCTGCTGGGTAAAACAAACACACAGATTACACCCCACTACCTTTAGGAGTCTCCTCATTAAGTACTAGAAACATGGGTGCATTAGGATTCCACATTCCGGTAATGACATAAGCCTTCCCGTCAGAACTCTTTCCCATGGATTCCTGAAAATAAAATCACACAGGGTTGTGTTACAGTCCTGGTTTGARATCAAAGAGATGGAGCACGGGGATGAGAAACAGTTCTAGGAACCTCACAGAAAATGAATTAATGGAATGAACTACTACTAGTGTGAGGCAAGCACATGCTTCCTGAAGTTTCCTGCAACAGTCCCTACGGATCCAACAGGCCTGTCTGGTAGCCTCTTTAGAGATGAAAGGAGACTGATGTTCCCTCTGCAATCCAGTCAGAGAAACAAAGTGATTGAGTTCTCCAGATTTAAAAATGGAGGAAGGAGGTTGAAGGGAAATCATGAATGTCTATTTCTGCGATGTTCCCTCTGCAATCCAGTCAGAGAAACAAAGTGATTGAGTTCTCCAGATTTAAAAATGGAGGAAGGAGGTTGAAGGGAAATCATGAATGTCTATTTCTGCRCTATAGCCAAGAAATGCACTAACAATTCATTACATCCAGCAGTTAAACACCCTTGGAGTGTGAAYGTAAAGAGAATTCAAGGCRGAGTAAAGACAAAGTGATTGAGTTCTCCAGATTTAAAAATGGAGGAAGGAGGTTGAARGGAAATCATGAATGTCTATTTCTGYGCTACAGCCAAGAAATGCACTAACAATTCATTACATCCAGCAGTTAAACACCCTTGGAGTGTGAACGTAAAGAGAATTCAAGGCGGAGTAAAGACAGGAATTCAAATACAGTAAAAAGGTGTTATATAGACTTACAGGACCAACAACACTTCAAAACTCATTGTAATTTATTCAGTTTTATAATCAAATAATAAAAAGGGAAAATCGGAACTAATTTCAGCAAACAAAACCAGGAAAAAAATGAGCTAGTAAATACAATCAGGCCAATAAATGGGTCTGACAAGAGAACTAAATACTGATAGATAGACCCAGCAGCMTGAGTACAGAAATGAACTAGGCAAAACTGGGACAACTGCAGAGCTACAGAAGGTCTGATGGGTTTAACTCTAGCACTTCATAACTTGAAAATGGCTGTATTACCCACAGAGAGAAAGTAAATTGGTATTATCACAGAAAGGATCACATTCTTTTGCAGCTCTCTCAGAAGCAACTCTCAGAAATGGAAAATTGTAGAAGACAAGTGAATACTTCAAACTCTGGGCAAGAATTTAAAATCAAATGAAGGAAATAAAGGCAAAGGTTTCAGCCCCTTGGAAAAATAAGAGCACTCCCCTGGCACCAAAATACAAAAGCAATTATTCACTCTGAATTTTTAGGGAACACGCTTAACACAATACTCAGTTATTTGTAACAACCTAATCTCTGCTTCACTAATTGAATAAAAGCCAGATGCCCCAGGTTTTGACACTAATTGAAATGTTTTGTCCATCTTATGATTGTAGATATCAAATCCCAGGATTTAAGAAACAAAAAAACAAACAAAGCAAAAGATATTAGAAGCTCATTTTGCTGGGGTTTATTTGTTTTTTGAGGTTCTTTTTCCAATCACCTTATCTTATTTAACAGGTTATTAGGGCTAAGTATTACCATGTCTAGTAAATGCATGTCACTGTTCTTCACATTTCGTCCAGGGCTTAGCAACATCCCAAAGCACCTGTGAAGTTTATTTAAAACAAAAAACATAAAAGGAAAAAAAGGATATATATTAGCTTTTCACAATACAAAAGCCTTTGCTTGAACATAATGGACAGCCACCTACTGCTTCTAATTTTAAGAGTACCTTTCAGAGAAGTTGTTTGTTATTGTTATGGCAACGCTCAGGAAACAACACAATACACGTCACAGAAAAGACAATGGAATTATTTTCCAGAATGAGGATGGCAGAAATTAGCATCTGACCCGTGAAAACTCAATTAYTCCTAAAGACCATTTATAATATTGAGTTCAAAGATATCAACAATTCCTATGCATTAGTGGTGGAGACTGGCAGGAAGAAATTCACTCTCTCCCCAGTTCATTTTAAAAATTGTTCTCATGCAATCATAGGAAAAAACACAAATTCATTCATTCTATCATTAACAATAGCACTGCTGCAAAATAACACGTAGCATCATGGGCCCTTAAAAAAAACCAAGAAACAACAACTTGCTCAATTTTAAGACTTCATTCTTCATTTGTTTAAATCTGAATTTGTGTGCCATACAGGGCCTTGAATTCCAGTCCAATCATTTTCCAAGAAAATTTTCTTGATATTTTTAAGAGAAAACAAACWAACTAACAAAAAAACCTCAAAAAAACCAAACCCCCAAAATTCTTCAGGCATTCAGATCTTCAAATCTCCTGACTAYTGAAGGCACAAATCCAGGTCTGAGGTTTCTGCAAATCATCTGTCTCTTTCTCTCCTTTGAACATACTCCATTATGAATAAAAACACCAAACAGAACTACGTATTTGCAACCAACAGCAAGCTGTCTTGCACGGGTTTTTAAAAACCTCAGATCTCAAATGAAAAAAGAAAAAAAAATGGAAAGTAATTGCAATCTGAAATACTATGGAAAAGTGGGGTTGTAATTCAGAGGGTTTTGTTTCAAGAACTTTTCTTCTGTTTGGTTCTCTGACAATCAAACCACTTTTTCTCACTGGCTCTCAGAATTATGTAATATGCCGAACAATATTGCTTGGACATATGAAAACCAGCAACTAAAATTTTAATAACACTATTAACTGTAAAAGTCTCGAGATATGCACTTACTGCACCACCTAGCTTTCCCCTGTTACATCAGGGGTACATGGTTCTCATTTGCCACCTCATTACACTCAACAGCAACTTCTATCCACAATTGTACTCCTCATTCTCCATACTCTTTCACTACTAGAATCACACAAATCTAAGTGGTAAATAAAGCAGCAGACAACAATTTTTATTTACCTTTATCCAKAATGCAGTGCCATGTAAAGCACCCAAGGCAGCTCAGATACAGGATTTGGATTTAGCCACACAAACCAGATTCTCTGAGGGAATAATTAAAGTGGGCAGGACCTAATAGCAGACTTCCTACTTCTTGTTCCTGGGGCAGAAACAGCTCTGAGAGAGCTGTAATTGATAATAGTAGGGGGGTCACCAGCTTCTGGTACAGCTGCTACAGAGACRTGGAAGGCCAAGATCAAGCCCGTGTATGTCATTCCAAGTAAGTAACTTTTTCACAGCAAAGCTTGTGGTGATAAAAATAACATCCCAATTGAATATTCTAAACACCACCAAAATAAAAGCCAATTTCTAAGAAAGGTAGTTTCACTYTGGGGAGAAAAGCAGGCAAGAAATCTGTGGCTTTCAAAGACAACAGCTCCCAGATCCTACTCCTGCTGTGCATCGCTCAGATGTACACAARTTCTGATGCATGACAGCCAACATTTTTGGGAAGTGTGTTTCCAAAAGAATGGCAGTCAGGAACAAGTAACCCCTGCCTCTCACAGAAGCAGAGACTTATGATGCCTAGCAGCATCCTGCTGCAAGGAGAGTCAGGGCTTCTCCTCCCTCTTATCTCAAAAAGGAAAATCAGCTCAAAYCAGGTCGGGACTCTCACTTGCAGAAGATGGATTTTACAGAAACAATTGTCAGCACATTCAGCCTCCGATGTCAGGAGGCTCAACCACACACCCAGGACTCAAAATGACCTGCACAGACTGTGGGCCTCGGTCTCACTTCAGACTTGCTGGGTTTCTGCRCTTAAAGCTGGCTAGCGAGCAGCTCTGTGCAACTGCACATACTCCACTACTTTCTAGACCAGCAGGAAAAAAACCAAAAKAACTGTAATTGTTAAATTGTTATTCACTAATGTGTATTTTCATTTATAAAAATACAAATGCTACCCATGCATAAGGCTGATAGCATTAAGTTAACACCACGACAGGACAAGGGGGAATGTCTTCACACTGTCAGAGGGCAGGATTAGATGAGATATTAGAAATAAATTGTTCCCTGGGAGGGTAGTGAGGCCCTGGCACAGGTTGCTCAGAGAAGCTGTGTTTTCTCCATCCCTGGAAGTGTTCAGGGCCAGGCTGGACAGGGCTTAGGGCAAGCTGGTCCAGTGGAAGGTGTCCCTGCCCATGACAGAGCAGGGTGATCTTCAAGGTCCCTTCCAACCCAAACCATTCTGGTATTCTGCGATCTTTAAGAGTGTCCACTACTACTGAGAAGCCGACCAATATTCTGTAATTCAGTTCTAAGGACACTAGCCTAGACTTTAACCTAAGGTATACCTACATAACTCAGAATTAACTCTCATGTATGACTGGTAGTAAAATATAACTAAACACCACTGCACTGAGAGGAGTGTCAATCCCTCCATCTCTCAGAATGAAAGGCTATTTCACTCTTCAGAACACCTTCCTTAAAGCCCCTGATCATTAACCAGAATTTTCTTCCTGAATCCCATAACCAACTGAGGCTTGACACGTCCCCCATTGTGGGACTGAACCTTTGTAGTGGCACACATGACTCAGAAATGAACACCATCTCTTTGGCTGCTTAGATCCAAGTACAAACTGGCAAAGCCCAGGTCAAACAGGGCACAAGAGCAGGAAGGGCCAAAGCAATGCATGAGAATAATTTTCTCCATCATCYTGACCCAACCCCAGGCTCTGCCTGAACACCAGGAGGGGGCAATTTCTCTGAGCAGCAACCAAGTCTGATCTGAAACCAGGACAAAAGATTATTGAAATCTTCAGACCAGAGACCGAATTTCTTCAGAAATATTTCTTTGCATTGTGATTTCCACTTCTAAATACCTTTGAAGACACATTAAATTGCTCAGAAGCTCAGTCTGATGTAACCTGCATTCACCTTTCACCAGTTTTGAATTTTAATATTATCGAGGTAAGCACATAAAACGACTCACAAGCCCGTGTATGTCATTCCAAGTAAGTAACTTTTYCACWGCAAAGCTTGTGGTGATAAAAATAACATCCCAATTGAATATTCTAAACACCACCACAATAAAAGCCAATTTCTAAGAAAGGTAGTTTCACTTTGGGGAGAAAAGCAATAATCAAATGCTATTCATAAATGCCTCATTAACTGAACCCTGAAGGCAGAATTATTTAAATTAAAATTACACTGAAAATACTTTTTTTTTTAAAGTCAATGAGTAGCAAAAGCCTAATTTCACAACACAAAAACACTGGTAAAAAATTCTACTGTATATTCCTTGTCTGAAATTTTAGTTTCTGCTCTGAAGCAAAAGCTTGGAACCAAGTCAAGAGATCAGTCAGGTTTTGGGAGGGTTGGGGGCAGGTTTTCTTGACTCTCCTGTTATCTTAAATTTCCTTTTCACTAGAACTGAATTCTCCTCTTGTTACTCTTTTGATAAGATTGCCATCTGGTGGCATTAATTCTATCATGCAATCATACTTTGTGTTGTTGGTACATTTGTTTTCTATCACATAAAGTCAGAGAAAACGACATTAAATACCATTCTTTCAAAAATCTAACTGTCATCATTTTTGTAAGGTTTTTACCTTTCAATGGCCAGTTCTTTGTTCGAGAGCTGCTGAACTGTGATCACCACTTTCTTCTCAATTCCCTGTTTAAGCTTGAAATACAATTTATCTCTATCCTTTGGCACAGGGCTAAAAGAATAGAAACATCCTTCAGCAGGTATAAAACATGAACTGTTAAATACAGAAAAGAGTTTACATTTTCTAAATTTTCAATTAATTCAAAATTCATTAGGTTTAAAAAAAAAAATCCAAAAAAGAGACCACTAGACTGTATTTACTCAAGAAACTTGGCTTGACTAAAGTTTTTAACAGACTTCTTACTATCTTTTCCATTTGCACAGGCCTACATTGAGCATCCCTAAAAGAAACGATGTTGTGAAAAGAAAGTAAATTGAAAAAAGGTATCTTGAATTTTAATCTTTTTACTGAAAAAAACACAGAGAAGAAAAGTGTAACATCAAAAGAGCAACTTCCTATTTATAGCATGTCTGCTTATGAAAAGAGGTCAAATGAATTTTGTTGCAACACAGTAGTTGTGCACGTGCAAAGAAGCTGTGTGCTTTTTCCAAAGACATTTCTGCTTTTCCCTTTCCATTCTGATTACCTAAAATTTCCTTTTCCATCATCTTCTTTGACTTCCAAGGAGACACTGAAGGTGTACACATCACTATCTGGCGTGGGAAGAACAAAGTCCTTCACATGGTCAGATGCTTGTTTGGAAGAACGCTTGAATGCTGTGGAGAAACTGTACAAAATTCGGCTGACCTGCAGAAAAGCAAAACCATTATTATTTTGACAAAAAATAAGGATCTTTTTAATGAGGCATCGTGATGTTTTTGAAGGTCATAAAATCCCTTGCCTCTTACACTGAACACAAATCATGCCTCATGGAACACAAAGCACTCAACGTCATGTGTTCAATAACCAAGCCATTTCAAKAACAGCATCTCCTGCTTCCATTCCTGTCACATTCCCTGCTCATGTCACRCTCAGTGAGTTAACAGAAATTAGATTAGAGATTAGGAATGCAGCTCATTAGAGGACCTGGATAATGTACTTTTCAGGTTGTGTTTTTAACAATACAACATACAACTTGCTCCGGCAGATGTCAAAACCCAAGGAGATTTCTTCTTTTTCCATACTAAAAAGTCCTCCCAAACTGTCACACAGTTCTTCCTAAAATATCAAGGGGAGAGTACAGTAACATGGTTCTTTGTAATTCAAAAGGTATACAYTGCAACTTCAGTATGAAACAGACTCAAATGAGGCCTGCAAAAGCCCCAGATGTTCCCACTACAGTGCACTTTGGAATGTTGTTGAAACACTAAAAGCAAAAACTTAAAATTATAGTAATATTCATGTACGACTAGCTGCACATTCTGCAAAACTCATGAATGTGTGTCCTAACATATTTTTCAAGGCACTATATACCATTTCCACATTGAAAGTGACCTCTTCAAACACTGCTTGTGTCCTTTTTCCCAGTCACTGCACAACACAGAACACTTACAGCCTCTTTGATCTCACAGGAGAAAACGTGGATCTGGAACTCTTCTGTGCCACAGCTGCTTTCAGTGAACGCAAAGCAGTCGCTCTCTGAAGTCCCATTTTGCCCCCGCACACAAAACAACACTTTATAGATGGGAAACGAGGCTATCTCCAAATTGCTCGACTGATCGATTATTCTGGCAAGAAAAGGAACAGGGAAGATCAAAGGAACAGGTCAGTAAAGCAGACAAGCCTACCTAAAAGGCTTTTCTGCAATTAGATAAACAAGGATCTGAACTCTAATTACTACTGAATTCAAGTAGATGAGATGGGCTGCAGGAACAGAAATGTTATGCTTTGTACAGTTAAGATGTAAATGCTTCTGGTTGTAAAATTGACTTAATTTGTTTTATATGCCATAATATAGACAAATACAGTACCTCTATATCATACAGTAAACAATGGCCATTGCTTGTGGAAAATACAAAAGAAGAAATGTAGGAACCACAGAAACCATAAAAATGTGATTTGTATACAAAGATCAAAGAAAATGCAACATTATAAAGGAATTTAAATATCTGTTTAAGAAATTGTTATGAAAACAATTTTGGAATCAACAGGACTACATAGCTCAGCAAACGCTGCCACATTCAGGTGAATCTTTATCTCAGATCTAAGACCTCATACAAAATTTTRAAACACTCTCAAACACAGAACCCAAAGAATATTTCAGAAACTTAGAAGCAGGAAGAATGGTGTTTTAGAACAGACTGGTGGACAGTGACTTTTAAAGAGTAATAGTTAGAGCCACAGTGTTCTCCTCTGTCTTTTCACTACTTGTCCATATGCACATTCACATCAAGGGTCAATAAACATTAGTCACCTAAAATCCCAAGGCTGTAACAATAAAAATACAGGACTAATCTAAAAGCAAGAAGAGCCCTGGGAGGATTCACCACMCTGTAATATTGGTGGGACATGAGAACTGGAACCTCACAGGTATTCAGACACCAGGAATGGACACACTCTTAAAAGCCAACACTGGTATCACCWAAGCTTTGATGGAATGTATTCCGTCACACATGGATCCACCTTTCCAGTTTTGTCCATAGGCAGTCCCTCATTTGCTGATATCCTCTGACATTAAAGATCAAAGGAACCTGCTGTTTCACTTGCAAAACAACCCTCCTGAATGGCCACATTGAGTACAAAAAATAGGCACAGAACACCTSACATCTTATGTCTGGGTGATTGTTGACATTGTAGAAGTATAGAAATGAAATATTTTCTAATGTCGAATGAAGCTTAAACTGGGTTCAAAKAACAAAATGGAAGAAAGTAATACAGATTCTTGAAGGTCCTTCTCTTTCTCCACAGGATGATAGTCAATCCATAAGCACAGCTCGAGCAAGGAAGGAAATCTAATCACATCCTTCAGATACCTTGATATCAGAGCTTAAAAATAAACATCTTGGATATTGAGATGCTCCCTGCTTCTGGATGCAAGAATGCTATAGGTGCATGTTTGGTGCAGCCTGATTAAGAACCTTTGACTCTCTCATCACCAATTAAAAGACCCTTCTCACATGGGGAAAGTAARTCTTTTCTGGTATCTGGAGACTGTCAGCATGTGCACCACGAGGCAGACACAGGTCAGAGCTGGCTTCTGCACAGCAATGACTGGAAGCAGAGACTGGCATCTCCACTCTGCAACGTGCATGGGAGAGTCTAAACTGACATTTCTGCAGCAAACTGGAGGCCAGATGGACTCCTGCAACACTGTACCTTGGAAGTGTGGACAGACTGGGGAGGTGGGGAGAGCACAGSTATTATCAGCTCTCCCTTTCAAGCATCTCTCTTATTATCATATTTGAACAGCTATTAAGGTAAAAAGAGATGCTTTTCCTGACACTGTGTGGCAACTGGTACCACCAGCCATGCACYGCATGGTAAATCCGAGTGCACATTTTGCTGCTTCAGAGGAATTTCTCAAAATTAACTGTCTTCAGCAAGAACCTCAGGCACAAGTCCAGCAGTTCTACTTCCCCGTGCAAGTAACAAAGTCAGAAACCACTTCTTCTGTGTCTGCTTAAGCAACAAATGGAACTCTGGTGTGTTACCTTACAGAGCCTTCTGGAATGTTTGGAACATAGAGCGTTACAGGTAAAGGGGCTTGACTCGAGGACTTCATGTTTGCCATGGCGTGTAGAGCTTCTGGTTCATTCCGTGGGGCTGACACCTTGGTGCAACCTAAATAAGTCAGTTTGTTAAACAACACGCTGTCCTCCTCCAGGGGCTCACTGGGAGAAGAYGGCCTTGGTGCAGAGATTTCTGAAAATGAAGAAACCGCTTCTTTAGCCATTTGCTTTTACTTTTACACGTTTTTTCTTTCCAGTAAGTTCCACAGCACAATCTCCTACATTTTCCAGGAATGGACATGAGAGTAGACAGTTCAGCTCCAATAGCAAGAAATCCATTTGGCAGCTTAATATTACTGTGAAGTCTACTCCAATCTAATTCATGTTTCCAAGTGTGGCATGGGGACAAACTGCTCTTTGATTCTCTTTAGCACCACTGGAACACAGTACGGACATTCTAAATCTTTCTAAGCAGTCACAGAATCAGAGAATAATAGAATGTTACAGGGTTGGAATGGACCTTGAAGATCACCTAGTCCCAACGCCTCTGTGTGCCCTGTTATTTCTATTTCTTATTGTTAGTGCTGATACTGCCATAATACTTAGAATCATGAAGGCACGAAAACTGAATTATTCCTGTTGGGGCTGGAATGGGGCGAGAGAAACGTATCTACAAGTATTTCTTTGTTCACTCATGCTAAGGGTGGTGTTCTGTTTGAAGAATGTCACACAGGAAGACAGTGAGGTAAGTTTCTCAGAAGTACAGCACACATGTAATTAAGATATGGGTGTTTCCACTTCACATAAACTGTCTATCTTATTCTACCACAAGAACATCTTTCTTTTATTTCCAACAGATGCTAAGAGAATTAGCTGACAGAATACCACAGAAGTACCCTGCATGCTATTGAGGAAAAAAGAATTGTAGTTCAAGGCACACAGAGATGACCACAGCCTTGTATTCCTAATATATGTAATGGAATACAAGTATTTTTATATTGTAGCTTTTACATACATATATATATATATACACACATATATATATATATATATACACACACATAAAAGCTACAATATATTTTACATAAAATATAGACAATATAGTTTACATTAAAAGCTGTCAGTCCTCCCCTTTTCACAAAAACTTCAAACACCAGGGAAGTACCACAATCATTCCTAGCAAATATCAAATCCAAAGCTAGCCTTGCTGCTGCCTGGTGACAGGATCAGAGATGGACACTTTAAACAGTTTGCTCAGGGTGTATTTCATTTGCAGGTAGCACCATCAATGAACACTGCCCTGAAACTTCCTGAGCTCCAGCAGCAGCAGATCCACCTCAACTATCATCTACTCAGCAACTCATACAATCCTTAGTCCCAACTCATCCTCAGCTGAAGACAAAATGAACATTATCTTGACCAAAGCAGAGCAGCTCAGGGTATCAATCTGATGATAATCTATTCCTATCTAAAATCTTCAACTAATAAATAAGAGGAGGCCCCAGGGTATTCTCCAACATAGTTTTGGAATGAAGCTCTGGAAAGCTTTGTATTCATTTCAGGGTTTACTTGAAAATGCATAAAGAAAAAACCTGCCCTGTGTGATTAAGGGAGAAAGCACTCAGGCAATACCTGTAGTAGAAGGGTCCAAAACCAGCTGCAAAGAGGGCTGGTTTGTTTGTCCTGCTGTCCCATCTGCAGCTGCCCGGCCACTGGCATCACTGAAACCTTCTCGGACTGCAGTGACGTACTGGTCTTTCTCAGAATCCCGCAGGATCTCTTCCATTGCCTTCTCCAACTCCTCATCTCCATTTGAAAATACCTGTAAGCAGAAGGAGATGACTTCTTGAAGGTACTTGTAGTTTTACTTCCACTATTATTTTTCAAACATACGGTCTTACTAATTGCAAAAGTTAAGAAGCTTTGCTGAACGAGACAACAAACCRAGAACCAACAAAATTGAACCGAATATAATCCAGTATCACATCCCCTTACGTAAAATGCACACGTTCTCATTGCTAATCCAAAAACCATCCACCAAAAAACTACAGACTTCTCTTAGAATAACAGGTTTGTGTATTTAGAGCCTCCATTCAGACTAGAGATCAACAGACTTTGCTACACATTAGTCTTAAAGAAAATTTTACTTTCTTAGTCATATCCAGTCCATTTCAGTTGCTTCCCAGATTTTCCCACACGTAAGAGTGGTGCAAGCCTAATGAAATGAAAAAAAAAAATTGGAGATATACACTCCCTAAAAGAAAAATAGAGTCTTTCACAAGGACCAGCTTTTCAGACAAAAGAAAACCATGGCCAAGGCTGCATCATGGATTCTGCCTCCAGTTCACCAGCCCCTTTCCAGACTAAAGAAGCAGACAATGTCTAATACAGGCAGGAATTATCAGCTGTAAATGACTGCCAGAGAGTACTGGAAAGACAGACTAGGTACTTACTGYCATTTCAGGGGGAACCAATTCCTACTGTTCCAAGCAGACCAAAACCAGTACATCAGCTACCACAGCTCAAGTGGAGAAATTTGAATTTAACCAATCAGCTGTCACCCAAGTGCTAAAATATTCTGGTATTTAGAGGTAGAAAGCTTTTAGAGAGGTTGTACTCGTGCCTAAAGTAGCACTAAGCAGGAAAAATAAATCAGAAACTGAAGTCCAAGACCCTGTGCAGTCTATTCCTATATAGTCTAATTACATGCTTTTAACAGAGTCTCTGATACCTCAATAAAGAATATTAMGCTTTAAATCAAAGATCATTCTTTGTAAAGTCCTTTGCTAATGTGTAGATCCACAGAACGTAACAAAGTTAACCCCCAAAGAAGATACTGAAAGAAAACCTGAGCTGCCACTTTTGGACAGATTTGCTTAATCCGAGCTGTTAATTTCACTGGTAGTCTGCAAGGACAAAACAGTCTAAGACTCTCCTCACCAAGCACACACCAAGTATGCACTCTTTTCATCAATACAAACCTTGCTACACATTTCAAAATRAAGTCATAGCAAACCTTTAGCTGTGGTTTTTCATCGTTTCCAGAGGTGTCCTCAGATTTCTGATGAACCAAGACAAATTCTTCATTAATTAATGTGGATACAGTCTCAGGAATCCTCCCAGCTTTGCTAAATGATGTTTTGACTTCCATCTCAGGTCAGTATTCTCCTCCTGCCACCAGAACCTAATAAAGAAAAAAAAATTAAATAATTAGTTTTGAAGCTGTACATAATACGTTAATAGGTATAATAAGAAGTTATTGTGGAATAATATAAAAATTATACTGCTGTATTTCTCAAACTCTGATTTCATTGGTATAAGGAATCTTATGATTTTCRGGTTGGTGTTTAAAAATCCTGATTTAACAGCAATGGCTGTTATTTATGTGTATAGATAACAAATGAAGATGCTCACCCCAGAGCTTTGACTTCCCCTGGTTTTAATCTTCCGGAGTCTGCTTCCTCTACCTCCCTAATTTGTGCCCTTGGTTCTCCCTCATACAGGTATTTTCCTCACCCAGAGTGTCASAAAGGTCATGTGAAGATACAGATTACCTGAAGACTGATTTCCCAAAAACTGCATACCAAAGTGCATGCTCTCCACATAAAAACCTTGTTTAGCAATCGCTTCTGTTAGGGGCTTTTGTTATCCTTTAGATCTATGGGTGGTGAACTCAAAAATGATACTAAACCACAATCATTTCCTTCTCACCTGATTTCCCTGAAACCACCCGCAACAGTTAAAATTAACTACACCAATTAAAAAAATATAAACACAAGCCACAACAAAACTATAAATACTGCGGCGACCAAGAACAAGTTTTCCCATGTCTGCACAAGAATAAAAATAAATTTAGAAACAAAGAACAAGGGGCAAAATAATGGTCAGCCTATACATTACAAGTTCATATAGAAGTATAGAGCTGAAACACTGCAAGCATGCCAGCAGGACAGCTACTGTAGGTATCCACCAAACAAAGACAGCATCACCTACATGAACTCAGAACGTCTTCCCTGATTCCTTAGAAAATGAAGAGCTGGATCTTAGACTTTTCTTATCTTAAACGCATCCATGTTTTTATATTTTTTGTGTCAAAAAAGAGATAATATATTTTCACACTTCATAAACTTTGTAAAGAGCATGCACTTCCACATATGGTCTACTTCCATCCCAGTTTCCTGAAAAATACTGCTCCGGCTGAGTGCTGGGGTACATTGTGCTTAAGACTCAAAGCTCAGGAGACTCACACACAGCACAGGGGGGGAAAAAATCTGTGACTGTCACCTTTGCAAAGCTGGAAAGTGCCCAAGGAGAGACAGCTCAAACCTCATCTGCTGTGACCAGGAAAAACAAGAGGTGAAGCTTCACCCTGCCCTTCCCAGCAGCACCAAGGAGCAGAACTGCGCCACACTTGCYTCTCTTGCAATTCCAACCACCCAGTGACCAAGAAAAGAATGCTAGCTTAGGTCTAGCTGTAGGGAACCACAAAAACAGCACATAAAAGAACAAGGACGTGCGTGTTCTCCACCATTTTGAACAGGCGTTACTTACGATGTTAGACAGAAGAGGAAGTTTAGCAATTTCAAACCAAAAAAGCAAGTGTGGGAACTCAGACAACTTTCAATACTATAGTATTTTCTATCATTTTTGAAACTACAGTCAACATGCCTTTGCCCTTTCAAAGACTTGGCTTGGCATAATTTAGATGCAACTCCTCAAAAAGCTTTTCCCTCTCCCTAACCTAGCCACAGTTTTACCCACCAACCCAGTGAGGGTATTACATGTAGGAATCCCAGAAAAAAGAATTCAAATTCTTCAGACAACTGACTTGTACAGCATAAAAACCTGTCAGAAGTCACTTATAAAAAAGCCACTAAACAGCTGGAATATTCAGAGAGAAGCTACAAAATTGGATGAGCAGTTTCACATACTGTGACATCTTTCCTATCTCCAGACCAACCATGAGCTCACAAGCAGGAGTATTTTCCTGACAAATTATGAAATCTTAGCTCCACCCAGCGTACATCATGGACTCACTGCTGCAATAGGTTTTGTTTCAATTTTTTTAAAGCATCTTTGCTTTAAAGATTTTCTTGGCAAGAGAAAGACAAGGTTTTACTACACAAGGTTTTAAGTATGTTACAAACAGCTTGTTAACTCTATGTGTTTTTAAACAGGTGTTGTAAAAACATTGCTGAACAGCTTGTTTGCAATAAACAGCAAGTTTAGCTCAAAATACTAATTTCAAAGTATATCCTCTATGTGACAGTGAAAGTCAACTATTACAGAACTCTCTGAAGGCATTGAAAGGACATAAGTTATGGCCCCCAAATGCAGCATATCCTGAGGAATCATTATCTTTGCAGTGACATCACCACTGGAGAAAACAGCAGAGGTGACTGTCAGCCACATTAGGAGCAAAGGTCCAGGCTATCAGAGGCCTCTCTTCCCCCCACTGCCCATCTGTTATTGCTGGACCTGATGATGACAAAAATGAAGACTCAGTCACTACTTCCAGCACATCTGCAAAAAGGAGGGATTACAAGATATCCTGTTTTGACAGTTCTTTGTGTTTCAGCCTATTTAATTTTTGGGCTTACTTATGGGAGAGTAACACAGAAACTCCAATGTAAGATGGTTCTACCCATTATCAAAGCCAAATGCAGGTTGCTAACATTAGTTTATCACCAGTTCTTCTTTCTGCAATGAAGTAAGAACCAACAGGCACAATGTGAACTACGTAAAGTTTTCTATAGCAGTATCTCAATAATAAAACGAGGGAAAATGCACCATTTGTAAAGCCAAAGAAAATTAGGATAACACAACTACAGAAGCACACTGACACACTAAATACTTTTTCTTGCCCCATGTGGGTAAAGGGAGTTTAGGAGAATTTCTACTTCCCAAATATTAACCCAAAAGTAACGAATATATTATAAACATTAGATGACTTCAAGGAGCTCCTTATTCAGATCAGATACTCCAAAGCATACCACACACATTCTTGCAATTACTTTTGAGTTACGAGGCCCTTAATGCCTTTAAGAGTGTACTCCAAGCTTGCCTTTACAACCAGCTTACACCACCACAGCCAGTGCAGACACATATATTTTTCTGTACACAACTATGTTCAATGAGTAAGTTAGCACCCCAGAACCCCTAATTGCAGTCCTTCATTACAGACTATTCCAACCTCCTGTCAATGTTTACCCTATCCCACTGCAGTACAAACAAAGCCACTTGAGCTTCAGTTCAGCAGTAAAACACAAACACAAGCAGATCAGGCATTCAGGAAATGCTTTATACACCGTATTCTACGATCAGTCTTTGACCAAAAATAGGTTTTAATGCCAGAGACAAACTAAGCACCAAAAATCATGAACAAGTCATTTTTTCAAACTAAACAACTTCAACTCTGACATGAACTTTACTCAAGAGTATAACTGTGATTCTCATGAAGATTATTGAGATTTACACCATCTTAAGTAGTAAGCTACTTAAAGAGAAAAATCTTCTATTTTTTCATTATAAAGACACATTATCTAACACTTCAGCTAAGTGCTTTTGCGGAAAAGCAGTAAAAAGAATAAAAACCTCTCTAAAAGAATCATGCATTAAGGTTATTTGAGGAAGGGAAAAACATCTGAAGAAGCTTTTTTACTCTTTAGTAACAAGAAGAGACACATATGCATTCTGGACTTCCCAGTCACCTGCAGTCAGTGGATGATTACTGTCATTTCCCTTGTGTCATTTGCTCTAGTCCTTTGTTTTTACTCACTACTGAATTATTCACTTCAAATCCCCCTTTTCCTACAAATGTTAAGAAAAAATGACAGTTGACCTACTAGACATGAACAAAATCTAAGAACAGACCCCTACTACTGAACTCAAGCACCTCATTTTTTTAATCGTCCTTTTTGATTAAAAGTTTCAAGTTAAGAATGCAAGAATTTCTTTCTGATTGCATTAGTCAGAACACACAGACAGTTGTGCAGTCTACAATCACACGGGGTTTTTACTCCCTGATGACCTCAGCAGCTGAACCTGCTGGCTCAGAATCCTGAGGGAATGAGGTTTAGCATTTGCTTCACCAGTTCAAAGTTTCTGGGAGGGCAGCAACCAGCAGTGAGGAGCAGATAGTCAGGGACAGGAAAGACAACAAATACAATGCACCTCAGCTACCTCTGTCCCCAGCCCAGTTCCTTAGTTTAAGCTGCTGGTGGAGTCCACTTCCAAATGAAAAATACACTCCCTGTTCTGCCAGGGCTGATCCAAGGATTGAAACCTCACACCAGATGGTACCTTCCCAAATCGTCAGAGCCAGGAGTCAGAGCTGCTCCTCCAACAACGCCTTCCAAAAGACGACAACAAATTCTGCTGTCAAAGTTCTCCTCACAGGAGGAAATACTGGGTAGTGTGCACTACTGCTGTGAGGAAGTCARTGCTACAAAAGAGGTACCTTGAACAGTCATGCTCCTATAGAGAAGGTATTTTTTCCCCCATATTTTGGTGAACAAAATCACACACACATGCACACACACAAAATCAGGAACAAATACACAGAAGGAAATTTTTCTAAACTCAGTGAAATAAAGCCTACTATGATAAAAGAATTAAAATTTTTAAAAATAAGAGTTTCAGAAAAGGCTTTCTGACAAACAGATTTTCAGACCAAAGAATTTTTGAGATACAAAGAAATTATTCAGACATAGTTTTACTAGTGTGTGTGCGTGGAGGTGTGGTATGATGTGTGAATCTAGCTCCGAAATATATTTTAAGCCATAGGGACAATACAAGGACTGCAGAAAAACTGTTGCTTTTCTCTGGTAGCTTTATTGTGTAGTTTGGCCAAGCCAACCTCTCTGATGTACATCAGTTCCCAGTGTTTTGCTTATACAAATTCCTGGATAAAAGGTAACTAAGCCATCCTACTTGGACTATACGTGTTTTGGGACCAGTGACCAGAACTCACCTTCACATATGTACAGCACTAAGCTGTGGAAGGCTCAAACCCAGCAGCTTCCCCACTTCATTCCAGAAAGGCATCCCAAGTTCACTAGAGCTCCCTTTGTAAAGTAGCCTAAGTGAGTAAAGAGCAAGAGAAGGTGAAGAACAGTAATCCCAGAAAATCCAGGGGGATTCAGCACTGAGAGTAAGGGACAGAGGATCGAAATGCTTCTGATTCCTTCCCTCCATAACTCTTCCATGTATTTCACATTGAACCCMGACTTGCAAAACCACATCACACAGAGAACACAAATATCTAGGTAGGGAGGTATGTCCATGGGATTGGTGGGCAGAGCAACACAGCACAAGGCACTGCTGGCAACACACACTCATCATCACAGGAGAAAGAATCAAAGGTTCTGGAAAGCCACTGACTTTCCAGAAGGAAACTGCTTTGCAGACCTGATAGATTCAAAAACTTCCTCTGCAAACTGGTCCCCAAAAGTAAACAATTTTTACATGAATCAGTCATCTGAAGCAGTTACCAGACTTTTTTGTGTTTACTTCCAGTTTGTGTTCAACAAATATTTCAAAGTTACTGCTCTAGGTCACTGTTGGTTTGTGGAAAGAAAAAAAAAGTCTTTTGCTTCAGCACTATAAGCACCAAAAAAATTAGAAAATGTGGAGCTATGAAAAGACAGCAATTCAGGAAGATAAATRTTGACCTATTTTCAGTAAGCAACAAGAAACATGCTTTGAAAGGAAGTTTCTTACCTGCTTGAAAGAAAACAGTCAAGGGCAGGCTAATTCATACTCTTTTTTAGCAGAGAAACAAAATCATCCTGTATTACAAACAGGCTTGTATTAAAGGCAGGCTTCAAGGCCATACAGTTTGCCTGACAATCTTAAACTGCAAAAAAAAAAAAATACTGAGAAATAAGTAATACCTATTTTCAGAACTATGGTTCCTCAAGAGAATCTCTGGGACCTTTGTGAAGAGGAAGGTCCAACAGAGCTAYGCAGAAATTCATCTTCTGCTAACAGAAGTCTGAAGTAGAAATATGTACCAAAAGGCAGGTTTATTCCCTTTTTTGAGCAACAGGATACAGTGCATGACAGCGAAATGAGCATTGAACTAACTGGACTTGCCATCACTCCATGACTCAGATTTCTAGATTACTGAAGTGGTGTGGTGACACTCTGCCTTGCCCCTCAGGGAACAGGACACTGACAGTTCCACAGGCACAAACACAAATAACCAAGGGGCTCAGCCAYAGCATCTTCTTTTGAGAAATGCAACAGAACCACGCGTTCCCCTGGCTCCCATCTCACAAGCTCTCTGCCTTTAATGGGGGACACCTTCCCCAGAAAGCCAGATGTGCTGCAAATACACAGAGCTCTACCTTTTCAATGCTTCTTCACTGAAAGACTAAACAACCTGRTAAAATTCCACATTATACTCTACGTTGAGGCAGTACAGCTCACCATCTGCCCCAAAACCCTCTTCTCTATTGACTGAGCGGACACACATGCAGAAAAAAATTCTAGGTATCATAAAATCAGTTTGTTTCAATCTCACTGACCACAACAGCACTATAATTTTAATTTCAACTTTAATCTCAACTTCTCTCTGTGTAATCTTTTTATGAGAAACTGTCTCTGTGCTCATACTAAAAACTGGTTTATTACCCGTAAGTTGTTTCCCAGTGTCTTATCTCTGGCAGTGAAACACTATGTAAAGCACATAATGGAAAAAACAAMCAACCATTTATTTGGCTTACTGATACTACTTCCCAGGAATAAAATCAACTTAATAAGCAACAGAGCTGTATCACTGCATTTTAAACACATACATATATGTATATAAAAAATCCTTCTTATTTCCTGGAAAGCACTGTCAAGAACAAAACTCTTTCTGAAATTTAAAGAAAAAAAAAACCACAATAACAAAACAAAACAAACAAACAAAAAACCCCACAAAAAATGAAGCAAAAAACCCCCACAACTAGAAAACAACCACTGACTTATTTTGGTAGCACTGTGTCCTCTGAGAAAGCAAACCTCCATTATGTAGCCAACAGCAAATAATTAGTCTGTTCATGATGGCAAACTGTTTGGAATTGTTGTAGCGGGTGCCTAGATACAGAGGTTTTTCCAGATTCTTTTTACACTTCAATCTCATAGCCAAAGAATAACAATTTCAGGAAAACAGAATCAAAAGAGAACTACACAAACAAGAAAACGTCTGTTCTCCTTCAAAAMCATCTGCATCTCCTCAAATAAGTGATAAGCAGCACTCGTCAAACACATCTCAGTGTGAATACTGAGACATTTACTGTAAAGGAGAGAAGCAGCTTTCCTGACCTGAATCTCTGTGTTGCACATAACCCACTGAACCACTTAAATATCACACAGGTTCGGAGCTGCTTGAGGGAAAAAAATACTGCTTTTATTTCTCTTAAAGTTTCAACCACCAAGGTGAAGAACCCTTGCAGAGGAATGGTGGCATATGGGTGGTACTGAGCTGGAGCACAACTCAAAGGAGGCAGTGGCTGATATTTACAGCTAAACACAGAAGCACCAT
This sequence comes from Parotia lawesii, assembly GCA_003713295.1. Taxonomy (NCBI): domain Eukaryota; kingdom Metazoa; phylum Chordata; class Aves; order Passeriformes; family Paradisaeidae; genus Parotia; species Parotia lawesii. Next base: position 952,486 of record RAHM01000216.1, read on the forward strand.
CCCTCCTCCTCAGCAGAGACCACCACTCACTGCAAGTCAAAGCTTTGGAGGAAGACAAGAGGCAAACTGAAAAAAAACCTAACAAACACTGATCTCAACCCCTAAAATGTACATATTGGGTGGCAGAAGCATCATGAACACGAGATGAAATGCCAGGTAAGTGAAACCATGCCAGGTAAGCTGTTGGCTACAAAGGCAACCACCCAGCAAATTGGGGGCTTCCTTTTGTTTACTTGTACAATTTGAGCAAGCAGGAGTCATGCATGACAAGCTACACCTTAGACAAAACAGTTAGAAAAAAGGTTGGTGGGATTCTTTTGAACAATTATTTAAATAAACTTCCAGGCCTAAGATTTGTCCACACACAGAAGAAACATCAGTAGGAGAACAGACTACACGAGCACACATGCTTCATGCTGACACAGACTGATTCATGCTGTTTAAAAGCATAGTCAATGTCAGCTTATCCAATTAGTGTTTAACCAACCTAAGGAAATACATTTTATTTTCAGCTACTTAAGAGAAAAACCTTTCTCCTCTCTATTTATTCCCTTCCAAAGAGTACAACAAATAAGTGTTCTTCTTCTACTCTATAGAGATGTCACCAGTCTTTATGTGTATCTTATTAAAAAAACAAACAAAACAACAAACCACACTTTACACATCAAGTTCCGGCAAACATGTTTACTCATTTAAGCCGTAGCTCGTTCTGCCTCAAGGATAAAGCAACTCTAGCACATTTCACACTGTTTCCCTGACACTGACTAAAAACTAACACTTTAGTTTTCGCAGCCAGTAATTCATTTCTGACTTTGGAAAATATAAAGTAGCAAGTAAGAGTATGCAATTTTTCAAAGCTGGAGTTTGGCAAACCCAAGTTGCTTTTTTCATTGCTACGTGATGCTTGCAGGCAGCATTCAAACTGAAACCAATCGCCAGCCAAGTTACTGAACTGCATGATCACTCACTCAAAAAAATAATGACCTATATTCCAGAGGAAAGCAGAAGCATAATACAATCCTTGTTTTAAGGAGATTATTTAATGGTTTATTCCCTAACTGTAAAAATAACAGTGTTGGTCTGATGCAGTCAATGGAACAACCTCTGTCCATTAAATACAGAGTATTTCAATCAGGAATTTTCGCCACATGCCACAATGTCCAGAAATAACCACATGATGTAGAGCAGAAGAGACCATATGGAACAGCAGTAGGAGCCAACGCAGCAGTGATCCCAGGGCCAGTCCTTCTCCGAGCCAAACAAGTGCCTTATGCTGTGTCACAGCGTCAGAGAAAGCCACCAGAAATCCTGATTCACTGCCCTGCACCGACCACCTTCAGAGTCAGCAAAAYCCTTCTTCCTCAAAGCCAGAACTGGAAGTTTTGACAATTATTACCTCGATGTTTGCAACATGCATTCTGGGAGCATTAGGTTTTGCAGATGTAACTTGAAATCACAAGGTTTTGTTCTTGAGCTCCTACCAACTGCAGACAGCATTTCCCAAAAGCTGTTAACTTGCACTCAGTGCAGCACTGACTGTGGGACGGACTGGACAATGCCTCATGGTCCTTTCTAATCGCACTCTCTTCAGATTTTTAAATCTGAAGTCTTTCATTCTAACAGTTGTCAAAGGCAATCACAAGCTGTAAATGACTAACAACACTAGGTGCTTTTCCCACGGTTCAATCACAGATTTTCCAAAATGGAAAGGACTATGAGTTGTGATTAGACAGCTATATCTAGACTTCAGCTGCTGTTGTACCAAAACTGTAGTTTCAACAGTGTCCCCAATACTTAATAAGCACAAAACCCCCTTCCTTTGTAATATGAAACGAAACCAAGCTTCTTGGTAAAAATAAAATACTCCCACAAGTCAAAAGCAAACATTTCCATTTACATTTAAAATAAATTTTTACACATATTTAAAACCCTTTAGTTTAGAAGCCAAGATTTTACATTGTCACKTGAACATCCACATATTTAGAGACAACATGAAAAGACGGAGTGAGAAACCACAGTTATTTTAAAGACCAAGTGAAACCTTCTGAAAGTTACCTGCTTGAAGTTGAGAAATAAGGAACAATGTGCATGACAACGAAAAGCCACACCAAATGACCCTCCTTCTAACCACTGTCCCTCCCAGTCCCAGGTATGATGAAGTGCACTGATTCAACTACCACTCTCATTTTTATTTGACCAGTGAATTCTCAACGCACTCCACACGTCAGAACTAATCTGCTGGCATTTCACATTGCTAGGGCAAGTTTGCATAAATATGTTCCACAATGCAGCCCTGTTGTTAATTCCAAAGGCCTTGACAGGTCTTAGAAAATGGAAAATGGAAATTCATAAAAGACAGTGAGACCATTTCCTTAACAGAAAGATGATCTTCCATTGTTAAAAGGAGTTCAATAAGAAATCAGACATACCTGGTACTAACACACCACCTTATCCCCCTAATGATACTAGAATAAAAAAATCTAAAGGCTTTCCTTCACTTCCTGCTTTTTTACTCTTTCCATCTGAAGAAGCAAACCACTTTGCTCATGACATTGACAAAGAGGAGGAAAAAACAAGGTTTTGCCTCAACATTCAAATCACTGTTAAAAGTCTTTCAAATTACCTAAACTCTTCTAGGAACTGGAATGAGCCGTGCATATGAAAGCTTCTGGAAGACAGGCACCAAGGAATGATGTGAACCTTCTTTAACTGAAAGAGATTTACTGTTTTTTTTAAATGACAGTGTGTTTGTTGAGATGATTTCTGCACATGATCAAATTCACTAATCAAATTATTTCAAATTCATTCTGAAATTCAAGTAAGAACTGCAGCCTGGAAAGGCAGTATGAAACCAATCAACTAATCCCTATACAAAAACTTGCTCATGCAGTTAATAAACAGTTAAGAATATTTTATAATTCTAACCAAAAAAAATACTTGATCTAAAGGAAGTATCCCTCAAATCCATATGAGCAAGTAATTGAAAACGTTACACAAAGAAAGATGTTTTTACTGCACTACCTGCAGTTACCTCCAAATCCAGACTCAGGGACGGTGTGTATCTATAATCTCACACTGCCTACTATCTTGGTTTTCTGCAAATGATGTGCATAATGTTCCCTTCCAAACCAGACCCTGAAAAGCTAAAGCAGATCTTAAGATCARTATTTCCTTCAGAGACTGCCTGAAAAGGGTAACAGGAAAGAGAACACATGCCCTTTTTCCAAGACACAATTTCTCTTCTTTTCATCYCAGACAGATATCCATAATGATCAGAATTCATTTTTCCTCCTGAAGGATTAAAGAAAAAACTAGCTTTAAAAAAAAGCAACCAACAACAAACTCATATAATCAAAAGACAGGTGGGATCATTTCGTCACTCTGTGTTACATCCTTCTCCTAAAAATTCCCTGAAACTGCTACCAAAYACATCTCAAAGTATTACAGAAGACACTCAAAAATTCACCTTCACGCAATGATTACAAGAAAGAAAGGGTTTCAACAGATCAATTCATCTGCAGCTGCCAATGCAAGTTTTTCATTTGCTTTTGCAGTTTTTTTCTAGTAATCAAAACTAGTAAATAGAAYTGCTATAAAGGACAAAATATGTTAAAAACATCAAAACAAAATGACTTCTCAGATCCTTCTTAGGATTAAACTATCAATGGGCTCAAAGAAAAATAGCTCAATTTTWAAAATTTTTWAATTYTTTTTTTTAATAAATAAACGTGGCCTCTTGGCCAGGTTACCATTATGTAGATCTTATGCACCTCACTTATTAAATTGAAYGAATCTTGTGGATTATTTTTGCTCTAAGCCTCAGGTTAATCTACAACAGTCTACAAAAACCAGAGAACAAGCTCTTGCTGGGGAAATACATCTAAAATAATACAATATAGCTACTTATAACAGCAAAAATCTTGCAAAAAATACAGCAGAAGTCATTAATTTTCYTGATGCAATTTTCTTGTCTCACATTACCCAACAATAATGAACAAACCCAGTATCTGTCTGTTGAGACAGGCTATCCAGAGCAGTTTGAATTTTAAGTGTTTCGTCGTATTTCTAGTTTGATAAATTCACTTGATTGCGTAAAACAAGACATGAGAAGCCCAAAGTCTGTATCTGTGATTGCTACGCCTTTTTTCCTTTCATTTTTTTTTTTTTTTATCAGAGCCTCTCTCCCAAAGTTTCAGAGAGCTTCCCAAATAYTACCACACTGTACCACCAGCTTCAACATAAATGATGCATGGTTTTCATTAAATGTAGATACAAAAACTTACTATCCATGTTTAYATACTGAGTATTTCCACAAAATACTTTTACTGATGGAAACAAAGAGAGGAAGTTACAGGCAGCTAATCGAAAAGAAAAAAATCACAGAAAGGTGAAATAGGACAAAAGGCCATGCTCTATGAAGTGTTTATATAAGCCTATCTTTTCCACGACCTTGTTTTCAGCATCCTACCTCTGTCTCTTTTAAGTGAGAGTGTTAAGTTATGGACAAGCTACRGAAATGTCAAACACAGTTAAGAGATTGCAACTACCACAGGCAGAGTGTCCCAGTCAGCCTCAGAGCCAAAGCAGGTAGTGCTGCCCCACCAGGAACAAACCCATGGAATAGGTAAAGCATCTTCAATACAAGGAATCCAAACCTAAATATGAAGTGTGACCCAGAGGAGCACCAGCACCCCACCCCTCATCCGAGCCAGAGCTGGCTCTGTGCAAAGTCASCAGTCGGGTGAGCAAAACCAATGACGGTAACTGCACAACCACACCGGGCAAACGTGGTATTGCTACGGCACCTCATGTGAATTTCCTGGGAAATGCACACAGTAACTCACCTGCTTTGTCCACACTCCCCTGTAAGACCCCTGGAGTTCAACTACTGCCAGAAATAACAAAAAACAGAATCACAAAGGCCAGAGAGAGAAGCTGGGAGGGACTGCTGGAACAAGGATCACTTGCATTTATCTGTCTTATTACACCCTTTGATTTCTCTGGCTACTATCAAAAGCTCCACGCTTTGAAACCACACTTCAGGCTGACCCCTTTATGTTCAGTCTGACTTACTGAAGTCTCAACATGATGAAAGAAAAGAAGAATCAGAAAGGGGAAGCTATAAGGGTCAAAGGCAAATTATCACTCTGAACAACTATGGAGAACTTCCAGCTTCATATTACTGTTTTGAAACTTGACAAAATATTTTCTTGGACATTTTGATCAACTCTTTTCCCCTCTCCCCTCACAGCTTTTATTCACATCTAATAGGAATAAACAGTAAGATTTAACACTCAAAACAATGTAAAAATCAGTCACTGACTTTCATTCCTTACTCCTTTCCTCAGAATCACTTAACAGTTACGTCCAAGAATAATTCTAGCTATCAGTTCCCGGTTTCTTGCAAGTTTATACTGCCAACACTAATTTTTAACAATTAGGATCAAGTATGGCAGGGTTAAAAATACCTCTTATGATATGAGTGTACCTGTATGAGCAAACACAAACAAACTGTCTAYRTAAAGAGAAGGGACCAATGTCTCCAAGGGCCAGTCTTCACCATACTGCCCGATCCAAGCTCCAGCTTAGGTTTTACTCYGAAAACAACTGCTGGCACACAGAACAAAATGTTCTCATCCAACTCCACTCCTGTGCTCACTAACACTTAAGCTCAAGTGGAAGATGACGGTACTTAAAAGCTACACAGATTTCAGGAGTATCTGGAAGATGCAGGAGGTGAAAAACGGCCTAAAACAAGCTGCAAATCTTCTTACCTTGACTACACAAGCACCAAAGTGAGCACAATGATGCACAGAACACAGACCAAACTCAGCAGCCAGCACCGGGGGCAGCGCTGCCACCAAATAGCTATGTGAGAGTTCTCTCCAAAGTAACAGGAAATAATGAAAGTACACACCAGTGGAACRACATAAAATGAAGGGTTTACAGAATGAAAAAAAAAAAATTCCATTTTCTGCCAGTTCTATTTCAGATTAGTCAGTCTAAATCATATAATCTAGCATTTGTTTCTCAGTAACAGCTAATTAACAAACTCCAAGCTTTTAAGGAAAAAAATACCAGCTTGCAGCATTCAAACTCTTAATAAAGGGAAATACACCAATATCTTACTTAAATACAAAGAAAAAACTCCCAATTATTTTCAAATTTTAGCCAGCTACTAAATTTCTCCACCAACTTCTAAATTAAAATTCTGGACCTTGTATTTTGTATCTAAACACAGCAGGGAGAGACAAAGCACTAGATTAAGAATATTTGCATTTTATTTTCACACTGATTTGCCTGCAGAGGCCTGAGCACTGAAAAGGCACAGCACAGTCTTCATCCTTAATTAAAATCTTGGGATGAAAATAAAGAGTTAGAAAACAAAAAGAAAAATAAAACATGCTTTTTAAGTTGTAACATATTTGTTAAAAATACAAATAAGTATACAACATGTGTACACAATACACARATTTGTGTATTGCAACAGATCTGCGGATCTCAGCAAAATCATTTTGTTTAATTTTCAAAAAAACCAGTAATACTTTGCATACAAAATAGAAATACGAATTAGAACTGTCTTACTATGCTGAAATAGCAGGTAACAAGACTCTAAATCTCTGCAAAGTGCAGTAATCAAGTCAAAATATCTAAACCGAACTTCTTTAAACTGTTTTCCACTGGGGGAACTTCAGAAAAGGCAGACTGCTACAGAATTTATAACCAAAACATTCAAATCCACSTGGAAACATGGCACTCTTACACCACTGTGAAGCTGTAACGCCACATGAGTAATTGTACTGAACAGAAAAGTATTCAAATGTAAGTACTTCTCAAATAAAACATTGTGGGGAACAGAGGAGGAAATTCATTTCTGGTTAAAACAAAAACCGATTTACCAGAAAAGGACCCACTTCCCTAAACAGCAGCAAAGATTATCAAAATTAACTATACAATTAGTTTACACTAAAAGTCAATCCTTTGAATAAAATTCTTGGACAAACCCTCAACTCTCACTCTTTTTCCTTCCAAAATGAAAAAAATAAGTCATATGCATGGACAACTGCAACAGATCAGCACCTGCAATTTTCTTTCTACCCCAAAAAAACCTGGCTGGGTGACTTAAGGTACGTACAACAGACCTGACCTCATCAGAAAGGTCAGCAATACCTGAACTGAAAGCACAGCTACCTAACTTAGCTCAACACCCTGAAAGTCAGAGGTTTAAGAATCACTTATCACCGACAAGAAGTGTAACCTCAAGACTATTCCACAATGACTAAGTAATTGTCTTCTGGAAACTTACACCATCACACCTYGCAATATAACATACAGAGGTTCTGGTGATGAAAAAATAAATAAATATATATATATACACACACACACAGACAAAATGTAAGAGGCATTCTGACAGCTGTGTTTATTTGCCTGCAAGAGAAGACCAGGGATTGGTCATGACTGGTTACTCAAAACTAATTCCTTTCATTAAAAGAATTACTACTACACAAGTTTTATAGCAAGTGATGAGAAAGGACTTTGTTGTCAGTCACACTCACATTGGTTTCATTCCTCACGTGTGTCACTGATATACTGTATGACAGCAACCAAGTTATCTCACTTCTAAGCCCAAGAGTAACATGGAAACCTTCCTAAGCCATTTAGCAAACGGCCTTCAAGATCTGCCCTGAGATTCACTCACTGACTCAAAYCCTGTTCTGACAGTTTACTGCTTCTTAAAAACACCTTTCGCTTTCCTTTTTTCTGYCCTTTTACCTTTTCTTCTCTAGTTAGAAATCATGTGGGAGAGATCAAGAATTTGAGCAACTAAGACAGGAAGCTGCTCACCATCATTAGTAACGAGCTTCACTATTTAAGAGCTTGCCAGTAGCCTAACATAAAATGAAAGATCACACAGGAAGGCAAATGTGATTATAATTTTACCGTTAATTACCATAGTTACTGTGCACTGTTCTGCATCAAAGTGTAACTCCAAAATCTTTCTACTACACCAGAAAACACCTCAGAACTCCCAAMCATGCTAAAAAGGGTATTTCTAGTCCAAACAGATCCCAAAGCCCTACTCGGACAGAACAGCCAGACCAGTAAGTGACATACCCAAGGCTTTAACTTGATACTGCTAAGTCACCAGAACATCAGCACAAATCACACTCACACCAGTCAGGAACCTGTAGSAAACATCAAGGACATGCTGAGGGTTTAAACTAACCAAGAACTTTGTTTCAGACTCTCTGTCTACACAGATTGTAACTCAAGAACTCATTCCTTTATTTTTCTTGAATAAAAAATGCTTCAATTTCCAAAATTTTAGTTTATCTCAATGATTTCTAAAACGGATTTATGCATCAACAGAAAAAAATTAATTCCAACTGAAAGAATTTATGTACAGATGGCATCAAATATTTACCCACCCATATTGCTGCTGAATATGAGCATCTCCTTTTCAATTACAATACACAAAAGGGGAAGGGCATACACTGAAGATGTAAATTTCTAAGTGGAGTCAGTTATTTTAGTGATGGCGGGAAGAAAATTAAAAAAAAAAAGATGTGGATCATTTTCCTCATTGTTTTGTCTCCTTGGTACAAGTTGCACTCTACATCTCAGGCAGGACCTGCCCCCTTACACAAGAGCTTGATAATGCTTCCTGCTTGCTTAAGGGGAACTGACACCTTTCATTCAAACACCACRAGCTGAGGTTAGAACCACGTATTAACCAACACTTCAACCAATTTCCAAGTTTTACCTATTTACAGATATGAAAGTTTCAATCTCTGCTTCAGAAACACCCAGCAGGTAGATGCTGGAGAGGCTAGCCAAGAGGAGCCCAAAGACACAGGCTTTTGGATGGCATTAGGAAAAATCAACATCAGCAGCAGAAGGAAAGGTAAGGAAGAAGTGCACTCAGTGGAACAAGACAGCTGTTAACAAAGCACGTGGGAAAGGATGACATACACACAACTTTCTTGCCCCAGTTCTCCCTAGCAAGGTCCACTCACAAGCCTTCCAGAACCTTGAGCCCAGGAGCAGTCTGCTGGAGTAAGAAGTCACCTCCAAAAGAGAAAGATGAAGCTTGGAAGCACTTCAGGAAATTGGAAACATACAATCTATATAACCATACAGGCTATATTTAAGAATCCTGAGGGAGCTGGCCAGTGTTGCTGAGATACCACACTCCACCACTTTTTGAAAGGCCATGAGACTGTGAGAGGTTCCTTCTGACTGGAAAAAAAGACAAATACCACACCCAGTTTCAAGAGTGAGGAGGAGGACCCAGGCAAATACAGATCAGCTAGCCTGACCTAAGTCCGTGAGAGGATTACAGAGCAAACTCTCCTGGAAGGCATCCCTCTGCTCAGGAAGTGCAGGAAGATCATGGGGAATAGCTGGCAAGGATTTACCACTGACAAACGATGCCTGATGAACACAAGAGCTTACTGCAAGGAGACGACTGACTTAGCAGATGAGGGTAGAGCACTGAATACAAAAGGTCATTAACAAGTCTCCCACAGCATCCCTACAGCCAAACTGGTGAGACAGGCATGGGGTAAGCGAGCAGTAAGGTGTTTGGGAATTTGACTGGACTGCTGAGCTGAAAGAACAGCCATCATCAGTTCCATCCAAGTAGCTGCAGTCACATCCCCTGGGGATCACCACTGAAACCACCAGTACGACACCTTTATTAATCATCTAGATGATGAGACAGGGTGCATCCTCAGTAAATTTCCAATGACACCAAAGTGGGAGGAGTGGTCAGCTCCTGCTCAGAGGGACCTGGACAGGYAGGAGAAAGGCAAGACCTTGTGAAGTTCAGTGAAGGCAAGTGCTGGGTGCTGTGTCASTGACAGAACAACCTCCTGTGACAAGACGGGCTGAACACCAACTAGATAAAAAGTGACTTTGTCAGGAAAGTACTTGGAGATCCCAGCAGACAAAAGTCTGAAAACGAGTCACCGGTGCATCCCCAGAGCAAAGGCAGCCGAGCACAGCGTGGGCTGTCTGCAGGAGCCCAGGCAGCAGGCCCAGGCGAGGATCAGCGCCCTCTGAGCAGCACCCGTGAGCCCGTGTCTGCAGCGCGGCCGGCTCTGGGCTCCCCGGTACAGGACTCACAMGGACACTCTGGGCCGTGGCCAGTGGCCAGGCTGGCCAGATGGCAGGGGCACATGGTGTACAGCGAGAGGCTGATGGAACTGAGTTTGCACAATGTGGTCAAGAAAAGAGCTCTGAAGAATCCTTATTACTGTCAGCTCTCTGATGAAAGGGTGCAGAAGAGAGAACTGGCCTCTTCTGGATGACGGACACTGAAATGTTAAGAGGCAACAGACACAAACTGGAAAGTAAATTTCAACTAGCTTAAAGGGAGGGAGTAAACAAAAAAACACTGAGTGCAGTCAAATGTGGAAACAGATTACCCAGAAAGGTGTTAAAGGCTGGAACAATCTTATCTAAATTACTCCTGCTTTAATTTATGCAGGGAGCTGGATCAGATGACCTCCAGAAACCCCTTCCAACCTAAACGACTCTACTTTAAGAAYTTACTATTTGACCTGCCAATGATTCTATTTCAGAAACTCTCCTTCAGTGGGTTTTGCATCAGGTTTATTACTTTAAATCATGTATTTCAAAATTCCAGTTCTCCTGTACATACAGTAAGCCTACACCCAGTGTTGTACACAGAAATGTACATAACTSTTATCTTCTTGCCCTTAGAACTTCTTCCCTTTGTACTGCTGTGCTTCCTCCACAACCAGGGAACATGTTTTCAGCATCAGAAACATTCTGCACTTTTAAGCTTACTTGAGCTAAAGAAACCCAAACCTTCTTCAATATTCCTACTCATGATACAGGGATGATGAAAATAGGAAAGCAGAGGCCTGAGACTCATCTCATCTTGGGGCAAAAGCTACTTTTTCCTTCTGTCCACTTAAAAACATTGGAAAGACAGTTGTCCCTGCTACTCCTTCCAAAAAGTAAGAAATAAGCCATGAAAGACACAATCTAACAGGGGTTTTCCACAAGGGCCTTACTCATCTTTCAGAGCAACCTATTTGACGAAGCAGATTTTGGAACCCCGTTTATGTATTTATGTTCTGTTTACAAACAGTCACACCCAACAAACTAGATTTTCAGCTTCACAAAGTCCCCTCTGGGAACACTCCTGATGGCAAATTTAAATAAACACCTTACAAGCYACGGAGGTGTTTTCTAATAATCTACATATTTGTTTTGTTTCTTTTTAAAGTTAAGAATACAGGAAAAAGGCGAAATAAATAATTTTCAAACAGGTCAGGCTTTGTTTAGGGACCAGGACCCCGTCAAAGAAGAAAGAATCCCTTCAGCAATCCAGGTTACAATAAAGGCTCCTTCAACAGCTGTACCAGTGTCACAGAGCAAGACTGAGACTGGAACAAACCGCCAAAGGGATGAATTTCCAAGAACACATCTTAGCAAAATACACTTGAAAACAACTTAACCTTCACGAAAAGGACACCTCCAGGAAGCTCAGTGTTAATGCCTGAAAGGTGCATTTTAATTCTCACTTAATAGGTCAAGATTAAAATTCATGGGGAGAAGCTGAGAATTATTACAGGAATGATTAGTGCAGCTGGTGGCCCAAAGAGAAAATAAACCTTCCATGGTGTATTTCCACACATTTTTGCATCCTTTTTGTTAAAAATGCCTTTTCTTTTTCAATACCAAGATCAAGAGTGCCAATAAAACATATCAGTCCATTGGGTGCATAAAATGGGTATAATCCCATGACAAATTAATATAGACTAGAAATCAAAAAGTGTGTAATTACTAAGGTCAGTCAAGTTTGAAATAGCCTTCCTATTACAGCAGTGGTAACAGCAATATACAACTAATTATTTTTAAATTAGAGCTGAATAAATTTACAAAACCCTCTAACAATGCCAAGATCACTCCCTGAAATTAAGAACTCACCAAAAAGTTCAGAGAGAAGAACAGATGAACAAAGGAGAGAGAAGAAGAAAACCACAGCAATTTCAGTGGGCCCAAGGAAGAACAGAGACACAGAGATGGCTCTTGAGTCCATTTAAGGTTGTCAAAAGTAAATAAAAAATTACACCATGGCTTCATAACCGATCTAAGCCAGTACTGGCAGAAAAAAAAAGAGCTACCACCCTTACTACCATTGCCACCTTCACCCGAAGTAGCTTAAGTCAATCAACACCACAATGCAGCTGCTTCCAGCAGCACTGGTTTGTGCTGTGAATTTACTGACTATACAGCCAGGTCCCAGCTAAGGACCCTCCCAACACCGGGGGCTGTTCCAGGACCGCAGCTACACTCTCTGCCAACACTCTACTTCCTCCTCTGGACTGAGCCCACGACCACATGGCCGGGCAAGTGAGCTGGGTCAGGAAGTTGTTGTAACCAGAGTACCTCAAGGAACAACAAAAAAAAAGAAGAAATAAAAGTATAACTTTTTGACCAGATTAGTTCTTTTTACTCACTTCCTAGCTGTGGAAGTCCCTTTGATGAAAGAAGGGAAGGAGCAGCCACAACTCAGACTGTCTTGAAATGCTAGGGAATACCCTGGGGAACAGAAGAGAGCCACATTATACACTTGATCTTTTTGCAATCCCCTTACTAACACCACCAAATCTTACTCTGTGAATCACTTTTTAAAGGACTGAATGCTATTTTTAACMAGGCAATACATTTCACTGTAACCATTTTAAAGCAAACACTGCAAAGCAATTTTTATAGCTCTCATACGTAAAGCCAAGCCATTCACAGCCCCAGAGTCCTTTTGGAAAAAAAGCAGTTATTTTAAAAATCAACCAAATAAATAAAACAAAACAAACACAGCATCATTTCCCACTTCTGCCTAAAACAGAAGGAAGTAGTGGAAGGCTCTGTCACTCACTGAGTTCTGGGGTTCATCAGCTGGTGCTGGCTCCCTTCTGGATACTCACTGGCAGCATTCTTACAACACCGGAGTCAATTTGTGCTTACTGTAATTGTATTTGTAGCCTTTTCAAGTTTAAACTACAAAGTAAGTTCTTAATCATATAATTAATACCATCTAACCCACATAAACAGAGCTAGCTACAGTCCTGCTGAAAACCTAGGCAGAGGCATAACTTGCAGAACCAACCTTACACGCCCAGTAAACCTTCATACAATCTGGAGCCAAGTTGGTCTGACAGGCAGTCAGGATTTGGCCTATATCACAGAGGTCTGGTTAAATAAAGCCACAGTACCTTTTCTGCATTTAAAGGGATAAGAAAACGTTGCCTGTACCGTCAACAAGATCCCTCTGGAAACTGAAAGCACACCTGCCCTTCTGAAAGTTTCAGCTGAAAACCAACGTGGTTGTGAGACTAGAGCTCGACAGTGAAAGAGACAAGCAATGGTTACCTAAGCAAGTGATTTATTAATCGTCGCTAGATTTTTCTCTGTATTAAAGAAGAGCTGACATTTTGAATCTCTTTTTTCCCCCTCTTAGGCACACACTGGATGGTTATACACACGCACACAGCTGTGAAATGTGGTAGGCTGTGACTTACAGCACTATCAAACCAAGCAGTCTTAACAACACAGCTTTGAGAGAGTGACAGCAGGAGTAAAGTACACATGACACTGCAGGAACTCACACACGAGGAGAGTCACCAAGTCCATTTCACTCTGTGCCGTACCTGCTTCAGATGGCTTCAGCAGGTTTTCAAGTACTTTTTATCTAAAGACATTAATTTTTGTACCAGCTCACGGGCCGGGAGAGAATGGAAGAGGGCTTAAAAATAAAGAAAAAAAATCACCAGGAAAAAAAAAAAAAAAAGAGGAAAAGAAAACCACCCCAAAACAAAACATAACGTAGGTGAAACTGACGCATGCAGACGGCACAGATTTAGGACAGYAGTTTGCTAGTCTGGGCTCTTGGGAAGTGACTTCACTTTTCCCGCGGAGGAGGCAGGGAGATGAACGCTTCCATAGCGCTCTCCCTATCCTAACCACGAAAACAACTTTATTTTTTAAAGCCTGCACTGTGCTCGAGCTCCTCTCCTCCCGGAGCGCCACTGCCCAGGAACTCCCCGCACACACACAAACACCAAACAACGCGAACCAGAGGAACCATCACCCCGCGCTCCCCCGCCGCCCCGCGGGCCCGCGGCCAGCGGAGGAACCACCGCAGGTCACCGGGCACTATCGCCCGTCACACAGCGCGGGCCGGCGGCTCCCTCTCCTCCCGAGCCCGTTCTCCGGAGGAAGCGGCGACCTCCCCGCCTGCGCCCCCCGCGACACCCGCTTCGCTCCGCTCCGCTCCGCTCGCCCCGGCGGGGCAGGCCCGAGGCAGCGTCCCGATGTCTCACCGGTGCAGCCGGGCCGTCCTCCCCGCGCTGCCGCTGCCTCCAGCCCGGCGGGGCCGCGCAGCCGCCTCAGGGCCGGGACAGCGTCGCCCACATTCCGGCGGCGAGAGGGCGGGCGGGTGCGCGCGCACGGCTGACACGGCGTGAGGGCGGGAGGGAAGGAGGGACGGCACCCGCCTTCAGCGGCGACGGCCCCGCCGGGAGCCCGGCGTGCGTGGGTGGATGCACCCCCGGCGAGTGCGAGGGGCGAGCGGCACCGCCGCCGGCCCGCCTTCCTGTCGGTGTTGGAGTCCTGTGCGGCCCCATGAGAGTGCCTCCTCTGGAACACAGAATCACAGAATGGTTTGGGATGGAAGGGGCCCTAAAAACCATCTCGTTCCACCCTCCTGCCGTGGGCAGGGACACCTTCCACTAGACCACGTTGCTCCAAGCCCCGTCCAGCCTGGCCTTGAACACTTCGAGGGATGGGGCAGCCACAACTTCTCTGGGCAACCTGTGGCAGGGCATCACCACCCTCCCAGGGAACAATTTATTCCTAATATCTAATCTAACCCTGCTCTCTAGTGGTAAGCAATTATTCTGTGTCCTRTAACTACATGCTCTTGTAAATAGTCTCTCCCTGTAAGCTCCCTTCAGGTACTGAAAATCCACAATTAGGTCGCCCCAAAGCCTTCTCTTTTCCAGGCTGAACRATCCCAGCTCTCCCAGCCTTTCCTCCCAGCAGAGCTGCTCCATCTGTCTTGATCATCCTGGTGCCTCCTCTGGACTCGCTCCAACAGCTCCATGTCCTTCCTGTGCTGGGACCCCAGAGCTGGAGGCAGGTGGGGTCTCACCTGAGCACAGGGACAGAATCCTCCCCTCTCCTGCTGCCCACACTGATTTTGATACATGCTTCTCTCCCACCTGTCAGAAAGCATCCAGCTGGCACTGAAACGTGTCAAAATCSTTGCCCACAACTGAAGGACAGTGGAAGCAACCTATAAATCATGGTGCTCTTTGGAAAAAAACGAGTTAAGTTTGCCTTCAGATTTGGTACTCWGGTCTCGCCAAGTGGTAGATTGTGTTTGCTTATAGACAGTGGTTTGGTGTGGTTAAACAAATATTTTAAAAGTAAGTATCTGTGCTTAATTAAATATCACCATTGTTTATGTTTAAATAAAATATGTTTAAATTAYGACAGCTTGTCTTATTAGGTGTGAAACAAATTACATTTAAATTAACCACAGCATTTATACAGCTTGTCTGTGTTCTTCGCATTTCGGATGTAGTTCAGCAAAATCTTAAGGAATGTTAGATCACAGCCTTCAATAAAACAACTTCAGCATAAAAGACAGTGGGCTGTGCCCTGTTGCCTCCGGGACAGCCAGACTGCCTGCCCATGTGGGCATTGATTTTAGGCTGTTTTCTTGTCACTGGAGTCGAGAGGTTTATTTGTTCCATGGTCTTTTTTGAGCTGAACTGTTCTGACAAACCTGTCTTGGAAGCTGGCAAGGCAAGCAGGCAAAGGAGAGCATTTCACAGGGGAAAAAAAAAAAAGCAGCAGGACTGTCTGGCCAGCTCCCCACTTAAGAATTGTTACTATTTGTCTATAAGTGGTGTAAATTAAATTACCTTCAGATTACTTTTATCACATCACAGGTTCAGATAAACCACAAAAGCATAGGGAAAGCAGAAGAATTCAGGGAGAGGAGGAAAATTATTTTACTGAATATTACAATGGAGGAATAATAAGAAAAA
Organism: Parotia lawesii; assembly: GCA_003713295.1. Classification (NCBI taxonomy): domain Eukaryota; kingdom Metazoa; phylum Chordata; class Aves; order Passeriformes; family Paradisaeidae; genus Parotia; species Parotia lawesii. Next base: position 968,577 of record RAHM01000216.1, read on the forward strand.
AGTATCCCTGGCACTGTACCCAGGCACTGCACACTGGTGTATGAATGTGGGTAATAAACAGGAGGAACTGAAAGTCATTCTATTCCTGACCAGAATTATGAATAAATGGTCATAACTGGTTATTGGAAATAGAGAGTTTGTTCAGGAAGCCTAGGTAGGAAAAAAGAGACATAAGGTACAGAACAAGTGACAATATTTGAACAATGGCAAAAAGGAAAAATGGGTCTTTGTCACAGCAAAGACCCATTAGCAACCTGAAAAAGAGGAAGTACATGGTGCCTTAATTTGAATAAAATCATCCAAAGCATAGAATTGGTGATAATACTTGAAACAGCATGGTATCTACTCTGAAAGGATTTGGGAGAKTATACAGGTGATAGCGGTCATTAAGTTAATGACTCTTCAGAAGGGATGGAAGGAAAGTCAAAGCAATGGACTTGAAGAAAACAAGTTACAGCAAAGTCACCATTTGAATGTCAAACCCCACTGCAGCAAATTAAGGAAAAGCACACTCTGGAAAGTTTTTCGTTTCCCAGAGAATCAACACCAAGGCTGCAACCAGGCGGCTGCAGTGAGAAAGCAAGAAAGGAAGGGAGGAGTCTGGCTAAATGAAAATATTTCTATGGCTTGCACCTTTTGAAACAGAAAAATCTGTGTTAAATTATTAAAATCCACAACAAGGTGATTGTTGTAATATGTAGGGGAAAACCCAGGAAGATCAACATACACTATGAGCTAAAACTATCGAGGAGCCATAAAGAGTGACAACAGAAAGCTTATGGGAATGACTGTTGGGGAAGGACTTGCTCTTAGGTGGGCAAGGAAACAGTTCCCAAGCCATAGGAGGAAAACCAAAGTCTCCTGGTTTTTGCTTTGTTCTTCTCCACAATGCCAGCTGTAACAGATGGTTTACAGGGGAAGAGAACAGTCCGAATCCAAAAAATGCAGTGCGGGTGGGAGGTGTGGGACAAGCAGGGGAGGCAGTGTGAGAGGGGGTCGGGAAGGGTGAGAGGGCAGCACAGGAGTGGGTGTGAGGTGTGTGAGGGGTTGTGGGGTTTTTCACTGTGTTTGTGGGGCCTGTTGGCTGAGAGGAAATGTAGGATTGGTTTTTAGCAGTTAAATATCTGAGATGGCCTCAGTGAGAGACCTTAATATTCTACGTTTTTTTGGCTGCAGGGGTTGGATCCAGAGTTAGCTCCACCCACTCCATGTGTGGTCCCCGATATTGCAGTGACTGTGGGAAAGGGGCACACCACAATGGGACATTTCTTGGTCAAATATAGACATAAATAGTGGAGAACTGTGTGTGACTCGGGTTTGGGCCTCAAAGCCATCACCATGGTGTGCAGGGAGCTGCAGTGTGGCAGGGCCCTGGCTGGGCCTGAGGGCACTCGCTTTGGAGACGATGTCGGTCCCACCTGGCACAGGGAGCTACAGCATGTGGGGAACGAATCCCTCCCAGCCTCCTGCCCCAGGGTCCCCAGGGACCAGCCCTGCCCCTGCTCCTGACACTGGCCGTGGTCACCTGCACATGTAAGGACCTGGGGGGGGTTACATGCCAAGTGTGTGGCAGGGACACAAACAGGTGTGGGGCTGGGCTTGACAACAGTCTGTGGGGACAGAAGGGGTGATGGGACTGTCTGCATGGTGTCCCTGTGGCCTCTTTTCCAGCTGCTAGGAGTGCAGGAGCTCCGATCCACCTGCTCACGGAACCAAGGGGCCACTGGGATACTGGGGAACCAAGGACACCATTGTTAACTCTTTGGGGACCCATGGAACCAAGGGGCAGTTATGACCCTGAGGGTCATCACAGAAACAAGGAGACCTGTGTGAAACTTCTGAACCTCATGGAACGAGCCAGGGGTCCATTCTGACATTTTGGAACCAGGGAGACCATTGTGACTCTATGAAACAAAGGACACCATACTGACACTGCAGAAACTCTTGGAACCAAGGGTCCATTGTGACATTGTGAAACCAGGAAGACCATTTTGAAACTGAGGAACCTCATGGAACCAAGAGGACATTGTGACACTGTGAAAAAAAGGAGACCATTGCAACACTAAATAACCTAATGAAATCAAGGATCTACTATGACACAGCAGGAGCTCTTGGATCAAAGGGATTTGTGATGGAACAAAGGCGTCGAGGCGCTACGGGACCTCATGGAACCAGTGGTTCATTGTGACACAGAGGGGCACTGTATGACCAAGGGTCCTTTGTGATACTGTGGAACCAAGGAATCCATTCTTACACTGTGGAGACACATGGAACCAAGGGTCCATTGTGACACTACAGAACCTCATGGAACCAAGGGTGTATTGTGACACTACGGGGCCTCATGGAACCATGAGTCCATTGTGAAATGTGGAACCAAGGAGAACACTGTTACGCTATGGAACCAAGTGTCCATTGTGACACCATGGCGCTGTATGGAACCCAGGGTCTGTTGTGACGCTGTAGAACCAAGGAGACCATTGTGACACTGCGGAATCTCATGGTACCATGTGTCCATTGTGACATTATGGGGCCTCATGGCACCAAGGAGCCATTGTGACACTGGAGAACCAAGGATACCATTGTGACACTGTGGAACAAAAGAGACCATTGTGACACTGCAGAACCTCATGGAATCAAGTGTCCATTGTGACACACTGGAGCATCAGGGAAGCCAGGGTCCATTATGACACTCTGGAACCAAGGAGACCATTGTGATCCTGGGGAGCCTAAGAACCAAGTGTGCATTGTGACACTGTGGAAACAAGGAGAGTATTGTGATCCTGGGGAGCCTAAGGGAACCAAGTGTCCATTGTGACACTCTGGAACCAAGGAGACCATTGTGATCCTGGGGAGCCTAAGGGAACCAAGGGTCCATTGTGACACAGAGGGACCTCTTGTAACTAACTGTCCATTGTGACAGTGCAGAACCAGAGAGTCAATTGTGACACTATGGAGCCTCATGGAACCAAGTGTCCATTGTGACACTCTGGAACCAAGGAGACCATTGTGACACTAAGGAACCTCAGAAATCCAAGGGTCCATTGAGACTCAGAGGGGCTTAATGTAACCAAGGGTCCAATGTGAGACTGCGGAACCTCATGGAACCAAGGCTCGATTGTGACACAGCGGAACCTAATGGAACCAAGTGTCCCTTGTGACACTGCAGAAGTCTGCTGTGACACTTGGGAAACTTATGGAACTGAGAGTCCCTTGTGACACAGCAGAATGAAGGAGACCATTATGACACTAAAGAAACTAATGAAACCTAAGGTCTACGGTGATACTGAAGGGCCTCATAAAATCAAAGGGCCATTGTGACACAGTGGCACCCCGTGTATCCAAGGGTCCATTGTGACCCTGCAGGGCCTCATGGATCAATGCTCCATTGTGACACAGAGGGACACCATGTAACTAAGGGTCAGTTGTGATTCTGGAGAACCAAGGAGTCCATTGTGAAAATTTGGAGACTCATAGAAATGAAAGTTCCTTGTGACACTGCAGAAACAAGGAGACCATTGTGACACTAAATAACCTAATGAAACCAAGGGTCTACCATGACACAGCAGGGGCTCATGGAACCAATGGTCCATTGTGACACAGAAGGACCTCATGGAACCAAGGGGTCATTGTGAGACTGCAAAACCAAGGAGACCATTGTGAGACTACAGAACCTCCGGGAACCAAGGAGACCATTGTGATCCTGAGGAGCCTAAGGAAACCAGGGTCCATTGTGACACTGTGGAACCACAGAGTCACTTGTGACACTATGGAGCCTCATGGAACCACTGTGTCACTGTGGAACCCTGGGGACCATTGTGATACTGTGGGATGTCATGAAACTAAGTGTCCATTGTGACACGGTGGGGCCTCATGGAACCAACGGTCCATTGTGACATTTTGGAGCCTCATGGAACCCAGGAGACCATTATGACACTGCAGACTCTCCTGGAACCCAGGGGCCATTGTGACTCTGTGGAAACTCATGGAACTGGGGATCCCTTGTGACACTGCAGAACCAAGGAGACCATTGTGACACAGCATAACCAAGGGTCTACTGTGATGCTGACACTCCTCATGGAACCAAGGGTTCTTTGTTAAACAGCAGAGCCCCATCTACCCAGGGGTCGATTGTGACACTGCATCATGTAACCAAGGGTCCATTGGTACGTCCAAGGCTTCATAGAACCACCAGTCCACTGTGACACAATGGAGGCTCATGGAACCAATGGTCCATTGTGACACAGAGGAGTCTCAAGGAACCAAGGGGCCATTGTGACACAGATGGGCACCGTGCAACCAAGGATCCTTTGTGACACTATGAGGCCTCATGTGACACTGCAGAACCAATGACAGCATTGTGACATCTCAGAACCTCATGGAACCAATTGTCTCATGTGACGTTGTTACAACCCGCTTAATTGTAGAGGAGCAAAAAGAGCTCTCTGTGAATTGCAGAAAGGACTTCAGGTTCGAATATTCCCCGAAACAAGATTAAAATTCAAACTAAGTTATATGTTGAGAAGAAAACAAAATCTGATATTTTCACTTTACTAACTGTAAAAGAAAGAAAGAAAAGAAAGAAAAGAAAGAGAGAAAGAAAGAGAGAAAGAAAGAGAGAAAGAAAAGTAGGGAAAAGCTGGGAAAAGCTAAGATTACTTTAAAAGCATAGGATAGTTTACCACCACACTTGCTGCATTTCTGCCAAGATGGGAAAGGGGCAGGGGGGGAAGGTGAAGCAGTTTTTGCCTTTTCTTTTTCTCTGCTGCTTGAAGTGGCTTTATCTGTGTTTTCTGGTCTCGGGGCTGACAGCTTAGCTGGAATGCAGTCAGTTGCCTTCTGGAATGCAGACACAGTGCRTGGTTCCTGCAGCTCACGCGTGGCTCTGGTACATTTGTGCTTGCTTACTYCAGGAGTGCACGAGCAGGGGGTGTTTTCCCCAAGGCGGTGGCATCTTGGCTCCTGGAGGCTTGTCTCAGTTCTGAGACACATTTAAGAGAAGACACTCTGCAATGAGTAGTCTCCTCTAAAGRGTTTTAACAATTCCCCGCCAMCAACAGAAAATGAATACTAATAGAGGAAAGTGAAAAGAAAACAAAACCAACAGTTTATTAACAACAGACTGCTCACAGAACTCACCCCCCACCCCACACAGACACAGGAACAAAGACCCAAAAATGCCCAGAGAATGGGGTAAACTTGAAGAAATACCCCTTCCTGACACGTGGTGAGAGAGAGATGGTGCCAGCTTTCACACTGAGTGGAGCTTCCACGTAGGAGTTCCAGGAGGAGGCAAAATCCTGATGGCTCTCTGGTATCAACCTCCTCTCCAGGGCAGACAAAGCATCTGGGCTGGAGCAGCTTGTGTGCTTTCACTCCCCAGCTCAGCTCCTCGAGGCTTGGGGCTGGAAYGGGGCGACTCTACTCCTGCTGGTCCTGCTCCTCTGACCTCAGACCAGCAGCTGTTCAGTTCACCTCAARGCAGCTGAAAGATTGCTACTGCAGCTTCTCCAAGCCARGGAAGAGAAAAGCTTTTTGCCTGGGCCAAGAAAASCAAGCTAGCCAAGCAAAACCAAGCCACACAGCGCCATGGAACACCTGGGCAATGAGGCTTCAAAAATGCCCACCAAAAAGCCCAAAGCTCCCCCCTCCCCAGCCCCAYACACACCCAGTCCCAGGCCTTAAAGACAACAGCAACCATTTTTGGGCATAAAGCAGAGGATCATGGAATAGACTATCATCATAAGTCACTCCAAGACAAGGCTTCAGGTTGTTTTTGCAGCTGTAAAAAAGGCTTTAGCAGGTGGTGGTAGGATAGAAACTCTATCATTGGCCAGAGTTTCTATCCCTCTTTTCCTCCTCTCTAGTTTAGCACTGGTTTTGCTTTCTTTTTTATGGACTTGTCTTGGTTTAGAGACAAGTTTAGGAGAAAAACACTCTGGAATGAGTGTTTCCTCTAACAAAAAAGGGTTCCAACAATCCCTTTCTGCCAATAAGAGATTAATACTAGTGGATGAAAGTGAAAAAAACCCAACTGTTTATTGAAAAACAGAGTGCCCACACRGCACAGCAAAAAAAAAAAAGAATAAATGTTAGCTATTGAATTGTCAGACTAACTTACCCCCGTTTCCCCCACACTGGAACAAAAAAACCCCAAATGCCAGGGAAAGAAAAAAAAACCCACAACAGCCACAATGTGGTGGGGGGAAAAATAATGGCACCAGCTCCTGTCTCAGGGAAGGGAAAAAACCCAAAGGGTTCACGCAGCAGCTTGGACAAAACAGATCAGAACCTGGTGAATCTCTGGCATGGGTCCCCTCTTCACAGCACGTGAAGCTGGTGGATTTGGTGTCCTTTCTCTTGTTTGCTCAGCTTTTCCAAGGTCTCTGGGGCCGGGATGGAGCAGCCCCTCGCCTTCCCGCCAGTCCCTGGCGGATTCATCTCCTGTCAATCATCCTCTCTGATCTCAGACCAAAACCAAACGTCCAGTTCAAGAAAAAAGCTGCTGAAGGATTGCTGTTGCAGTCTCCAAGGCCAGAGAAAGGGAAAACACCCAACTTCTTGCCTAAGCTAACAAAACCCAAGCTAGCTGAGCAAAAAAAGGAACTCAGTCCACACGGCACGACAGACGGACGCCTGGGGAATGAGGCTTTGAATAAAGTCCAAAGACCCCCCAAGGCTCCTTCCTGCCCTGGACCCACCTTAAAGCTACAGCAGCCATTTCTGGGCATAGAGCACATGATCAGGGAATAGAAAACCACCCCAAGACAGCCCTGCAGAGGGACCCAAACAGGCTGGATGGATGGGCCAACATCAATAGTGTGAGAGTCAACAAGGCCAAGTGCCAGATCCCCACACGTTGTCCACAGTAACCCCCTGCAGCTCCAGGCTGGGCAGAGTGACCGGACAGTGCCCGTCAGGAAAGGCCCTGGGGGTGCTGGGGACAGAGGCTGGGCAGGAGCCCAGGTGTGCCCAGGTGGGCAAGAGGCCAATGGCCCCTGGGCTGTGCCAGCCACGGTGTGGGCACAGGCCCAGGGCAGTGACTGTGCCCTGTGCTGGCACAGCTGAGGGACCTCGAGGGCTGTGTCCAGTTCTGGGCCCTCATGGCCAGAGAGACCTTGAGGGGCTGGAGCGTGGCCAGAGAAAGGCAACAGAACTCATGAAGGGTCTGAAGTGTTTGTCTTACAAAGAGTGGCTGAGYGAGCTGGGATTGTTTATCCCGGAGAAGAGGAGGCTCAGGGGGGACCTTAATGCTCTCCCTGACAGCAGGGTGTGGCCAGGTGGGGGTTGGGCTCTGCTCCCAAGCAAGCAGTGATAGGACAAGGGGACATAGTCTTAAGCTGTGCCAGGGGAGGCTTAGGTTGTTCATTAGGAAGGAATTTTTCTCAGAAAGGCTGATTAGATATTGGAATGGGCTGCCCTWGGAGGTAGTAGAGCCTTCCCCTGCCTTGCCTTGCCAACACCTCTCCTGTATTGCCTTGCCTACCCCTGTATTGTCTTCACTTTCCTTTCCTGCCCCTCCCTTGCATTTCCTTGCTGAAAGTCAAGGGAGGGATAGGCAAGGCAAGGTAAGGGACACGAAGGCAAGGCAAGGAAAGGGATGGGGTAGGCAAAGAAATGGGAGTGTCAGGCAAGGCAAGGGCAAGATAAGGAAGGGGCAAGGCAAGGGAGGGGCAAGGCAAGGAAGGGACAAAGCAGGAGAGGGAAAAGCAGGGGGCAGGGGAAGGCAATGCAAGGGAAGGGAAGGGCAAGGCATGGAAAAGCCAAGCAAGGGACAGGAAAGGGAGAGGCAAAGGAGGAGCATAGGAGGGGCAAGTCAATGCAAAGCAAGAAAGGGGAAAGCAAGAAAAGAGAGAGAGGCAAGGGAGGGGCAAAGCAAGAAAGGGTAAAGGGAGGGGAAAAGGAAAGGCAGAGCAAGGCAAGGGAGGGTAGGGGACAGGTAGGGGAACAAGGGAAGGGAGGGGGGACAAGGAAATGCAATGGATGATTAGGCAGTTCAAGGCAAGGTAAGGGAAAGGCAGGCAAGGCAACRGCAGGACAGGTAAGTGAAATCAGAGCAAAGAAATGGAGGAGTAGGCAAGGCAAGGTAAGGGAAAGGCAGGCAAGGCAACGGCAGGACAGGTAAGTAAAATCAGAGCAAAGAAATGGAGGAGTAGGCAAGGCAAGGGAGGGACAAGCAAGGCAAAGCAATGGAGTATTAGGCAGTTAATATTAGCAAGGTAAGGGAGGGGTAGGCAAAACAAGGCAAGGCAAAGCAAAGGAATGGCAAAGCAAGGGAAAGGGTGGGCAAGGCAAGGGAGGGATAAGGCAAAGGAGGGGCAACACAATGCAGGGGCAAGGTAAAGCAAGGCAAAGCAAAGCCAGCCAAGGGAGGGGAACGGGATGGGCAARGGAGGGCAACGGCAAGGCAAGGGAGGAGCAAGGGAGAGGCAAGGCAAGGWATGGGAGGAGTAGGGAAGGCAAGGCAAGGGAGTGGTATGCAAGGGAAGGCAAGGGCAAGGAAAGGCAAAGCAATGCAGGGAAAAGGCAAGGGAGAAGTGTCTTGGTTTAAAAGACAAATGTGCTCCAAGGAAGGTGGGAACCTTCCTGGAATGGAAAGAAGAGTCTTCCCTCCAAATTATTGTAACTTCAGAATTATGGGGCGTCCAGGAAAAAATAYAGGAAAAAGAATAACAGCTCTTTACTAAAAAAAACCCACCATAACAAGAAGACAATAAAAGAAACTTCGCACCCACTAAATCCCGTTTTTCCCCTTCGGTGTAGTTATGCCTAGAGCCGGCAGGGGCTGCTGGCASACTTCGGGAAGCAGCGGCTGCAGCGGCTCCATCGCAGCCGGCGGGAGAGCTGGCGGTTCCGGTGGGGCGGGAGCTGCAGGGATCCTCTCGCAGCCGGCACAGGGAGGGCAGGCAGAAAACTGCTCCTCCGGCACCCTCACACGGGCGGCGGCTGGTCTGGGCACTGCCAACAGCAGCAAGCACAAGCTGGGGAAGGGAGGCAGGGCTCGATCATGGATGGTGCTGAGCTACTGTGCAGAAAGAGATCTGGCCGAGCCTGCGCGGCTCCAGGCAGCACGCCACGCAACTGCTCTGGATCCCYCAGCGAAGGGAAGGACCCACCCGCAGCCAAGTCTCGGGCCAGACCTTTCACGGCACCAAGCCACAACTCCTGAGAAACCCCAARCAGAAGAGCCCATCTGCCAGCCAAAACTCCCCAACCCCAAAACTGCTCCACGGGAATGCCAGGGCCATCCGCCACTTCCTTTTGTATCTTTATCACTGTTCACCCAGAAAGCAACTTCTTCCCCCTTCCAGCGCCTCCCTGATAACAATGGGAAGAAATTCACTGAGAAACCTAAACCCACGACAAGGACCAAGTCAAAACAAGGYAAGGCAAGGCAAAGGCAAGAAGGGATAAGGCAAAGAAGGGGCAAGGGAAGGAGAGGGAGGGGCAGTGCCATGGAGGGGCAAGGTAAGGTACGGCAAGGCAAGGGGCAAAACAAGGCAAGGGCAGGCAAGAGAGGCAATGAAAGGCAAGGAGGGGAAAGGCAGGAGCAAGTTAAGGCAAGACAAAAAAAGTAAAGGGAAGGCGTTGGCAAGGCAAGGGACAGGCAAAGGAAGGAAAGCAAAGGCAGGGTAATGGAGTGGCAAGGAAGGYGAGGCAGTAGAGGGGAAAGAAGGGGCAAGGGAGAGGCAGAGCAAGGCAAGGCAAGAGAGGGGCAAGGCACGAGATGGGCAGTGAAAGGAAAATGACAGCAAGGCAAGGGAGGGGTAGGTAAGAAAGGGCAATGGAGGGGAAGGCAAGGCAAGAGAGGGTAGGTAAGGCAAGGGAGGGGTAGGCAAGAAAGGGCAGTGGAGGGGAAGGCAAGGCAAGAGAGGGTAGGTAAGACAAGGGAGGGTAAAGGCAAAGCAAGGCAAAGAAGGGGCAAGGGAGGGGCAAGGCAAGGAAAGGCAAGGGAAGGGAAAGTGGAGTAAGGCAAGGGTGGAGCATGGGATGGGCAAAGGAAGGAAAGTGAATGCAAGGTAAGGGAGGGGCAAGGGTAGGGAGGAGTAGGGAAGGCAAAGCAAGGGGGGTGTGTAAGGGATGGCAAGGGATGGCAAGGGAGTGATAGACAAGGTGAGGCAAGGGAGGGCAAGGCAATGGAGGGGCAAAGGAAGGAAAGCAAATGCAAAGCAAGGGACGGGCAAGGAAAAGCAAGGCAATGCAACGGAGAGAAAACAAGAGGGGCAAGGCAAGGGAGGGGCAAGGTGGAGGCAAGGAGAGGCAAGGAGRGGTAAGTCAGAGGGGCGCGGTAAAGAAAGGCAAGGTGAGGGAAGGCAAGGCCAGGCAAKGGAGTGGCATAGGAGGGGCAAGTCAATACAAGGCAGGAAAAGGGAAAAGGGAGGGGAAAGAGAGGGGCAAGGGAGGAGCAAAGCTTGGCAAGGAAAGCAAGGGGTAACAGAGGGGCAAGGCAAAGGAGGGGTAGGGAAGAAAAGGCAAGAGAGGGATAGATAAGGCAAGGCAAGGGAGGGGGAGGCAGGCATGGCAATTAAAGAAAGTGGTAGGCAAGGGTAGGCAACACAAGGGAGAAGTAGGAGAGGCAAGGCAAGGCAAGGAATGGGAAGGGTAGGCAAGGCAAAGCTTGTTTAACCAAGACAACATAAAATGTGGGTTTTTTTTCAGGCTGGCCATCTCCAATCAGAGGTCTCTGTGCAGAGGTGCTTGGGCACAGGGGCCTTGTGCAAGGGTGCTTAGTTAGGATAGTTCTCACCTGTGCCTTGGAGAGTTTTCAGACCAAACCAGCTCACGGGGCAAAATTGCAACAAAATCCTGTAAACTCTGCTAATAAATACACATTAAGTGCCCTTGCACAGAGGGTTAATGTGCACAAACACATGTGAATGGTAACAGATGATTCTGTAAGCCAAACCAGGTGGTTATTAAGTTGTAAAGATGAGTATAGTAGCAGTCTTAAGACTGCATATGAGGAAACAAGAGTGCTAACGTGGCAAAACAAACAAAAAGGCCAAAAGYAGCTTCTTTCAATGCAACAGATTAGTAAGATAAAAGAAAAGTATCAGTGACATTCATACAAACTTGTCAATTTACACAGCTCAGAGGTAGAGCCGCTTTATCTTCCGGACGGATTCTTCCCACCAATCATTCCAGCGCTGAATTGCCAGAAGCTGAGCTGCACTTTCTTCCTTGATCTGGGCAAACATCTGCTCAAGTTTACATTTGTATTCCTRTATAAGAAACCCCAGCAATTAAGGACAAAATTGGTAGTGACRAAATATAATTTTTTTTGCCTAAATCCAGGTCCTGATCCATTGTGTCAGAAGGCCACTTATTTTTTGCCTTTGACAATAGAACTATATGAATAATTAACTATTAGCTGTGTTCCTTTTAAAGACTTCTGAAATTTAATTACCAGTAATATTTAAATTTTGCTAAAATGCAAGATCTTCATCTCACTTCCATTAGTTCCTAACATCAGGGAGTTGCCCTCTCTCAAGACCCAGGTATGCATCTCCAACACAGGATGCACTCGGGCTCTTGCTGGAGTTTCTTAAATCATGAGTATGAGCTGAACTATTACAAAGCTGCTAAAAAGTTATTTCCTCTCGACRGAAACTTGTTGACTACCACAAAAACCTCAAGGCACTTTAATATTGTTCAAGAGTCCATGCTCCAAAACATAAAGTAGTGTATTTTTAATGCAACATACACACAGGAAAATATTCCTGTGGCATGCATTCTGTATTCAATCCTTTTATCCAGCCATTTGTATCAAACCATTTGTATCCAAATGACCACATTCCCTTCAAATCTGTGCTGTAATCAGGTTCTTGGGCACCAGAACTAGACACATAGAACATGCATGCAAATCGATAGTTTTAATGGCATTTGCCATCGCTGACAGTATATTTTACCCCATTCCCCTATTAAAAACAGACACTTTTAAAAAAGTTAATTTAGTTCTGTGGGAATATGATTACTTCCAGGTCAGATGCATAAACACATTTCCAAGTGATTTAACATAAAAATATTCTCCTAACTGCTGAGCACTGCTGTTTTGAAAACAATTGTCTGTGCGAGTCAGAGGCTCAGAGTTGTCTGCATTCTTTTAACAGACTCAGTGAAGAAAGAGTGATCATTTTTACAGTGGAAACAGGCATCTGTGATTTTTCTGGATATAAGATAGGTATGAAGTATTTTATAGCCCTTCATCTTTTGTGGGAAAATCAGCTTTTGTGATCTAAGGCTGGAGCTGTAGGCTTCAGAAAGACAGGTGAGTGAAAACAAGCAGGACTGGAATGGCACTGGGGCACAGCTGCTTTTGGAACTATGATGCTGCCAAAATGCAGTGTCCTGTTTCTGACACCATCCACACTTCTCTGCTGAAACAATTCCCCTTTGTCATGTCTCTGAATGAGAAGACTCCCTGAGAAACCAGCCCTGTCTGCTTCTGACAGCATCACAAAGAAGTGGATGTGAGAACGTATTTCTGCAAACGGATTATATGGCTTTAAGATCTGAAAACAATGTGTACATTAAAAACTTACACACATAAGTAAGATTCTGTAACTGTCTTCTTAAAAAACCAAACCCACAACAGCAGCAGCCCACTCAAGAGTCCTTCCCCACAGACCCACCTTATATGCAGCTTGTCTTGCGTCCACCACGGCTAGATGGCCCAGGGTAGTCTTAGCTGTTGAAACTGATGCAGTTCCTCTGCAAAAAGTATAGTCTGGAGCGTCAGGAAGAGTAGTCTCAGGTATTCCTGGCCAACTCCTATAAAAAACCAAACCAACCAACCAACAAACACATGAGAAAAATCTTAGAAAAGAGAACAGATCATACTAATTCACGTTACTTTTACTAAGGTGCCAAAGATCAATGTTATTTTTTTTTCCACAAAAGGTTTACCCTAAAAACTTCTTTGTTTAGTACAACCACCTTTTCTTTTAAAGCATCAGGATCTCTCCACAGCATAGAATTAATTTTTTCTGAATGACAATACACAGACTATTCATAGATCTGAATATACTGAATTGATAACTAGTGACAGGCAASGGGCATAGCAATAGCAATGACATGGTATTGTTTTACAGTACTGTATGTAATTCACTTTTATTTGGATCCATTACTATTCTTTCTTTAAAATCATGACTCACTCAAACTACCCCATAACTGGTTCAATGACATTACTAACGATGAGCAGCAGTTTCAACAAGTGCAGCAAAGAACTATGAGGACAGGGCCTGTTAACAGTTTAGAGCAGAGAAATTAGACAGAACAGTGTTCAGTATCTCCAAACACTACCTCCTTCCTCGTTTGAGTAACTGCGGAACTTCAGAGGTTCCCAGAGGAAGTCCAGCTTGTTTAGGATGGATTAAAGTCGACATCTTCTCTCTAGGTATTTCAGTTTCTGGGAGGTAACAGAAGATATGCTCAGCAGAAACAAAACAATGTCAGGAATACAACTGTTTTGGAGTAACTGTGCAGCTCGATGCTCTTCACTCCCAAGAAATCGCTTTGCRTGCTATATTACGCAAATCTTTAAATTTAAAATACTGTAGCATATCAAAGCCTCCTCTTCCTAGGGACAGGCTGCTGCAATCTTTGAGAAGGAAGAGGAGGCCTGAACAAGCAATCTCTCCTTTTCTTACCTGCTACTTGTACGTCATCAACAGTGATGGTTTCATCTAGTTCCAAGAGGAGCTTTTCAGTGAGGGCAGCCAGTGCAGAAAAAAAGCTCTGACCACACTCAGCAGCACAATCCTGTTGGGACATTGGAGACAAGTGAGAGGAATTTCTTTGATAATTTGGTCTCCTCTCCTTTTAACTTGGCTCTGAAAGACTACACAAATACCAAACCCTGACATTCTGCAGCAGCTGCAGGTAACAGACACAAGGCTCAGAGCTGCACATAAAAGGGTCTCAAAGTGTCTCTGCAGTACTSTTAACACTGCCTGATTTATCTAAAGTTCAAAAAAACTGCAGAGTTTTGTGTATAGGTACCTAGTACGTACATATTTGGGTTACATGTGATAAAACCAGCTTCTAGCCAAGGAGAAGATCATTTTGGAATTCARGTACTTTGGGTGGAAGTGCTTAGCCCAGGTGTTATTCTAAAACAGGGTATTTGTGTTTGTGTCTGTATGCAGAGCCAGGAGTAGGAGACACTACCTGGGAATTGAAAAGACATGTACTCTGCAGGCAGTGTGGAATTTGGAGTCAGTGGCCTGAGAGAAGTAAACAAAGAGCTTTAAAGCTGGAGAACCAACCTTCAATAAACCCAGGGGGCTGAGGGGAAAAAGGATTTTGATTCCTGAATCTCTTCTGTAAATTCAGCTTGTTTCAGTTCTTAATCTTGTGTAGAAAAGTGTCAATTATTTGCACTAATGAAATGCACAGAGGAGAAACCTTTCCAGACATCTGTTGTCTGGAAGTAAGAGAGCTACCCAGAGGATGTGACCACCACAGCCAATACTCCTACCCACCATTACGCTCATAGTCAGTAGGTTCTATGAATGATACAAAATATCAGTAAGTTCCTCAATGTGCCTAAGCCCCCATATGTGTGCAGATATATTTATGTCTGTATTGATCTAATGCTGRCAATACACCATTTAAAAGTTTAGGAAGATATGAACAGGATTGCCCAAAACTGAAAAAAATTTCAAGTTTCCTTTGGATGGGGAGAAAAAAATGGATCCAAAATACATCCTCCTTTCCAAATGCAGCATTTAAAATCACATTAAGCAAGGGCTTTGCAATTACCTGCAGCATCTTTGTGTTGAGGTGAACACCATCAATTTGATCTTTCTGCCTTTTTGTTTCCTCTTGGCACAAAGCCTCCAGCTGAAGGGAGTTATTTGGGTGTCCCAGGGAGTAATGCAATTTTCTCTGGTGCATAGTCTTTAAGCAAATACGTAAGAAAGAAATGCCTTCAGTAAAGAATGTACTGTGAGTCATAAAAAGGAAGAAGTAAACCACAAACATTTTCTATAAAAGTATTTAGAAAGACAACGAAAATGGAGCTACTTCTTGGCTGTCTGGATATAAGCTTTGCAGTGCAATGTGCACCAAATTGCCTCTCTGCTGCCCTCTGGTCTCACTTTGGGATTTGTTTTCAATAAACAATCATCTCTTCTACCATGTAAGTAAGATATTTTTTATATCTCTATATTTATAATTTTAACCTAATTTTTAATACTCAGACAGAATCTCAAGACACTGCAGCCTTTTCTGCATGATCTCCATTATGATTCTGTTCTCAGTTCTGATATTACTTGACAAAACATGCCTCTTTTATGAATGACAGTAAACAATAGCATTTCATTATCCCTACATCACAGTTCTTACAAAGGTGTKCACCCATAACTAGGAGCTGTCTGGCTGTAGCACAAGGTCACAGCCCTTACAGAGCTGACAATCCAAGTGTAAGATGACAGGCAGAGCTGAGAAGATTAGAAAGAGGCAGCACAGTGCTGGAAGCTGGGAGAGAAGGGACTGAGTTCTATGAAATACAAATCTTCCAGGAGAGCTAATCAGACTAACTGCAAACACAGAAACTACATCTGTGGCCAGCTCAGCAGAGAGCGATGAAGCCAACAGTGAGAGTGAGAGCAATAAAATGTTATCAATCTGGTGCATTTAGCATTGGTTACACTAAAAGCATTCCAATATGTCCAGGATACATACCTTCACATCCTCCCACTCCTTCAGCTGTCTGTTGAAGAGATGCTGAATATGACCAGTGAAAGAGCTGAGTTTCTGCTCATGTTCTTTTAAAAGACTTTCYACAACCAGCTGGGAAACAGAAGAGAGCTCCTCCTCAAACCACTTCAGCTGATCCCGAAAYTCTTTTTGGAAAAGATAGGGTGTGTATGTGACACAAAGAGCCTGGAATTTTCTCTCACAGAGATTCTGTCCCTGACATTCCTTTTTCTAGGTGCAGTGCTTTGAGAAACATACACTTGCTCAAAGATGTGACTTTGTACAGGTCTTCTGACTTAGTCAAGTGYCCTTCTGCTACACTTTTTGTAGCTGATAATACATAGAATATTGCCTCAATTTCCAGTAAAGTCAACTGGGGTTTTTCCACTGAGTGTGATGGATTATGACAATGACATAATTCTTGGTCACTGCAATTTTCAGCTTACATACTGAAAAATTATATACACAAGAAAATGAAAGTCTTAACTGAATGAATTTACCTCCAAGACAGACATTGTAGTAATCATCTGTCTGCCTTTGGTATGCCAATAGTTTCAGTCTGAGCATTTCTGCCCAGCGTTCAAATGTCTCTGGCAGATCTTCAGGCATTCCCATCTGAAGATTCTTCTTTTCTCCATAGAACTCCTGCAGAAGGGAAAGATAAACCAGAAAAAATGTTGATAACACATTTAAACACGTCACATCTAGGTATATAACAACAGAAGAAGAAAGGAAAATTTTTGGACGGTCTGCCAAACATTGAAAGAATCAAAATTATTTCTCTGACACAGGATTACACCTATGAAAGCAGAAGTGACTGAAGAACATGACATTTCCTTACCTCACCAAGGGAGAGCAAGGTGGTGTTACCCATCCAGAGAATATTCATAACAGTYCCCTTAAAAGTACTGAAAACCAAAAAAATTTWAAAAAATTAAAAATACRATCACRCAGTTAAATGATCACATTGGCAATATTCACTGTTTTTCAAGTATTTTGCTCAGGTTAATTTTAGTATATTCTTCAGAGCATACACAARGCAATACTCAGAATGCCTAAGAACCTTCCCCCACATTAGCASAGATTCTCTTCAGATGCAGCCAGGACAAGGAGCTATTGTAATTGCTCACTGGAGAGCACTGCCACATCACTGTCACAAAAAAGCAATCTTAGCCAAATTCCTGTGCCCAAAGAGCTTACCATGTATTTTAGATAAAGCAAAAGTATTTGAAGGTGGGTCTAGCTGCTTACTGGAATTATTTTGAAACACAATATAGAATAAAATCCCCAAATGCTTTCCCATCTTAGGCATAAATTTGAACAGTTTTGTGTGGCATGTACAAAATATCTCAGTTCTATAGAGTGTAGCTGCACAGATCAAGAAACAGTATGATAATTTTCTTAGAGAAGGGGAATGGAACCTGTTTGCTCCTTGTTTATTCCTATTAATGGAATACTGAGCACAAGAATGAAGGTATAAAATGTATTGATCTTCTTAGATGTGAAAATAATTGAAAGAGAGGCTCTTTTACATTCCCCACCCACTTCTTGTAAATGTACAAAATGGGCTCCACTAAGACCCCCCACTTCAGACATTGGACAGAACGAACCAGATGACTTCTATCTTCACTATTATTATGCTGCAAAAAGGAACTGTTCTGTAAGCACTTTGACCTATAAATATCAAGGCTAAATACCTCAAAATTCAATGGTGAACTCTATAGGTCACAATAGATGGATAGATACATGCATACATACATAGAGGGTTGTTATAGATTAACACTTGTTCTGGAAATACACWACTTACTTAGACTTTGCAGACTTCTTTCCAAATAGCTGGGATCTCTCCTCCATGGAAAGAGATTTTCTGCCTTTCTTTTCACTAGAAAGGAAAAACATTAATTTGAAGCTATCCACAAGTGTTTTCCTTCCCTGGCTGATGATGTGACCTAGTCAGTCATATGATAGACATGAAAGTGAAGAAAAATTCAAAAAAATGTAGAACTAGTATTCTATGTGTCCTGGTTCTGGCCAGGACAGGGTYAATTCCTGCAGTAGCCAGGAGGGRGTATGGCYAGGACCTGGAGGTTGTTCTCTACCACCTCTCATCATTTTGGGGGTGGGTAGAAGGGTCCCTGCTGTTGGGCAATGTGGTGGCAGCAGTCGGGTAAGTCAGGGGTTTCCTCGTGGTGAGCACTCACATGTGAACTGCCTGCCTCTCTTGTACACTTTGCTATTAACATTGCTGCTGTTACTGTTCCTTTTCTTATCTCATTGCTGTTTCTAGTAAATTGTTCTTATCTCAACCTTATCTTCACCTTTTGCRCCTCCAATTTTCCTCTCCTGCTGCTTGCAGGGGAGTGAGCAAGCAGCGCATGGTTTGGAGTGTTTCAGTAGGAGCACAAAATTGGGGAATACCATTCCCAAACCATGACAATATAAAAATAGTATTTTGATGGAAAAAGATTCTTGGAATTCTCTTCTAAATTCTCAGTTGTTCAAAATTTTTCGGTTGTTTTCACTATTACAGTAGCTCATTCATCCATCTGTGGGCTAAGCTGAAGACAAACTACTTAGACACACCTGAGAATTAAGCCACATTGATTTAAGGGTTAGTCTATATTGCAACAACTTCAAAATACAAAACAGCAGCAGATGACAGAGAAAAAGAAYAGTATTCTTCCAGTCAAAATCTGGGGAAAAAAACCCCCACAAAGCTGATCATGTGGACATAAACAGGTAAGAGATTCCAAGTGATAAGCACTAGATGAAAGAAGGCTAATACAAATAAGAAATAAGAATCTTTCAATGAACAGACAAATTTTAGGTAAATTCCTGCATAGGAATATTTTAAGTGGAGTTCCTCCTTTTAGGGGTCTCACCTTTTTTTTGGCTTTGTTTCATCACAAGATGACTTCTTACTGGTCTGAGCTGCAGACTTCTGAGACTGTGCATTGGATACCTTCTTCTTTTTTGCTGGGGGAAGAATTGCTTAYAGTTAACAAGGAAAGAAGAAGAATATTGCATAAATGCCAACTAAAGTGCTTTTGAAGTGTATATATATTTTGTATTCTTGTTTCTATAATGTTTCCTTACAATATGTAGGGGACAACTGCAGGAACAAACATTTCTGTCAGACAGGCCTGAAGTAACCCAGAAGTGGCAAYAGCAATAAAGGTTATGTGCTGGGGCATGAGTCACAGGAATGTCACAGAAAATACATGGTAGGTGGGAGGAGATTTAAAGCAAATTGAAGCAGGTGAATAAGGAGAATGAATGGGCTACATTCACAGCACTGGTGGCCATGGGGATTTGCAAATGTGGAAGAAATTGAGGATAGCTTTGGAAATGGCTGGAGGAGCCAAGGTCTGCAGAAGAGAGATGAGGAAATGGGAGCACWAGGTAGGGAGCATCTGGGGTTACCTCTGTGCTCATCTTCAAGTGGATGATCATACCCTGTGAGAAGGATCCCTGATCCCCTCTACCTTTCATGATTTCTGCTCCACTTCTTTTCTCAACCCCATTTCCCTTTTGCTATCACAAACACAGGTACTCTTTATAACATTATTATCTCATTCTGTGGCTTTCATTGCTTTAGGAGCTCAAACTCATCTTAATGTAAGTAAAGATGTCCAGGAAAAGAGCTGGGAAGCACAACTATCTCAGAGTTCCTAGCACAGAAGTCACTGGCCTGGAACATGCTAGACCTGTGCAGTAAAATGCCACGAGCTACAATTTAGATGAAAAGAAAACATTAGAAGAAATACAGGCACACCTCTCCCCTGATTTACGTCTCGGGGTTTTTTTGATGGGTCAAATCTGAAAGAAAAACAAAAAGAGCTAARGACTACTGAATATCATGTTGTTTTATGTTCTAAACTATATTATATAGCAAACTGAGCAAGTTCTCTATCCCTATCATGTGCTAAGTGAGTTATATTTCTGAGATCATATTTAACAGACAGGGTTACTTTTACAACTGACCAGGTATATAGGTAATTTCATGGGACTAACTGATTGTTTAACTGGAATTTTGGAATTTCTACAAGCAAAACTGCACTAAGATACTATTTGCAAATCAAACATTTGTCATTCTCTTCATTTTACACTTTGTATATTCAGTCAACTATGTRGCAGGTAATCACCTTTCAACTAAAATAAGGCTCTAGAAGACAAAAAYTAAATACCTAAAATTTATCATTGTATACTAGATGTCACTTATTACTCACAAAGGGGTATTTTGGGCTATGAGAAATCTTGCTTTTAAAAAGAAAGCAGTCTCAGCTAGACTGATTTTTAAAGTTAGACTGATCAGAAAATATGTAGCAGTATTAGCTATGAACAGTCTATTCAATAGTTCTGGGCATACAAGGTAAACTACAAACTATGAATTCAGGAGAACTTTTATATGCTTCTGGAATACCAATTTTGAAAATACTGTAGTGAAGCCCCTTATAGTGTTATCATGAGCCTCATGGAGAGAAGTGGGATGTGTAGCAAAGAAAATATAAATAAAGACAAGGACAGAGAAATATCTTTAGGCAAAGTACTTACCCAGCTAATTTTTTTATAACAGTTACTGCCAAATCATCAAGTACTGATGTACCCATTCTGCTTGGATTTAACAAAGGGAATTTGTCAGGATCCAGTCCCATCACCATCCTTTTGCTCTCATCTCTGAGACTCTCTTTTTGAACGGCAGGAGCAGTGGAATCTTGTAACGTCCCATCCCTGTCAAGAGTGGTGAAGTCCTCCTGCAATGTCCCATCCCTGTCAGGAGTGGTGAAGTCCTCCTGCAATGTCCCATCTGTGCCAAGAGTGGTGAAATCCTCCTGAAATGGGAAGAAAAATGAAGCCCTGTAGACCATAGCAGGCAGCAGGTGAAAGCATTCCATGTAATGAGTGACTACTAAAGCAGATTTTCTAAACAGGCAATATCTCGCTTCAYAGGCTGAAATAAAATTTTTGTCATTCTAATAGCAATGTTGTTACAGCTATACAACTCTCAAACACTTCAAAGCAGTTAACAGTAGGTTCCCATAATCATCATGAATAGTATTTAAGGATATAATCTTAAAACAATGATCCACTGGATTACAAAATACAGACAGACTTGCCAGAAAAGGGAGGAAAGAAAACACAACCTGTTTGATAAAAACAAAATYGCTTCAGGACACATTTGGGTGGKTTTTTTTTTAATTATTTAATGAAACCCGTGAAATAAGTATCTCTGAGTAAGTGCTACACCTTGAAAACAAACTCTTATGAAGAACTGAGCAACTCATTGCAATGCCATGTATCTTTAGCATTTTGTAAACTTGGTGATTTACTCAGCCTCTTAAAAAGGCTGTCCTAATGTTACAGTGTCTTGGACATCTCAGCATAATGCAGATCCTTTTTCCATTTGAAAATTCAAAGCACAAATTCTAAAAAGCCATTAAAACATGAAAATTCTCTCAATGTTAAATAAAGTACAGAGAATGTGAATGGTATCTTACGGTGGCACGTGGGATCATTGCTTTTACTAAGAAGCAGTCAAGATACCGGCTCCTCTTTTTCAGCTCTTTCAACACCTCTCTGGCAAAACCATACAACTCTTCAGAAGTTAAAGCCTGAAAGATATGGTAACACAGATGGTATTTACTAAACTAACTATTCTAACCTTTTCAAACATGCTGACTCTTGCAAACAACATTATTTCCCTCTGTTCTGTCACCAGTTTATGTACACATACATGGAAGCAATGAGATTGTGTAAGAGRCTGAGGTTTTGGTTTGGCAAACAGGAAAACAGGTACTGACTGTCCAAAAAGGACTGCTGGGGTTTTAAACCCAGCTGGAAATTAAGCACCACACAGCTCAACCCTGCTTCTCTCCCTCCTTGCCCTGGTGGAATGGGGAGGAGAATCAAAGGATAATTTGTATGTTGATAAGAACAGTTTAATAATTGAAAGTAAAGTAAAATACAGTGATAATGGTAATTAATAATACTACTACTAATAATACTACTACTAATACTACTAATAATAAAAAGTGAAAAACAAGTGATGCACAACACCATTGCTCACCACCTGCTGCCTGATGCCAGACCCCCCTTCCTGAGCCCAGACTGGCCCTTCCAGGTAACTCCCCCAGTCTTCCAGACAACTCCCCCAGTTTGTAGACTGGACATGATGATCCATGGGGTGGAATATCCCTTTGCCCAGTTTGGGTCACCTGTCTCAGCTGTGCTCCCTCCCAGTCTCCTTTGTGAACCTCCTCAGTGGCAGAGCAGGAGACAAGGGAAAAAAAGTCCTTGGTGTAGGATAAACACAACTTAGCAAAAACTGTGTTACCAACACCATTCTCATTGTGGATCCAACACAACACTGAACAGCTACTGACAAGAAATTAATTCTATCCCAGCTGAATCCAGGACAAGGACCTTTCTGAGCAAAAATTCCGTGTTTCTGCCCAGCCCCAAATATGAGGAAACGTAACTCTTCCTTCAAAAATACTAGTTTATACAAACATACACAATGAGGCAAATGAATAACAATAACAATTAATAGCAAGTCAAATTAAATACCATTTCATGCTGATTAGAACTTACTTCTTTATCTGCAGTAGGATGAACATAAGCATCTCTCTTCCTCTGGAGCTTTTCCAGGTAAGACTTTAATGTGACTGACTGCAAATTGGAATTCGCTACCTAAAGCAGAAGCAAATACTGGAGAAGTAGAGTCCCCATTCACAGGAGTTTCAGAAGCTCCACTTTCAAACCATTAGAACCACTGATAAAAACTGGTTAAAAATCCCTGGTACTCAGAGGAGAAGCTGAAAACAGTAATTCAGAAAAGAAACACTTCATGTCGCTTGTTGCACCACACAAAAATGCTGGTGAATTCAGATGTACATACTCAGTGTGCTGCAAGGCCACAGTGTTCCAGCACAGCTGCAGCTGTATTAAAAGYAAACTTTTAAGCTGATAGTGACAGAAAAGAGGTTTTAAATTAACATAAAAAAATCATTTACTATTTGTCCACTCTGAATTCAGCCAAAATCTCCTCAACGGTACAAAAGAAAATTATTATAATGAATTTAAGGAAAGTTCTGATGTTTCTGTTTGTACCTCTAATTTGATTTGCTGTCGTAGCTGTCTCAAAGATTGATGGACCTTCTCCATAAAGGCTCSACTCACAGAGAGAGAAGCAAACTTCTTTTCATACTTCTTGATAAGTTCAGTAGCCTTTAAGAATGTCAGAAACAAGAGACAGGACTAGACAATTTTCCACTTTTTAAAACTTAAATGATAGAACTTGCCATTTCTACTAATTTTTTCCATCATTTAATTGCCAAACAGAACAGTCTTACAGTTCTAGTCTGAAAGCAGGCTGACTGCAAATCACATCAAATATGTCAATAGAAAACATCATTTGAAATAATGGAACTCTGCATACCTGCTCCAAGCAGCTCGATTCTATTTGCTTCACATCTGTCTTGATTGAACTTTCAAAGGAGTCAATTTGCTTACTTTCTTTCTGAAGACACTTGTCGAAAAAATTTACCTCCTCAGAAGAAAAGTCACCGACCTCTGAAAATAATCTGAAAGCAAACATAAAAGCAACTGGCTGTGAGTCATCTTCTTCTCCAAGACAATTTTACCTAAACAGCCCTGAAACATATGTATCAACACAAATGTGATGAAAACAGTATAATAATTGTGGTTTAACAAGATAAATTTCTTTTTTTAAATAGGAAACTAGATGAAGAACAAAATAAACTTTACCTTTACTGTTCTGCCTATGCAACAAACACTGATTCCCAGAAATAGGTCACCATTTATAAACAACACTTCCATGAAATCTATATACCTGCAACTTTTGAGAAAACCCACATTCAAACTCCTTAATTTTCCTAAAGCTTCCTCCAAGTGCTGCTGGTAACTTCTCACAGTAACCCTGATTGATTCCAGATGGTTGTGGAGTTCTGATTGCAGAATGTTGCTGGAAGAAGCTGACCTAACAGCAAATAATAAAAGACAGGGAAAACGTGTCTGAAGAGGAACACACATGATGATTTGGCAACTGCTGGCTGTAAAGACGTGAAAAAATGTGAGGACTCAGAAGTGATTTATGACTCTCAAAGCAACTCCCTGAGCTGGGATGGTTTGGATGAACCCACTGAAGGTATGAGCAACAGCCGATACCATTGAGCACTTTTCTTCAAAACCAATTAGTCAACTGATATTACTGTGCACGTACAGTAAACTGGATAAAATCTAAACAGATGAAACATCTTTTCTACTTAAAGACTGCCAGCACTTTGAAAGGAGATGAAATTCCCATGTGTTCAGTCCTGATTTTAATTTCTTCAGGGAAAGAGAATGAAATTCTTTACACGTTTTCAAGTTTTATGAAGTAGTCTTCGCTGAAGAGCAATGACATATAAACCAGGTTCAGAATGCAGACCATAAACACCTCAGACAGCAATCAGGAGTATTTAACTACGGAGATTCACAGCATCAGCAGTGGCACACTTACTGCTCAGTCACAGGAGCGTGGAGGAAGTCATGCTCCAAGTTGCGGACTCGGGAATGAAAGTYGGTGTTGAGGTTATTTAGCTGGTCCGAAAATTTGAGAAATTCAGCTTTCTCCTTTTTCAAGCCTTCTCCCAGCACTGCACAGTGGCACTCAAAGTGCTCTCTGTGAAGCACCAGTTCCGCTGAGAAGAAAAGAAGTTTACACCAGGGAYGTTATTCCCTGTTTACTGTGAACTATCACAATGCCAAACCTGGGAGCAGCAGCAGCAGCAAAATAAACAAAGCCAGACCTCCCAACAGCTAAAACATACAAATTAAATAATTCAGTTTGGTTTCTTTGACTCTTCTCCTGTGTAAGACATATATCCTTAACAGCTCCTAACCCATTCAAACCACAAATGTCTCTTGTTTGCTCTAAGCATTCTTTATCCTGTATTTTTGGTCATTGCTGACATCTCCATTATCTCTCTGTTCTCAGTCTCGTAACAAAAGCAAAGGATATATTTTTTGATGGAAAATACACTTTTCCTGGTTTTGTGAGGGAAAGAAAAACATCAGTTTTGGTCTCCCTTCTGGAATGAYAGCTGGATAAATCAAGAGCCACCCAATCACCTCAAGAAAGCTGCCAGAAGAAGCACCCGTCCTCTTTGCAGTAAAAGGGAAATGGAAAAATTATTTGCCTGTTCTTCAATAGAAGAATTTTTTAGCTTATGTGTTAAAGACCAACAAACCTGTCTAAAATATTTTTTTCTCACCATAAAAACCTGACACTGCCCATGCAAAAAAAGTTTTGATTGGAGGATGCTCTGTAGCTGCTCAGTGGTATTTCACAGAGTTAAATCCTTCCTCTCATGTTTTCAGAAGCTTGGCCCTGCCATTTTGGCTCTCCCAACTTGCTAATTTCTTTTTCTGCAACACTTTTAAAATATTTTTTGTACACCTCAAACTCTTGTTAAATAATTTCAAGGCGAATGAGAATTCACAAACATTGGCAACAGAATGTTCAACATCTTCTACAACCCAGTTGTTAATCAAGGCACTGCTGTCTAATTTTCTAAAAATAACACAGAACAAAGTTAATCAAGGCACTGCTGTCTAATTTTCCAAAAATAACAACAGCACAAACCAGGAAGAGCTACAAAAAATAAGTGTCATTTTAAAAATATATCAGTAACATAATATATTGGAAATTTGTAGACAGTCAACTGCTTTCTATTGTCCTCTACTACTGAGTCAACTAATGCTGAAACAGATTTTGGCCCACTTAGGATCATCTCTAAATGAAGACATGATGCTCAGAATACCMAAAAAAGTCAATACCAGCTCGAGCATTGTAGATATTTATCTGTATCTCCTCCTGCTTTTGTTGATGCATCTGAAGATGCAGCAGAAGTATTGAACTCAGCTCCTCCTTCTTGGCAGCTACAAAGACATAGCAGTTGGCCAAGGATTCTGCAAACCATTTCTCCAAGTGTTCAAAAAAGCAGAGGCGAATCCTATGATTGAAAAAGAAGTATTACAGTGAGGAATAGTAAAGAATAAATAAGAATTTATTAAATATATTATTTCTAAGAATTTAACTTCTGGCTATAGGAAGGTACGGTTTCAGTAGCATTTGCACAATACTGGTAGAGTTTTTGAGCTAGCTGCATACTGCTGGGTATCAGGCATTTTACGTTCATGGCTCTGCAGGGAATTTGGGCAAATTGCTTGTCTTTCTGTAATATATTTTCTCACTAAGTACTTTTCCATAAAATATGAGTGTTCTGTAAAGGTAAATGTTTTTGTGGTACTTTGACAGCCATGGATACAAAGCAATATAAACATTTTCTTATATTTGTATCAATTTAAAAAGTGGAATAACACAATAATTGTATGACCATAATTTTATAATTAAATATCTAACTATATAAATATCTAATTATAGTAATTAGTAATTAGATAACTTTTGCCTCTATAGGCTAATGATTCTTCTAAACAGCTGAAATTTGTCTATTATATAAAGAGAAAAAAAGCACAGAAATTGTTTGCTACTCACCTTTTCTTCAGCTTGACAAACATAGTTTCTGTGAGAAGTACATATTTCAGGTACACAGGAAGTGATTCTTCTTCTTCACATTTACTCTCTGTGCTGTCAGTCTTTCCTGCCTCTTCAACTCCAAGAACAGTGTAAGTGTTTCCACTAGCAGTGGAAAAAGACTCCATGGCAATTTCAGCACTTTCTGCCTTGCTGCTCTCGGCCACTGACTGGGAAACAGTTGGAAATCATCACGTTACCTTTAAAGGTATCAGCATAGAATCAACAGTGCTGGCAATATTTATACATTTATATATTTATATATTTACATATGCCAGCAAGACRTAGGTAGAGTCAACAATGTTTTAAAAGGTTTTTGTTATGGTAATAAATTTGTGGAAACTGAAAACCTAAAACTTAGGTACAAGTACAGCTTAAATCATTCACCATGGGCTGAGAACACTGTGAAGACAGACAGATTTAAAAAAAAAAAAATCTGTGCAAAGGGTTTCTACAAGGTTAAAAGTAGATCAAAAAGAATGGTTGTGAACTGTTTTATACACTCCATTTTCCCATAAAGGATCTAGAGCCCTTTGTAAGGATCTCGTGTGCTTTGTAAGCAAAACTAAGCAAAAAAAGGACTTTCTACTCATTCTCAGCAAAAAGATTTCCTGTTCCTTCTTATTTTGGACAAGACTGCCTTCACCTTCAAACTTATTCTCTTGCTCACTTACCTGCATAATGCTTACTCCTTGCTCTGCATGCTCATTTTCTTTACTTTTATGAGGAATACTCTCCCCATCTTCTTCCTCTGTTTCTTCAGTTTCCTGTGCCACGATCACCTGATGCTCAGTTGGGTTTGTTTCTCCAGCTGATTTTTGACAACTGTCCCTATCTTCTGGCACCAGTCGAGAGAGATGATTGTCCTGCTCTGCTCTGGGCTGGGACGACCTCGCTTTGAGCCCTGGGGGCAATTTTGGATGCCACAATATCAGAAAGATCTAAAGCTGTTAGAGAATGTCCAAAGGAGGGACACAGAGATAGTGAAGSGTCTGGAGGGGAAACCATACAAAGAGTGGCTGAGGGCATTTGGTCTGTTCAGCTGGAGGAGAGGAGACTGAGGTCACACCTCACTGGGGGCTGCAGCTCCTCTCAAGGGCAGCAGCAGAAGGGCAGCTTTGATCTCTGCTCTCTGTGACCAGGGACAGGACCCAAGGGAACGGCTGGAGCTGTGCCAGGGGAGGATTAGACTGGATATCAGGAAAAGKTTCTCCTCCCAGAGGGTGCTGGGGCACTGAACAGGCTCCCCAGGGAATGGGCACGGCCCCAAGGCTGCCAGAGCTTAAGAAGGGTTTGGACAACGCTCTCAGGCACAGGGTGCAATTGCTGGGGTGTCTGCAGAGAGCCAAGAGCTGGACTTTCATGATCCCTATGGGACGCTTCCAAGTCAGGATACTCTATGATTTTCCTCTCCTTCCCAATGCTCTCASCTTGCTGCTCCACCATTTGTTCAGCTCCTGAAGCCTCAACTAGTTCTTTACAGTTAAAGCAGAGTTCTACTGGTTACAATCCAAAGAAATGCAGATTGAAAAACAACCAAGCAAAAATACCTGTTTGGACTGTTGAGGTATTATTTTGATCTTGAACTGTGGAGTCTGTCTGGCCTTGCAAGTTCTAAAAGCAAAACAATAACAACAAACACCCGCCACACCATTTTAAAATATGGATTTGCTTTCTTATAAGAAATCCATATCCCTTCTCAAAATCTATCTACTTCAATAAAATATGATAGTCTTGAATAGATCACTATCTAAAGAACCTGTAACACTCAAATTGATTACTGTAAGTCTGTTACCTTGTAGTTTTCTGTTCAAAAGGMAAATGAATTTGCTAAAATGCTGTTTGTAACAAGGACAGAGTTAAAAGTGTGGGACTGAGAAATGTTTTGGTTTCCCTCTGCTATCTCTACCAAAAGCACTTTATTCAATGGCTGAAACAATACTTTATATAATCTGAATTTTAAAGGTAATGTAAATTTTCTCTAAAGTGAAAAATTAATACACCAGTAAGGTTTTAAACCAGAAGAAATTTTCTTTTTACCTGTTCGAAGATTTCCTTCACACTAAAATGCTGGCTGATGGATATACTGTAAGAAATCAATTCCCACAAAATAGCTTTTGGGTAAGCCATTACTTCATCCATTGCAATTTGCTTGAGTGTCTCATTCCTGTCAAATTTAAGGTCACTGTTTAAGAGACTCAAGTATGTATAGAAATAAAATTAAGTATGACTACAGTGCCTTTAAATCTAAATCTAAATCTAACTTTCTGATCAATCTCATAAAACCTTTAGGCTGAACATTGCCATTGATCTGTTTATACTAAATACAATCACATCCTGGCTTGTTAGAGATTAGTTCATTACAAATAAATAAATGCACAAAAGTTAAGAAATATTCACAATAAAGCCTTTTACATCCTTCCTTTTGGATGGGGAACCATTCAAACACTCTGCTTACATAAGGGAGGTCAGTTTACTGTCTTCCACATTAGTTCTGCACTGTGCTCAGCTGTGACTGAGCCTTTCTGGTTTATTTTCCTTTTACTTGAAAATAAAAACTAACGATTCAAGCTGAGTCTTGATTCAAGAAAAATCAATGTTCAGACTTGTTTTCATTTACATTTACATGTGCTCTGTCTTCTAAACAAAGATAATTATGAGGAATTTATGTACATGTTCAGATAGGTTACATTCTGTCTCTGCAACCTGGCACTGTATTTTCACTCAGTCTGTTTGTCACCTCTGGCTTTTTTTTGAATTGTTTGAATGAGTATTAAGAGTACCAAAGCCACAGCTCTAACCACAGTCCCACTGTGAGGTGTGTGGAGGTGTGTGCATCTGCTCCTCAGGTCCGTACTGCTCTTCTACTGTGCCTCTGATCTAACAGACAGAAAAAACCTCCTGGGTGTGAGAACAGAGCTGCTTCCTCTCAGGCTTCACACCTGCTGCTGAGATCTGCAGCAAGGAGAGCGATACTGTACCCATTTTTATATGGTTTTTAAAGTTGCAAATGCCTAATCATGAGAAGGGTAGCAGAGAGCTTACCAAAATAAATACTTTGGCTATCTCAAAGATCTTAGTCCTTGCAACTTTGAATGAGATCAAATCTGTGAGTGCAGAGGTGCTGGTGCATTCCTGTGATTCARCTTCTACTTTTACCTTCTGAATAAGGCATGGATGTAATGGCATGCACAGGAATCCTGATGTGGTATGGTTTTTTGAATGAAAGCAGTCTTCCTTTGTCCTGTTCCTAAACTGTGGGTATTATTTGCCTTAACCTCGTTCAATATGTACATTATTTCACATTCTTACATGAAGTAAAAAGCAGTCTTTTTCCACACCTTCACACGACAGCATAAACAAGGCCTAAGCAGTACAACCAATGTTAAAATATGCTTTACTTTTTAAGTTTACAACACAAAATTCATACCTAGTTCTAATTTCATCTAAAGAAGAAAGGGTGTTCTCCAAATATTCCTCCAGCTCTTCTTCACAGCTCGCCATTCTCATTTTTTCCAAAATTGTATCCAGATCATCTTTCATCATCTAAGGCCACATAAAAAAGCCAGTAAAAATGGTTTAGTATATACTAAAATCTCCACAGATATTTAGGATTCAAGTAATTTAATTATGTACATATAGGCTACACCAAGAAGGGAAGCTACCTTAGCAAACTCATCACCTAGGAAGACCTTCCTAGATAATGAACATCTCTGACATTGCCACCCCAAGCTGGTTGTGGTAACTGTGAGAACTTGACATCCAACCAGACTCTACACCTACACAAGATCTCATATAGCAACTTGCAGCCACTTTATACAGAAAGCAACAGTGATCTTTATCACTGTTGCCATATCAAGAATAAGACAGGATTGTCCACTCAGGGTGAATCAAGCAGTTAGCAAAAATGCACCTGACAGAATGAAACTGAAAAGCAGAAATTCCAATATAAAAGTCAGAGATTACGTTTTTAATTTTATAGCAGCTACACTGAATTCCAGAGGGTCCTTTGCATTAATAAGTCCTTTCTTTACATTATACCACATCCTTGTTTTTATGTTTATACCTGTATTATGTCATCCTGCTCCCATCTGTATTCATCTACTTTTTTCTGAAGCACATCTTCCTGCTGGGACAGTTGGAGTTGATGGACATCCCAGAGCACCATGGCCTCCTCAACATAGCTGTACAAGCCTTGACAATGCTGCTCGTGCTGTTTAGCCATCTCCTTAAAATCACTCTAAAGAAAAACATTCAAGTGAACAAGTTATTCTTAAACTGCTGGATGGTGAAATGAATGAGGAAGAGGATAGGTAACATAATAAAAGGCTGCCTGGAATTACACGACCAGAATTCAACATAGTGTCTTCTATGTGGAGAGTAAAAAAAAAAATATCCAAGTAAACTGGGTAAGAATGTGGATTTTTATTCTACGAGCTGAGAGTATCAAAAGTTCTGTTTATTCTGGCATTGTAAAGCACAGAATCACATTCTGCAATCTGTCACTTTAGGAATAACTGCCTAGTCATTCTTATGTATAAAATCACAAAAGATCAGATTGGAAGAAATTTGGGATTGGGCCACATGTTATTCACCTCTATCATATATATTTCAGATATAAATTATAATAAAAATACAATATATTTATATTACAAATATAAACACAATAATTATGAACTCTTCTGCGTGAATCACACCAAACTTTGTTTCTTTGTAGTGTTTAGTCACACTATGGACACCTTTCTAATGTGACATCAATAGCCTACAATGCAGAAGGCATTACAGGTGGGAGCACAGGAAGAACAGACTAATCCCAGGGAGTGATAAAAATAAATGGAATAAACGTACATCCATGTGCTCCAGTTCTTCTTCAAACCTATGTTTTAGTTTCTTAGTCATCTGAAGCATGTCGGAATACACAATTTCAACATCTTCTACTGGGCAAATGTTCATATCCAGCAGGCTCATCTAAATGAAAAGAATAGTGGATTATTGACATGCATATAACAAATATTGCATGGCTTTCAAAGACCATGGCTAAGCTTAGTGTTTCTTCTCTTGTGATGGACAGAGAAAGATTCACCCTCCTAGACCCCACATTCTGTTAGTAAACAATACAATTTGATTGGATACAAAGGGAGAAATTGAGGCAGAGAGGTAGAATTTCTTTCCCAAGATAAGACAGATTTAGCACAAAGGCTGAGAGTACTTGCAACCTCCACGTAAATGTAGGACAGCACTCCCTTCATTATTGGCATTTGTTACGGCTTTTACACATTTCACGTACAAATACCAAACACTACTGTGAAACCAAATGGATGGTTACTTTTTTTAACAGAATAAGACAGAGGTTAAAAAGTAATTTCACTTATCTCAATGTTTGGTGGATCCTCAAAACACATTTTACTGTAATGACAATTGTACCATGGCTACCACACCCAAAGCTATGACACTCACCTTGCAGATCTGCACTTTTTCCTCACATTTGCCCTGCACCAGCTCATACTGGACACGCATTTTCTCCACGCACTCCACATTATGGGTGTCTGAACGACATGGAACAGACCATGGTCAAGATTCCCATATTTCACAGTGCAGTGTGAAATGGAAATGTAACAGAGGCCCTGTGCTCAATCTCAGCACAGGGAACAGATCCCAGCAGAGTCTGCACACCTGTGCAACACCACCAACCAATTAAATAAAACGTTTTAATACAAAGCTTTTTATTGTTATGGTTAAAAGTAGCAAGTCATTTACAATTGCTACCAACTTCTTTGCTACCATGCAGGCTACAAACATCACAACATGAGGTGCTCTGCAGCAAGAGAAGGCAGGCACACACAGGGAAGGCATACCACAGGATAAAGAGAAAGGAAGTATCTCCAGTGCTTCCCATCTTCTTCTCCAAGAGTTAAAATGGAGTGTTTTTGTGTGATTGAGAACTGATCCATGTCAAAAATTAACCTTCTATTTCCCCCAGATTAATTCTAAGCAAGCCAGTTCCTGCTAGATCTCACCATGCACAAGTGTTTGTACTGGCCAAAGGAAAGTGATGTCATAGGCAGCTTCTTTGGGTCCTACTGCCAGCTCAAAGCAAATGAGAAGGTATGTGGAAACACACAGAACAAAGAATAGAGCAAACGTGCACTTTCAAAGCAACCATGTGCCTCATCGTTGCCCGGAAAAAAAGAAAGTATTGCTTGAATTCCAGGCTGTTTTTATGATTTCCCAACTTACCTATACTTTTGTTTAAATCCTCCAGAGATCTGTACCATTCATTTATCTCAGATTTTGTATGTGTTGGAGGCAACAAGGCGCTATCAAAGTAGGAAACAAGAGTCGGGTATTTTAAAATACAAACCAGTCAGTACTTAAAATATAAAATTATGAATCAGAGTAGCCATACTACTGTGCTTTATTATATTTACAGCCATCTCAGCAATGAAAATAAACCAAAGAGACTGTTGTTGTTCGAGGCCAACTGTTTACTGCCCAACAAGCAACTAACTGTAATCTACCTTGTTCCTACATCCATTTAAAAAAATCTCCCTGTAAATATTGTAATGCATTGCACCCAAAAATGCTTCTTGTTTTCAGGATGGATAGTCAGACATAGCAGTGTTAGATTTCTATCCAGACTCCTCTCTTAATTTATTACACAAATTAAATCCCATGGAGAAACAATGCCTTGACAAAAGCACCAACTTCTAGTTCTCCATCCATCTTTGTCTGCCCATTTCTACCACATTTCAAATGTCAGTAAGAATTACTTTTGCATTTCTGCATTTTTAGCCCTCGATCACCACCTATTTAGCATAGCTGGTGCACTGAAAATCAATAATGCATTTTTTCCATTAAAAAGAGCTGTACAAAAATAGGTTTAGACCCTGTCTTACTGCTGAATTTAACAACCACACACTGACAGGAAGCAAAGTGCACTTTGTAGCCAAGTCCCTCATTAACTCCAGAAACAATTGTTTTCCTTTATGCTATACCCTCTTTTGCCATACCCAATGTGCTGCAAAACCCTCAGTCTCTGTTCACTAAGTACAATCTGCTCCTTTATCATATTTTCCATTTCCGTTTTCACAGTTGGGGGATTCTGTATTTCTTCACTTGCCATAAATTCTCTGTAGGATGGAAAAATGATATGTATAATGGACACATGATATATGTGATAACATATGTGATATGTATAAGGAAAAAATGATGAAGCATTAGTGTTTACAGAAACCACAAGTGAACACTAGTCACTTTGTGTTATTCATTCTCCAAAATAAGACTGCAAAATTTCTGACCTGAAAGTCTGAACTACACGGTTTTTTTGGATGAGCTTCCAGTCCTTGACTCTCTCTTGCCATTTCAGTTGATGAAATTTTTCTTTCTCAAGCTCTGATTTCATTAGATTAAAGAGCAGCTTGGCAGTTGCCCTCTCATTACGCAACAGYGCTCTGTTTATATTCTGTGTATTAAAAAATAAAACCAGGAGTAGAAGCAGCATACAACATGCAAAAAAAATTTGTGTCTTCTATGGAAAATGAGGGAGGAAAGAACACAAATGATAAAGAATACCCTGCAAAGTAGAAATCTCTTCCATATTTCAGTGATTGATAGGTAGAAAAAATAAATTTCAGTTGGGAAAAAAAGACATTCTAGGAATATTCAGACTGCTATCTTGCCCCAAGTAAAACATTTACCATGGCCTTATCATTAATGAGCTTGTGAACATCAGCTGCCAAGAAGAAGGAAATTTCCTCCAGTTGCATGGTATACTTGGTCAGTACGTCTGCTATCTGTGCAATAAAAGGATAAAGAAAAGCAACAACAACAAAAAGTGTAACTCAAATATCAGTTTCCCAAGTCTAAAAACTACACGAACAAGACAAATTTTTCCATTAAAATGAATTCAATTGGATGATACACGGATTGAGAAGTAAATTTTAAAATATTAATCTTAGTTACCTTAAAGACTGATTTTTTTCAGTAATTCATAAAAATAGTAACTAAATAGTAACATTCCTCTTTTTTACTAGTCAACTGATTTCTCTTTGATATCTGTGATAACTGAGTGCTCTGCAGACAGGCTGCAACATGAATTTAAAAATCAAACCAACTTCCTTTCAAATATCTGAAGAGAATCCACCAGTGCCTGTTTTAAGTGAACACAAAATTAAGGTGAATGTGGTCATCTCTGACATTTTTTGTAGCTAATCCAACAGAAAGGTTACTGGTGATACTCTGGGACCTACTCATCATACCTGCATTACAAAGAGAGGAGAAACTGACACCGGTAGAACAAACAGCTTTTGTTTGCCTACAAGGACAGTGCAGCAAGCTCTTCCATGGTCTATCCATTTTTTTATCCAAACATTTCCTGTGATGTCCAAYGACTTTTACAGGTTAAGCTGAAGACTACAAAACTGCAACATGTCTGCTACTGACACTCAGCCAACCCAAACTAAAACTGAGCTAGGTCATGCCTGTGCTCCTTCTCAGCTGCAGAAYAGGTATGTCCCCCCAAAAATAACAGAGCAGATGAAAGTTGGACCTACATAACCCTCCAGGAAAACAAAAGCAGCTCACGTATTCCTTGCACCTTTAGTATAGATAATTGTGAAAGAAAGAAACCCCTTAAAACTAGGAAAAAAGGATTGTCTCCTGATTTTGTGGGCATAAAATGAGTGAACAGCTTATTGGTGAAAAGAAAGCAATCATCACACAACAGAACTACTGGCAGACTTCTGACTCCTGTGGAAACAAGCTACTCTTTGCTCTGCATCCAGCATTATCCACAAACAATAATCTCRTGCTTAAATAGCAGTTTTTAAGACTTCAGCTCACTTTAACGGCTCGACTCCTTTCGATCTCCTTTAGGGATTCGTCCATTGCCCTAACCCACTTCTTTCTGTTTGAGGATTCCTGGTGGATCATATTCCACAGTTCTTCCAAGCCCTGCAATAAAAATCCTACTCTAAATCTCATTGAAAAGTGAATATTAAAAAAAAAAAAAAGAAGAAAAACACAACAACTTAGGACTCCAGTGAGATGTAAGATGTTACACAGAGCAGGTACAAGTAACTGAAGCTGAGCCAATGCTCTGAGTTGCCTTACTTCAAACGAGAAACCTTCCAGAGCCACGTCAGACGCAATCTTTTCAAACAGAAGTTTACTCTTTTTATCTGATTCCATCACTTTCGGCTGAAGGAATTCCTGAAGCTTCAAAACAGAGGCTTCCATCTCCTAAAACGGGAGGTCAGTGTGATCATTTGATTATTGGGCCCTGACTTCAGAAGAGCATTCTAGGCTCTGGATTAAAAAATCCTGCCTTACCCTGCCAATGCAGTCCAGCTCCTGCTGCATTTCGGCCACTGCTCGATCGTGACGCTTTTGCCGCCGTTCTGCCAGGTACTTCCATGTATTGCTGCCTGTTTCCTCAGCAACTGCCAAGAAAGAAATGAGGAGTCTGTAGCCTGGAACTGTTGCTGCAGAACATGGGATGCATGAACAATAAATCCCTAAATCTACACTATGACTGCTGCAGTTTTTGTGCGACAGCGTGCAACATCTTTCCATGGGAAGTGCAATCTTAGCAAATGGAGGTTAAAAATACTAGAGTGTGTTTTAAAATTTCCTTTATTAACTTCTGATTTT
Organism: Parotia lawesii; assembly: GCA_003713295.1. Classification (NCBI taxonomy): domain Eukaryota; kingdom Metazoa; phylum Chordata; class Aves; order Passeriformes; family Paradisaeidae; genus Parotia; species Parotia lawesii. The sequence goes on from RAHM01000216.1 coordinate 1,004,524, forward strand.
CAGAAGGATAATAGCATGGAACTACCAACTAAGCTCAGGCATGATGTAAAAAAATGGCATAATTTCAGGAATGAGATCTGCTTACATCAGAACTGGAATTTATTATCTAAACATAACCTGTGATTGACTGACAATTTCACAACTGGGATTTTTTTTTTTTCTATTAGAAGACTCTTCATCTTCAAAATTACCTACAAATCATCAAAAATGTGTCAGGCCATTTCTGAGCTTGATTTTCGTCTGCAGGAGAAAGAGTGCCAATGTGGTTGTAACCACACTGTGTATCCTACTCCCCTCTACCTTATTTTGTGACGAACTCTTAATGATGGGTTGTTTTCAGTGCACACCCGACCCCCCAGGATACAAGCTGGGTGATAAAATGAGAAGAGGCAAACCCTGCAAGTGTTTCTTTATCTTTACAATGACACAGCTGGGGAAGCAGCAGCACCACTTACCCTGAGAGGGTCATCTTTGCTAATGGGCTATAACGAACTGAATATGCACTAGCAGAACAGGCAGCTGGAACGACTATCAAGGGTTCCAAAGGTATTCTATGACTCATGAGATTGTACCACCTGAACCCCACCGTATATAATCTGGGCAGTCTGGGGACTTGGGACACCACTGGACATCCAGAGGAGGACCCAAACTTCCAGGAGACCACTGCTTTTGACAGGACTGCAACCACTGCTTCATCAGACTGCGCCACCACCCTGACCAACAGCGTGCCAGGCTGTACTCTGACTTTGTGGTTTCAAACCAGTTTTTCTGTATCATTGCATTTATTGTAATCTTTCTATTAAATTGTAACTCCAATTTGAAATCCCTTGTGAAGTATTTGTGTGGGGTTAATTTCTCCCGCTGGTTTACTTTCAAACCAGCACAACTTTATACCTCGTTCAGCTAAAACCGTTACATGTACCACGTCTCCTACAAATGCAAATTAAAACAGGTGACATTAAGGGAAACCAGTTTTACCAACTACATCAGGTAGGCCTCTGACTTCCTCAGCTGAACTTGAATCTACATTTCCCCATGCCTTTGGAAAAGTTGTAGGTGGTCTGAAACAGAAAGAGAATAAAGCTTCGATTTGTACTAAATGCACCAGAAGAGGGACTAACATAATASTATAGTTCACTTTAATTGGCAAAATGGAACATTAAAGTGAACATAAGTATCATTGTAACTTTAAAGAATATAATGCAAAGAATCAACGTTGCTTCTTCTGAGACTAATTGAAGCCTGAGTAGATCCCAACTTCAAATCTGTTATGATGGCATTGAAGCAATACATGCTAGATTTAGTACATGCAAACTACAAAGATACATGTAATAGCTCTAAAAGGTAAAAAACATATGAACTCTGAAGGAGACACTAGCAAGAAATGTGGAAATAGCTTATATCTGCCCAGTGCTTTTCCCAACAGCTTGGGCATCCTCTTTCTCCTTAGCATCAGTGAGAATCCATGCATCATTATTCAGCAGCCAGCTTAGGGTAAAAGAATGCACTAACATCGTTCTTGTTCACTACATAATCTTACTGCATCATCATGTAAACCATTTACTTTGGAATATAGCCTAAAAAGTATGTGTCAGACTGGGTGTATATCTAGACTGCTATGAGCAAAGACAACTTCTTTTTAAAAGGAAAGCCATACAATATGCCTGCCACTGCAAATACTCGTCTGTTAGCCGGCACTTCAACAGGCAGCAGTTCATTATACTAAATTTACATTTGGCAAGGAAACAGTCTATTACAAGTTGTTAGTGCTATGACCAAGAATTCAGGAGTTTCTAATTCCCAGTGAAAATGTGTCAGTTTCACACCTTTAGTCATGAATATATAATCATGAATATATAATTGGGGTTTTATGCCTCTGTTCTCTACCTGTCTGACTGCGGCTTTTTTGTGAAGTCACTGATGGCTGTTTTTCCAACACACTTGTGCTGATTACACGGTAATGGCATGGCATCAGCACACATTTCCCAATGCCTATTTGAAGTGTGCCTTTTACTCTTCTTAGAGGACCTTGTCTTCTGCTTTCCTTCATCCAAAAGGTGTGCTAAGTGAGCCTTCAAGGAACCATAATCACAACGATTAGAATTCCTTTAAACCTATTGAATGGAAACAGCGACAAAATAATTAATAAAAATAGTAGGGAGAAGACAGCAGAAAAGAAAGGTAAAATAATGAACCCTACATGCCGCACCCAGAACCATTTTCATCTAAGGCTGTTTTCAAAATGAGAATAAAAAGGGATTCTTTCTTCCTCAGAGGGGAAAAGTGGAGTAACTGGATTGTGGTGCCTTGCTTACAGTTACCAGAAAAGTCAACAGCAGAGTGAAAAATGCCTGAATCTGGCTAGCTATGCCTCTAAATGTTCTCCTGCTGTGTTATGATTCTGCCTTCAGTTAATTTAACCTGATACACAAAAAAGAGATGGGAACACATGTAGATGCATTGGAGAGCATATGCTGGAGATAACACATTCATTTTCTACCAAAACAAACCAAAACCAGAAATGTTGAAAATGACCTGAGGTCACTTCAACAGCCAGCAAACTGACTAACACAACCAACTCCTTTGGCTTTTACTCAATCCTTTGCTTTTTTTTTTTTACCTTGGCCTTGACAATCTGTTTACAGCCTTCCTCTCTGCGAACGTGTCACACACGTCCTATTGGGAACACATGGCTCATCGCAGCTGACTGCCAGGCCTGCTTCCAGAAGAACCRGCAACTACAAGCTGGGAGCCAAGARCACATACAACATTTCAGCTGGAAAAGGGCCTTCCTTGAATCACAGAATCCCAGAACGGTTTGGGTTGGAAGGGACCTTAAAGATAAATAATCTCCTTCCAACCTCCTGACACGGGCAGGGACACCTTTCACTAGACCAGCTCGCTCCAAGCCCCARTGTCCAGCCTGGCCTTGGACACTTCCAGGGATCCAGGGGCAGCCACAGCTTCTCTGGGCACCCTGCGCCAGGGTCTCAGCACCCACACAAGGGAAGAATTCCTTTCCAATACCCCATCTAACCCTGCCCTCTGGCAGTTTGAAGCCATTCCCCTTTGTCCTGACACTCCACGCCCTTTTCCAAAGTCCCTCCCCAGCTCTCCTGGAGCCCCTGTAAGCACTGGAAGGGGCTCTAAGCTCTCCCTGGAGCCATCTCTTCAGAGACGCAGAGGAGCTCCAGCCCTCAAAGCACCTTCCTAACCTCCCCGAGACCCCTGACGGTGAAACTCCACGCCTACCGCTCGCCTTCCAGGACCTGCGGGTGTCTCTGCAGGTGTCGTTCCCGGTGTCGCTCCCGGTGCCCCCGGGTCCCTCAGGCGGTCCCGCTCGGACGCGCCCGCGCCGAGAGCCGCGCGCGCCGTTGCCAGACCAACGGGAGGGGGCGGGGCCGGCCCGGCCTCTTCGACAGCGCCCCCCGGCGGCCGCTGCCCGCCGCGCCCGGCTCATCCCGCCCGGCTCATCCCGCCCGGCTCATCCCGCCCGGCACACCCGGGAGCAGCGCTCCGGACCCGGGCATCGCAAACCGAGGTTTGGGTTCGTCTGTGCAGAAGGCAGGCCAGGCTTCCCAGGTCCGGACCCTTCAGCTCAGCGCGGGAATGAGAACACACCCGCACTTGGTGGAGAAACCTCTAAGGTCTGCCCTATACGTGGTCTCTCAGTGCCTAAGCCGTTGCCATTTCTGAGGCTAGACTAACACCTTTTTTTTGCCTTGAGGTTAAGAAATGCCATTGTTCTGGTCTGCAGGTAAATGCGCAGAAATTGGAAAAAATATATTTTGTCTGGATTTCAGCCGGTTTCTTTCTTAAACCGCCTGCAAGACAGTYAGGATAATGGCGCTCTGTGCTATGTCCTGCCACGCCACGTCYCTGCTCCCCACCTGCAGCTGAGCCAGTCTCCAGCGCCCCAGGGACGTACCCAGGGTCCCGCCGTGCGAGCTCCGTGCTGCTGAGTCGCTGAGGACTCTGACACGGGCTCTCTGATTGGAAAGATCCCAACACGCTGTCCTGTCCCGTCCCCGCCTTAAGGATGCTGGGGGCCCCTCCACAGACATCCCCACGGAGGCAGCTCTKCCTGGACCAGGAGACCCTTGCCATGCCCACGGGACAGCTTTCCTCACGGACACCGCAGGGGCCACTCCCCGTCCCCGTTCCAGAGGTTTTGCGCCTGCCCACGTCCCGGGACACACGGCCAGGASTCGGCCGCCCTTCGGCTTCCCCGAGCAGCTCAAGGCACGAGCACCGGGTGGTGTCTCCCAAACCAGCGGCAGCGCTCTGCTCCCTGGAAGGGCGCGGGCACACAGGACGGCCACCCCAACCCTAGGCAGCACTATCCTGCCACTCCAACGCCGGACAGCGCTCTCCTGCCACCCCAAAGCCGGACAGAGCTGTCCTGCCACGCCAACGCCGGACAGCGCTGTCCTGCACGCCACAATCTCTGGGCAGCACCAGTCCTCCGAGCACAGCCCGAACCCGCCCGAAACACCCCTCTCGGCGTCACTCGGCTGCGCTCGGCAGCACTCGGCTGGGCTCGGCAGCACTCGGCAGCACTCGGCTGGGCTCRGCGTGCAGCCCTGGCCGCGGGCTCGTCTCCCGGCCGTGCCCGGGGCTGCTCGCCCCGCCCCGCTGTGTGCGGATTTTGTGCTTCGGTGGCGAAGGGGCCGTTTTAATGGCAGTATTTTGAAACTCTGTAAGCGTGTAATTGAGAAGCTCTGCAGCCCTTGTGGCGGTTTAGCCGCGGGTGTTCTGGTCCGTGGTAGCKCTGGCGTGCGGGACAGGGGAAGGAGCGGCCCGGGGACAGCGAGCAGGGCTGTGAGGGGGAGCAGCAGTGTGGGAGCCTCGAACGGGAGCTGCGGGTCAGCAGCCGGCAAAGCCACCAAAGCACAGAGAGCGGTAGACTCTGCTCGGATGGGGAGGATGTGCAGCAAGTAAAGAGGGTGATCTAGAGGTGAAAAAAGGCTTTCCCGGAGGGTGTTCCACTGGAGCCATCAGCTCATCGTGTCTGCTGGTCATACATACAGGTCCTGGGCAAGTGCTTTTGCCAATGATCAGCTCACTCAAGAAACTCTGGAGCTTTTCGTTTCAGGGGACTGAGAATTGTGGAGGAAGTGGGCTGCTCATATTTAAGAGCAGTGTTTCAAACCAGGTGCTTACAGACTGTGTCCTGCTACAGGATTGTTCTGTAGAGCTCAAACTTAGTTTGAAAGTTTATGATTTATTGCTGTCTCAGCCTCTGATAAAAAATCAGTAATGATAGTATTAATAGACATTAATCAAAAGCCCCAAAGCAGTGGCTCAGCATAATCTGGCTCCCTGAGCTAAGTCAGAGGAGGTTTAGGCTGGATATCAGGAAAAGGTTTTTTCCTTGCAGAGTGATTGAGCACTGGAACAGGCTCCCCAGGGAAGTGGTCACAGCACCAAGCCTGTCTAAGTTTAAGAAGTATTTGGACAACRCTCAGGCATGTGATGGGATTGTTGGGGTGTCATGTGCCCGACCAGGAGTTGAAGTGGATGATCCTGGTGGGTCTCTTCCAACTCAGCCTATTCAATGATTCCCTGATAAACCTCCCCAGGTGTAACTTGAGGCCATTCCCTCGTGTCTGTTGCTTGTTATCTGAGAGAAGAGTCCAATCACCACCTGGCCACCYCTCCTGTCAGGGAGTTGTGCAGAGCCAGAAGGTYCCCCCTYGGYCTCCTTTTCTCCAGGCTGAGCCCCTTTCCCAGCTCCCTCAGCTGCTCCTTGTTCTCCAACACCTTCCCCAGCTCTGTTCCCTTTTGTGGACACACTCCAGTCCCTCAAAGTCTTTTTTGTCGTGAGGGTCCCACAAATGACCTGAGGATTCGAGGTTTGGCCTCAGCAGTGCCCAGAACAGGGGGACAGTCAGTGCCCTGGTCCTGCAGGGCAGGATGCCACCTTGGTCTTCTTGCATATCCTAGGCATGTGCCAGCTCATGTTCAGCTACTGTGGTGATTTCTCTCCTCTCCAATGCAGCAGTTCAGTAATTCTTTTCGTTTTTTTTTTTTACCAGCCAAGGCATAGCAGAAGATAAACAGAAAGCAAGGTCTTTCCCAGGATGCAGAAGACTCTGAAGTGGAGGATAAAGCTTAGAGGAGTCTGGCACAAAGGATGATTTCATTTCAATACCACAGCCCTTTGAGCAGTCCAATATGCAAGGAAGAGAAGAAACCAGGGAGGCTGATAATCATTGCTGGTCTCGACCTCTCTGCTGACGCTTGTGAGGCAGGGCTCAGCAGCAGACAGCGTCTGCACTCTCTCGTGCCTCCTTGGCACTGCGTGAGCAGCGCACGGCAGCTCTGCCAGGGAAACTCCACTGCA
>RAHM01000216.1:1012024-1071222 GCA_003713295.1 Parotia lawesii
CCCCCCCCTTCCCCCCGGTGTTTATTCAAACTGGCTTTTGCAAACATTTGTCTACATATTGACTTTTAGATGCAGGAGCACTTAAGAATCTGGCTGTGATTAACACCCTAAATTTTCGGAGAGCAAACTTTCATTTTTTTAAGGGAGTAGTGGATAGGATGCCCTGGAAACTGCCCTCAGGGATAATGGAGCTGAACAGAGMTGGCACCCATTTAAAGACATTTTTGTTAGCGAATAAGTACAGCCAAAACCTGTTGATAGCTGCCCTGAGACCTGGGAAACAAAAGCTAAGCCATGACCACAGTACAGCAATTTTACACTAATTATTTTTGGTTATCACGTCATGCGAGGGCTTTAGCCTTCTCCAGAATTTAAGATTGGTCTCAATGCACTGATCTTGGTTTACGTAGACAACACCAGGTAGTCTTTACTAATATGGAAACACCACCTCCTGTAGCCAGCAACTAGTCTCAGGCTGGGCACTTCTGAGCAGCAGTCTGTGATACCTCAGCCACTTACTGTGAAATGCTTGCATGGTAGTGGTAGTTCCATTTACTATATTTTCCAGAGTAGCCAAAAGATTGGTTGTCCCTTTCTCCAGCTCCGAGATCCATAGCCAAGGAATGATGATCTCCCTTCTGCCAAAGAGTTGATCCCATTGATGTTGCAGGGTGTCTGGGTAACTGCGGAAATGTATTGTGTAGAGGTTCACTTCAACATGCATGCCAGTCATGATTCACCCGAGTTTGCAGGTCTCTTGGCAACTCCACGGGATGTTTTCCTTGGCACAGTTCCCACACAGCCARTACTGACTGGGGGCAGCTGTTGTGCTGAGGTCGCTGCAGCCAGTGGTGCTGCTCAGCCCCGTTGTCAATGCTGGCATGGCAGGTGTGCATGGTGCAGGATGGGCCCCACTGCATGGTTTGCAGTTAATCACAGGATGGATCACAGCCTGCAAAATTCTGGTTGGATGGAGAGTTCTCTTCAYCAAGGTGGCAGTGGATAGTTGGTGCTTGAGAGATGAGCCCAAACCTGACAAAAGTTTTAGATGCATGGCCCCACAATTCCACCAATTCCGTCGTTCCCACCAAGCAAACCTCTTGGTGCCCAGACACAGGGTGCTGAGTACAAATCAAAGAATTTGTTCCCTTTGAACATTCACTAGCATCTAAGATGCATGAATTAACAAATTAAAATCCCAGCCAGCAAGGCTCTGGTGAATTGTCCCCAAGGACAGTAGTCAGAGCATATTTGGGGTGGCCTAATGGTGGCCTTCCAGTTCCTGAAGGGAATATATGGGAAAGATGGAGAAGGACTATTTACAAGGGTTTGGGGTGAGAAGACAAAGGAGAATGTCTTCCCACTGCCGGAGGGCAGGGTTAAATGGGAAGAAATTCTTCCATGTGAGGGTGCTGAGGCCCTGGCACAGGTTTCCTGAGGAAACTGTCCTGGAGGTGGCTTTCCTGGAGGTGGCTGCCTCATCCCTGGAAGTGTTCAAGGCGAGATTGGACAAGGCTTGGAGCAACCTGTCSTAGAGGAACGTGTCCCTGCCTATGGCAGGGGGGTTGGAATTGGATGATTTACAAGGATCCCTTCTAACCCAAACCATTCTCTGATTCTCTGAATGCAGATAAGTACTACAATAATAATAATTTCAAAGCATTATGGTGATAGTCTTCAAGAAACAACATTCAAGAGGAAAACATTCTCGGCACAATGATGGTTCCTGCAATTATAATCTCTTCTACAAGGTCATGAAATTAAAATTTATGTTAATTACAGCCCATGGCAATGATTATACTAACAAACTGTTCCACTAATTATATTTAGGTATTTAGATTGTGTTAGCCAAGAAGTTTTATGCAAAGGTTTGAATATTGCCTGTATCTCATAAATAATAAAGACTATTAATGGGTATAATACATGCCTCAGCCCACAATTACAGCAGCATGTTTTAATTCAGTTGCTTAACACAGGAGTTTAAAAATTGAATTAGGAAACATAGATACTAATCAGTGCTATGATTATGACTTTTTTTTTTTTTTTGCTTTAAAGAAATGGAAATTCAAGAAATGAAATGAAATATCTTCCCTTTTCATAATGGAAGGTTTTCCTCAACAGGTATTACAGCTCTTTGAATCTCCCTCTGACTGAACTAGTATTGTACATATTGGGTTTTTACCTTCTGCCTGTGAACCAGGGGATCCATTTCAGCTCAGGACTGAGCCCCAGACCTTGCGCCTGCCTCCAGCATAGCAGTCCATGCCCATTGTCTTTCCTTGACCATCCCTGGACACAGCAGGGCAGAGTCCTGGCTGGCAAGGCATCCCGATGTCCAGGACCCTGTCCCATCAAAGCAGCCAGCCCTCTCCTCTCCCTGACAAGCAACTTGGCCGTCTTGAACCCTGAGTAAAGTGGAGCCAGGCTCCTGTCACCTCACAGCCACACCCCGTGTCGGGCAATCAGCCTGACCCTCAATGCTGATCTCCCCATCTCACTTACAGGCTCTTGAGCCAGCCTTAGGGGTGGCCCAGGCCCTCCACCACACATCCACTCGGGGTGCCTTGGGCCTTGAAAGCAGCATCTTCTTTGGCCAGCTGGGTATTACAACCTCATGATATGTTTCTTGAGAAAGACAAGTGGAAACTCTTGCGCACAGCAGTGACTGCCACAAAAACTCTCGTCCTACAGTCCTGTGTGGTTCTCTCATTCAGAACAATTCAACATCAGAGATGAAAGGATAATATTGCCATTGCAATGTCTCTGCCATTAGCTGACTGTGACTGGAATTTCCCAGAATCGCAGCATGGTTTGAGTTGGAAGGGTCCTTAAAGCCCATCCAGTTCCACTCCCACTGCCATGAGCAGGGACACTTCCACTATCCCAGGTTACTCCAAGCCCCAGTGTTGCTCTTGATGTCCTTGGCCAGATTTAATTCCACTAGGGCTTCAGCTTTCCTAAGCTGATCCCTGGCTGCTTGGACAATCCCCCTGTGTTCCTCCCAGGCTATCTGTCCTTGCTTCCACCCTCTGCAGGCTTCCTGTTTGTGTTTGACTTTGTCTGGGAGCTCCTTTTTTGTCCATGCATGCCTCCTTGCGTTTTTGCCTAACTTCCTATTTGTTGGGATGCATCAGTCCTGACCTTGAAAGAGGTGACATATGTGAAATATGTGTATCGTCATATATGCCTATTTACATGATGTACATGAAAGAATGAATAGCACTTTCACTGCTAAGAGGGCATCTGAGAACCTCTTCATTCAGTTCATGTGATTTGCTTAAATCATTACATAATGGGGCTGTAAAAGTTGAGGGTTTGCTTAACTGGGGCTTTAGCTCTTTTTTTTGGCTCCAGACTTACAGGGTGCTGAGAACTGCACTTAAACCTAACCTTTCCTTTGCCTTGCAGCACTGAGTTTGTATTTCTTCAGAATGATTGCAGTATTTCAGTCAGGAAGGTTCAGTCAGGTCATTCATTTTAAAAGCTGAGAGTCATACTTGACAGCACTTTATGAGGCATGATTGGCTTACAGCAAGCTTGTTGGTTTGGGTAAAATAGGAGAATATTCAACATCCCGTGGGACACTGACAGGTGGCACCCAGACAACTTTGCTGTCCCTGCCCAGGACAGAAAGAGCATCTGACCCCCTGGACATCAGGATGTGCCAGCATCCAGCTCGTGTGGTGATGGTACATTTTGATGTTGATCCTGAAATTATAATTCATACACTCACAGAATCACAGAATATCCTGAATTKGAAGGGGCCCACCGGGATCATCAAGTCCAACTCCTGACCCTGCACAGGACCCCCCAACAATCCCATCCTGTGCCTGAGAGCATTGTCCAAATGATTCTGGAGCTCTGGCAGCCTTGGGACCATGACCATTCCCTGGGGAACCTGTTCAGTGCCTGACCACCCTCTGGGGGAAAAACCTTTTCCTGATATCSAACATAACCCTCCCCTGACACAGCTCCAGCCSTTCCCTCGGGTCTCCTGTCCCTGGTCAGAAGGAGCAGAGATCAGAGCTGCCCCTCTGCTSCCCCTTAGGAGGAGCTGCAGCCCCCAACAAGGTCTCCCCTCAGTCTCYTCTGCTCCAGGATGAACAAACCAAGTGACCTCAGCCACTCCTCCTTCATTTACTGTCAGTTAATTAAGTTGTTAAAAAAAACAATAAGTGACTCTGATCCTAATTCTGTTGAAACCATGTTAGTTGAGTAATTTGCTTCATGTTAAAACTTTTTTTAAAATTCRTGTTAGGTACAGGTGAAACTTCAAGTGTTCTATGGCAGACAGAATCAAAAAGAAGATTAAATTAGGTGCTAAAATCAGACAGGCTCAAATTATTTCASTGTATGAGTGATCTAGAAAAAAGGTGAGAACTAAAACTTCATCGTCTTACTGACCTTTTGTCGGACTCTTTCCAGTAGCTTCATATCCCACTTGTTCTGGGAAGCCTGGAACAAMTACTGGACACAGCAGGGGTAAATAGAGGGAGAGGATCTAGGAAGACATGCCAGAAGGTCATGTGGCCATCCAGAGGAACCTCAACAAGCCTGGGAAACGGGCTGACAGGAACATCACCAAGTTCAAGAGGGGGAAGCCCAAAGTTCTGTTTCTGGAGAGGAACACTGCCAGGCAGGCACCAGAGCTCCACTGGGGGCCACCCAGCTGGGCTGGCAAGCAGATTGTCAGGAAAGGTTTTGGAGGCCCTGGAGAGCACCAAGCTCAACACAAGCCRAAATATGCACCCTTCTGACAAAGAAGGGCAGTGGTATCCTGAGCTGTGCTGGGARTGCAGCCAGCAGGCCGAGATCCTCCTCCTCTACTCAGCACTGGTGAGCACCTCTAGTGCTGGCTCCAGTTCAGGGCGCCTCAGCTCAGAAGAATGCAGTGAAGGGCCATGATGGAGGGACTGGAGCAACTCTGCTATGAGGAAAGATGGAGAAGGATGGAGCTGYTGGGCCTGGAGAAGAGAAGGCTTAGGGTGATCTTGTCAATGTCTATAAATACCTGAAGGGAGGGTGCAAAGAAGATGGAGCCGGGCTCTTTTCAGTGGGCCCAGTGAAAGGACYGGAGTGAGTGGTCACAAACTGAAATTCAGGAGGTTCCCTGTGATCTCCAGGAAACCCTTTGTTATTGTGAGGGTGACTGAGCACTGGCCCAGGTTGCCAAGGGTGGTTGTGAGGTCTTCCTCCTTAAAGCTACTGGAGAACTGCTGAGACATAGTCTTCTTTTTCATACCTGTTCACAAACTAAAAGAAAAGAAGAAAATGCTACGAAGTCCTTTTTGCTAACCCTTAAGAAAACAATAAAAGTAAAACTGTGGTAATTTTTAAAATAAATGTTTTATTTCCATTGATACTTGTTTCAGAAGTATATTGGTTTGGTACATTATTACCAAATTAAATACTTTTACTAGTTGTTCCAGACAAGAAGATGCAACTTCAGTTACATATTATGTTTTCCTTACGGGGTTTAGCAATATGAAAACTAGATAATGTACACTTCTTTTCTTAAAAATTAATTAACTGAAATTTTCATGAGTAAGAAAGCTTAGTTCTATTATAATACTTTCTATTAATGCCTTTTACTGAGAACATTTAATTAAAATCAGTAAACTCATAGAGAGAAAGAATAAATTCAAATACATGTTTTGTGCAGTTAGCAAAGTCGTTTCCAAAAAAACCAAAACCCAAGCACCCAAAAACCACCAGCACAAAAGCTGTTTGTAGTGACAGTTAAGTTGACAAATGATTATGAACAGCGTTCTACCTGGACCAAATCAAGTATCTTGTAAACCATCAGGATTATCTAATTCCTTACAGAAGTGGCTCTACCATGATAACATTTAATGAGCTATTTAATGGACATTTAGAAAGCTGGGAAAGAAGGACAAAGAGTTAAAACCCCACAAGACTGCTCACAAAATTAAATAGTTTACATCTCCTTTCCTGACCTGGGGAATGTTTTCCTTCCAAACCTGCATGATGCACAGTACACGATGAAACACTCTTTGGAGCACTAAAAAAATGTCACATTTATAAGGCAGAAGTAGCCCCACAGTCAAGACTGACATTTAACAGAGTGACAGACTGGTCTCCATGTCCAGACCTGTCGATCACAATGATGAATAAAGGCTGCTGGTGTCGAGGTTACAGATTTAGCTGGATGGACAGAGGAAGGGGATTTAGCTGGATGGACAGAGGAAGGGGTAAGCACAGGGACACGTACCAGGACTGTGTAGAATTGTAGCTGTAGGGAGCCCCCGAGCCTGCTTTCCCCCAGAGGGGAAAAAACACTCGCACCCAACTTGGTGTCATCTGTGAACTTACTGAGGGTGCACTCCATCCCCTTGTCCAGATCACTGGTAAAGATATTAAACAGGACTGGGCCCACTACTGAGCCCTGGGGACCAGCTGGATGAACTCCATTCCCCAGCACGCTGTGGGCCTGGCCATCACCCAGTTTTTCACCCAGCACCCATCCAAACCACAAGCAGACAGGTTCTTCAGGAGAATGATGTGGGACTCACTGTAAGAAGGATCAGGGAGATGCTTAGGAGGAGTTTCAGGCGAATCCAGGAGAATATAGTGGAGGACTAATCAGTTTTCAAATCAACCTTGCTTAAAAAACTCTACAAAACCATAAAAAACAACAACAACAACAAAACAAACCAAAAAACCTCCCAAAAAGTAGGTTGAATGTTTTTATTAACTTAAAAATAAAAATACCAAAAAGTCACATTTCTAAGGGCTGCTGTCCCAGCCTTTTCTTTCTGCTGAAACGTTCTTTTTTGAAGTGGAGCCAGCTGGAAGTAGTTGGGACAGGACAGCACCTGGGCTGTTTTCACAGGCCAGCCCTGCCACCCCCCATTGCCAAAACCTGGCCACATAAACCAAACACAGGTATGCACATGTGCTYAGACACAGCAAAAATACATTTGTGTTAAAAAGATATTGGCCTTGGCCATACATTTATACCACTGCAAAGAGCACAGTGGCTCATTTCAGTTTTCTTTTCAGTCATTACAAATGTTTAGAAAACACAGGAGTGCAAAAAATTGGAAATACCTAAGATCAGTATGAAAACCAATAACAAAGATTCCATTTTTGCAAGTGCATTGGACATCCTCTGCAAAAATATACTCAGAGCTTTAAGATTTACAAAAAAGACCAAGAGGATGGGAGTCAAATGGCTTTTATGCTAGAACAACACAGTCCTTGGAGACTTCAGCTGGCTGCCTTGGCTTCTCAAATATGAGGGAGGGAGCACCTTAGGAACTACAGCTCCCAGTTCTCTCAGGGCCCTGGCATGCATCTGGGTGGGTGCCATGGCCTTGTGCATGCTCAGGTTCCTCAGGTGGTCTTAAACCTGACCTTCTGCTACAATGGGTTGGAATTAAGTCCACCAGTCCAATAACCTGAGAGATGTGGGAATAGTGGCTGGCGGGAAAAATTGAGACAAACAATTGTTGAGTACCTCAGCCTTCTCCTTGTCCGTTGTCACTAGTCCTGTCTGGCTTATGGGGGTGGGGGGGAATAGGGGAGGTGTGATCGGTTTCTTTTCATTCTCCTTTTCCCACTGAAGTAGGAGCCCTTATTATTATTTTTTGCATGCTTTTCCAAATTCAGCTTCTACTGAGCCTGAGCTGTACTGATGCCATCCTCACACACCCATGTGGTATCTCTRTATTTTTCCCATGATGTGTGTCACTGCATATTGTCTGCATATTACCTTCCTGCATCMCATATTATTACTATTTTCCTGCATCACATATTATATTATTATTAATTTTCAATAACCTTCTTGCTTTAACTTTCTTTCAAAAACATTTTTGCATTACATATGTTGCCTGCATATTACCTTCTTGCATTTTAAACAGGGAGAACCTTACTCTGCCAAGCTGGTCTCCTGCCTTCCTTGTCTGACTTCTCACAAATGGGAATTGTGAGTTCTTGTTGTCTAAGAAAAATGTCTTTAAATGGGTGCCAGCTCTGTTCAGCTCCATTATCCCTGAGGGCCGTTTCCAGGGCATCCTATCCACTACTCCCTTAAAAAAATGAAAGTTTGCTCTCTGAAAATTTAGGGTGTTAATCACAGCCAGAYTCTTAAGTGCTCCTGCATCTAAAAGTCAATATGCAGACAAATGTTTGCAAAAGCCAGTTTGAATAAACACCGGGGGGAAGGGGGGGGAAGGCAGCTCTCATGCCAAGGATCAAAGCCCAACACTCAGAATTCACAGCTGGCACTCGCTCACAGGTGCTGCAGCAATGCTGASTCCCAAGGCACGGGACACTGCTGYTGCCATTGCACCCCTGGCACTCCCCTGAACASGCAGGTGCTGGCAGACTGCTGCTGGCCTTCCCTACACAYGGATTKCAGCACAGACCTCATWGGTTCTGCRTTCTCAGCTGCAGGCTGCACATCTGGKGCGATCAGGAGATGGCTCTTTGCTACACTGCATCRGCAGCGGTGGAGATGATTTCATTCCTGACAATTCAACGTGCTATAACTCACAGGAAGAGGAAGGCAACYGTAGCCGAAATGAGGTTCTGTTCCTAATTATTTCACAGAAATTTCGGGGGACTTTGAACACGCCCTTTACCACTTGCTTTGTTTCTACGGCTGTAAAATGGAATTGTTTTTCAAAATCCCTAACAAGAATGCTACAAGGCTTAAATAATTCTTCTGCGTGAAGTACTTCTACAAAGGAGTGGTGCTTTCCACGGTAAGTGGAAGATCAGCAGGTTTCTGCATCCTTTCAGCACAGGAAGGCAATCCAAGGAGCGGGCAGCAGCCGGTGAGTGCCGGCACCGACCGCCCGGTGTCCCCCTCGGACCGCAGAGCGCTGCGAGCGCCTCCGGGCGCTGCTGCTCCTCGGGAATTCACCGCGACCCCGAGGGATCGCCGCTGGAATCGTCACCGAGGGAGCGCCGGCTGGGAATTCACACCGAGGGGTGACTAGGCTGGGAATTCACACCCGAGGGATCACCGGCTGGGAATTCACACCGAGGGGTCAGCTGGCTGGGAATTCACACCCGAAGGGTCACTTGACTGGCAGTTCACACCGAGGGGTCACTTTACTGGGAATTGACACCCGAGGGATCACCGGCTGGGAATTCATACCCAGGGATCGCCGGCTGGGAATTCACACCCGAGGGGTCACCTGCCTGGGAATTCACACCCAGGGATCGCCGGCTGCCAGAACGTCAGGGAGGTCATCCCAGCACGGCAGAAGTCTGCAGAAGGAACAGCAAACTCCAGTTACAAGGTCTGCGGTGTAAGTTACTCCACGGCGATTCCTCACCTGCTGGAAACAAGAAGAGGTGGAGCAGCGGCTTCAGCCTCAGCAGAGGAGTGTCCCGGGCGTTTCAGCTGAAGGAGCCAAAGCATCATTTCGTAAAGGTCAAAAGCCAAAAAGCAGAAGCTCTSTGCAGTGGAGTTTCCCTGGCAGAGCTGCCGTGCGCTGCTCACGCAGTGCCAAGGAGGCACGAGAGAGTGCAGACGCTGTCTGCTGCTGAGCCCTGCCTCACAAGCGTCAGCAGAGAGGTCGAGATCAGCAATGATTATCAGCCTCCCTGGTTTCTTCTCTTTCTTGCATATTGGACTGCTCAAAGGGCTGTGGTATTGAAATGAAATCACCCTTTGTGCCAGACTCCTCTAAGCTTTATCCTCYACTTCAGAGTCTTCTGCATCCTGGAAAAGACCTGCTTCCCCCTTGCTTTCTGTTTATCTTCTACTGTGCCTTGGCTGGTAAAAAAAACCCGAAAAGAATTACTGAACTGCTGCTTTGGAGAGGAGAGAAAAGTTATCACAGCCAATGTCTTTTAGATACTGAAGRGAAATTTTGTTGCCTAATGAAAAGGCTTACCAAAAACCAAAAAGGCTTTGTAAAGGGAATTATTCAGGCGGAATATTTACTAAGTACAGGATTTTTTCTAGAGAGACTGAATAGGTCCACCTTCACTTACCCATTTGCTGCAGAAGGAATTAYGACATGCTTTTGTGATTCAATATACCCTTTTAAATACTTACATRTGAGATATAATATATCACTTTAATGGTAGTAGATGTAGATGGAGAAAGAAATAGAGCCTTTTCCTCAAAATATCACAAATCAATGCGCTAAGAAATATAATTTTGTAAACTAAAAATCATGGCAAGTCTCTTTGGTTATTGAGTAGATATATGACCAATTTAAAAGGTGACAATACCTTCTCTCTTATAAGCCAATTTCCYGGGCATTAAAGCTAGGAATTCAGACACCTTCTTACTGAAACCTTGCATCTTGCGTTATGTGATAAATGCTTTTGAGGTCATGTTACATATTTAAAATGAATACCTTTATTAAATTCCCATGCTTCCTCTTCCCAGACCCATGCAGTTTGGACCTGATTTATGTCTTCCAGGAGTGATATTTGGCATTCAGAACAGCCAGCCCTTTGTAGGTTAGGGATACTGTAGGATGTAACTGTGGAGATAAGCACCAAAGAGGAGAAGGAAAGTCCTTTAGACTTGCTGTCAATGTTTGTGATATGCCTTTTAGTAATAGATTCACTGGTAATTATCCATTCCTCATGGACATCCTGAAGGGACAAAGCAAATAAACTGATGGAGAAAGTTAGCTAATTAGCTTTTTTTTTTTTTCCCAAAAGTAATTACAGGTGCTTGTTCCCAAGTACATCTTTTTATCTGAGTATTTCCCTAAAGTCCATTGACTAAAAGTAGTCATAAAGGTATGTTTGCAAGCAGAATTTGTTGACATTTACAGAATAAYATAAATAAATCCACAATGGTAATGTTTCTTTCTTCACATCCAGCCAACTGTAAGCAAAGTCAGCCCATGCTTAATGSCACAGAACTGTTGTGAAGGATTATTCTCACTATGCTTGGAGAGTATGAAGATGATTAAGAGTCTAAGTTTACATTTGTACAGATATTTGGGGACTCAACCTGTTAGGATAGCATGGAGCAAGATTTTATCTTACATGTTTTAAGAACAYAACATTAAACAGCAAGTGTCTAAAATGGCAAAATATTTTTCAGCCTATCTTTATAAAAGAAACTGAAAAGGTACACTGGAAGCTAGGAAAAAGTAGCATCTGGGTGTTTGTTTATCCAAGTATTTGTGCTGGTTTGAGACTCAAAAAGTTGGATGGAATTCTCATAAGATTTGTAGTTTCTTCTGGGATTTCCAGTTCCTGTTTATTCTGATCCTAATCTTATGCAAAGAAAGAAATGAAAAAATCCCATATGGCTGTGCAATTCACAGTCTTAACAAAACTGGTGGGAAAATAGCTTTAAAATCAGCATCTTCAGTTTCTGAAATGTCTGCAATGGATCAGCTATGCTTTGGTGACATTATTCCCATAAAGCGTTACACTCAAAAGGAAACTACAGCCTATCATTTCAAGATATCTGTGAATTTTAAGTTTCTACAGTCGTTCTTTAACATCTGGCACTTAACAACCTACCTACACAGTAAGAACCTCAGCAAATACATTCACTGGCAAAATTTGAGGGCGTGAATCTCTGATTTAATATTCGAAACAGACCATGTCCTTGGGGACTTCACGTTTCTTTTACATTATTGTTCACACACCTGCATACGCATCTGGAAACGTTTCTTTAGGTCAGCAGGTGAAACTGAGTGGAATTTGAATCCCAGGAAAAATCCTCATTAAGCACAGAACAGCACAAGTGTAATGTAACACAGGTTATGTGGCCAGGCAATTTATGAAGCCCTGACATTGCTGGGTGGCCACATATGCTCCAACCTATCATCAGTTCAGAGTTCTGCACTGCTTGGCCTCAGATCTCTTGGAGATTGGAKGTCCGTAGGTCTACATGGAGATAGGTCTAGCTCTTCCTCAAAAAAGAAATGCAGAAGCATGAAGTAGATGCCTTCTGCTGGAACCAGTCCAGAAGGAATATTTTTTCCATTGCCTTTATCTGATGACTTTAAGCAGACACTGTAAACTAATTCATTCATTATGAATTCATTTTTAAAGAAATAATCAGTGTAATATTGTCCCTTGCTACATTTCTGTTGTGGTTTAGGAATGGCACTCCCCAGTTCAGTGACTGCCCCAGTGAGACTCTCCCAAGCCAGGTGTCTCTTGCTTGCTCCCCGCCTTCCCCTCCTCCTTTCTGCGCTGGGGATGGAGTTGAGAAGTGGAGGCACAACAGGTGAAAATCACCAGCTGAGAACAATTCACTGGAAACAGCAGCGAGATAAGAAGACAAGCAGTGACAGCAACAGTATTAACAACAAAGGTGTGCAAAGGGTGATCTATGTGCAAAATGCTCACCAGGCGTGGGACAAGTGAAAACAGTGGTGGAGAGCTTCCCTCCACCTGCCACGCTTCAACACCCTTCTGGGAAGAGAGACACTCCCTTTTTCCCTGCCCTGGCAATGACCTGAGGAGGTAAAGAATAACACAATGTCTTGGGCACTGGTCTGGGCTGGAACCAGGACAATTTATTATCATGAATCCAGGAAAAAACCTAGTATTTCTTGCTTATGTGTGAAACAGTAACAGAGCATTTCAGCTATGCCCCTGTAGAAGTAGCGTAAGCTGAGCTATCACTGAAGAATTTCTCACTGCCTGTCAAATAGAAGAAACCAGATGTAATCCAGAGACGTCCTCTGAGTAATTTTCTATCTGAATGTTAAGGTGCTGAAATTATTCTAGGTGACTCCATTCACATTCAACCAAAATGACTTGACATTTAGGCATATTTCTGCAACATCTTGCAGGTTAGAAGATAAAACCAGGATAATTTATTTCTGGTTGTCAAGCACAATAAATCATTGCTGCTACAGCTCACGTAGGGAAAAAAATCTGTTCCTCAATAATTTAATACTTAGAAGTAATAAAACATCCTTTAGTAAAAAATGAAGTAAATAAAACTAAATAAAACCAGGATCATTGGGGTAAATAGCAGACTGCTATCATGGACAGATGCAAAAACATGATGATTTGCACTTTAGTGAGACTGGAATTAGATTGGAAATGTATCACATCAATAATGATGTAATTGTGATGACTTGATCTTTATGAAATGCCTCAGGATGTGCTAGAGACATTGCCATTGAGTAAGAACAGGTGAACCTTAGCCTGAAAAATACACCTAAAGAGAAGGGAAAGAAATAGGAGAGAGGAAGTAGGAAGGGGAAAACAAACAAAAATTGGACTAAATGAACATCAGGGGTTTCTCGCACGTGAGTTGACATCTGTTGCTGGATCAGCTGTGCCTGGAGGTAGAAGATACCTTGGGCTGAGACGATGTATTTGTTGAACAAACAAATCCAGCAAGGATAGAAGTGATCCTGGGTTCATCCCTGGCACTCAGGTGCTTCAAGCTACATCAGTGCGTATTGATGACTCCTCAGAGTCTTTGAAGAGTAACAATATATCTTTCAGAAACCTCAATATCCAAGAGACTTTTTTCRCTTCTTGCTTCAAGCCACAGATCGGCTTGTGCTGTACATCTGAACTCCGGGCACCAGGCAAGCACAGGGTGAGGACACTTCTGCTTCTCAGCAGGCTGCTTGCTGATTTGTTTTCTCAACAATCAGAGCTTGCGTTGCTCACAGAACTAGGAAGCAATGGATGCTGCTGAAATCAACGCTCTGAGTGCWCGCTTTATGCAGAGCTGCTGGATCCCTAATCCTTACACAGAGCCCTTTCCAAACAGCCAGACAATCAGGTACACTTCAGTTCAGAAAACATTCTTTACCTTCCCCGCATGCTACAGGAACCTGAGACAGTGTGTGCTTYGGTGTTGAAGAGGACTCCTGCAATTGCACAGATACGACGTGAGACAGTTTCCCCCACAGGGAGATTATGTTGCCATGGTAACCAAGAAAGGAAGTTGATTTAACATCGGMGTTCACGTTTTCCTCAATTTCTGTCTTAGCATTTGCTCGTGGCGGTTACGTTATTTAGAACCAAAGAATTTTGATCAAAGTTATAAAATTTCTGGAAGCGGTGGGAGTTTGCTTACATTGTTGGAAAATAGTATTTCTCCATGCKAATAAGTAGACTTTAATATAATCATAGAAAGGTTTGGTTTGATCTTTAAAGATCCTCTAGACCAACCCTCCTGCCATGAKCAGGCATAACTTCCACTAGGTGAGGTRAAAATACAATATGTATTTTTAGTCTTGAAGGTGAAAAATCACATGAAATTAACCAAGAAATGATTTAAATTTATTTTCAACATTAATCTTATGTACATGGACCATGAAATGCCATCTGGGAGAACAGGTATGGGTCTTAATGACTCAGAACACCCAAAGAAACCCAAGGAGATGGAGAGGTAAATTTCATAGGAGGCATACAGGAAGAAAGGAAAGTAGAGAAAAAGTTATAAGAACGTCAAGGTCCTCTGAGTATCTGGGACAAGATAAAAACTCACATAAACACAAAGGATGGTCCAGAAGGGACATGTTCCCTCTCAATAAAAAGGGAAGAGTAGCTTTGCATTGACTCACCTGTTCGAGTGTGGGCATGTTCTGCTAAAAATGTTTAAGCATGAATATTTTTTCAATGCCGAGCACTAACAGAAACAACTGATAAAAAATTATTGTTTAAAATACTTTTTCACTTTTCTCCCTTTCCTTCTAGGTTTACTTTTTTTTTTTTAACTCAACCTGTATTGCACTGAAAGTCTTATATATAGGAAGTAAAGCCTCCTAGTATGTACAGCTGATCTTGGTGTTATGTTTAGCTTTCCAGTGTGAGTCCTAAGATCAAATTTCATTCTTTCTCAAGCAGAGTGGGATAGAATAATTTGTGTTGAATCATCAGAATCCTCAAGCCTTTACTGAGAGAAGTATGAAGCTCTGGTGGTCTCTTAGTCTTGAGTACACTTCAGTTAATTTTTTTACCTTTCTATGACACAGTTTTCTTTATTCTCATTAGTCCCCATTTAAAGTTTGCRRGWGGCACAAATAGCCTCTGCCAGRTTTGACTGATGTAAGGAGCTTTGCTTGTTAGCAGAAACTCCCTAGGTCTGTCAGCTCTTTATCACTTATGATACTCATAAGAGTTTATGCTAAAAGAAGTCACAAGGCAGCAGATATTTGAGCACCAGACAACTGATACAGCAAGCACGAGCTATCTCAGGCCATCACAAACCCAGACAAGTCCTGAGACTCTTTGTTGCCTCTGGAAGAAAATTTTTGCTGCTGGTGGTAAAAATCATCGTTAGTAGGCCATCAGAAAGATTTATCTAAAGAATAATGCTCTCTGATATAGAACAGGAAAATGCAAGAGAATCATCAGGTTATGGTCAAGGTAACCAAAAGCATTTATAGCAAAATTAACTAAGCACATCTATCCAATTCCTTCAAAACTTTGTTCTTTATAAAAGATGCATTCTCCAGGCAAGAAAAGGGCAACTTGTGTCTTCTTTTAACATGAACTCAGAAGTTTCTGATATTCAGTTATAGACCACGGTGCCCAGGATCCATGCAAACTTCACAATGAAGCAGAGAAATGCAGAGGTCCTGTCTTGAAACAGTCACCAGCTTTTGGACCTCCCTCCCGAGTTTTGCTCTTACCAGGAAAGATATCTTTTATAAATTCATTCTTATTCACATCCAGTCTTTTGTGGCCAAGAGTGCCTGTCCACTCCTCCCGAATGCATCAAGGTTTTGGTATGATTTCTTTTCCTTAGTTAATATCCAGATTTTTTTCTTGAAACCTGATGTTTTTCACGTTACCTTCTCATGAATAAATACCATCACAGTATCTTCTCATGAAGGTAAAATGGGTGTAGTCCTGCTTTTGATTCTGTCTAAAAATGAACATTCTCAGAAGTAGGCTAAATACGCTTTCTGCTTCAAAATCCTTAACCTCTTGTAGCCACATTTCACATTTAATTGTAGGGACAGTCATGAGACAATAGCAGTGCAACAAATCAATGTGAAAACAACTGCCCTAAACATTAGCAGTTAGTGACRTGTCCAAAAATTTCATCAAAACCCAGGATGAAGCATACCTAAAATGTTAKATCTGGTGATAAGGGATATTTTTATATTGCAAGAATTTTGTATTTTTATATATTAAAGGGATATTATATATATTGCAGGATAAGGGATCTTTAGATTAAATTCCAAGCGCAGGAATTTTTAAACATTTGTTTTTTGGCACCTGGGGCCTAGTGAGAACATGATATAAACACAATACAGACACAGCTTGATAGAACCTATGGGTAACATGTGCCTGTGATCAACCACAGTATTATAAATACATATCCTCAAATACCCAAGCACCYATAGAGCTCTAAACAGATTTTTGCTGCTTTCTGAATATAATTAATGTTTATAAAAGAGATTATGATTTTCCCTCTCACGGGAAACAAAACRTATTTCTAGGTTAACTAGACTGTCAGATTAACAAAAGCTGATTCTGTAGAYATGTATTAAAAAAAAAAAAGATGATTAAAATGTAATTATTAAAACCCCCTCAAGTTCTCAGAGCACTCACATTGGGTATCCCTCTCCTTCCAATAGTCCTATTTCATAAAAATTCCAAGTAGTTTGGGTCATACAATACCATCAAGCGAATTAATCCAAAATACCTGTTTTAGAGTTTGTTTTGACCTCTGGGATAATGTTAGCAAACTAAAATGAGGTGTTTGGCTGCTTGAAGGTAGGAAGATACGGCTGGGATTCCCTCTTCATTGCACTCCAAGTGTTTTTCTTAGAAGTTCAAAAGAAGTTGTTTAGGTTTGTTGTCTTGTTTTTAAAACATTTACTTACCCATTTTTCAGTATTTCAGGAAATAAGTTTGTTAGCTGGTCTTAGGATCTCGTTTTTATGGTTTTCATCACTTAATTGATTTCTGAAGTTACCTGCACAGAGATAATGCAGTGGGTATTGCTGGCATTAGTTGCCAGTATTTGCTTGGGATTGAATCCTGGCATATTTGGTGGTTTGATAAGCTTTACAAAATCATCTCTAACTAGGTCAAACCTGGGAAGGAAACAGAAAGTTACAGCTATGTCTGGAAATTCATTGTGTGGAATGTCTATTTACTGTGTATGCATCTGTCTTAAATGTAGTAAATAATTCTTTATCCAGGGCTTATTTTCCTGTTTCTCTGAAAATARGAAAGCACTTCCACTATTTCACTTGAAAGTGCAAATCCAAATGTAACTTTCCAGCCCTGCTGAAGCAAAAAGCTGTAAGTGTGGGGGAATCAGCTATTTGAAATCAATCTCTTGGCATCACAGAAAGTTTAAAAAGGGGCCCATTTCTACCACATCACAGAGTGTGTCCCAGTGTAGATCCCTGAGGGACACCACTCACTGCTGATCTCCACTGGGACAGGGACTGTTGTCTGCAACTGTGTGRGAGTGACCACCCAGATGATTCCTTACCCTTCAAAGAGTCCGTCCAGCAAATCTGTGTCTCCCCAATTTAGCGAGAAGGGTGGTGTGTGTGGAGCCGTGGCAAAGAACAAATGAGCAGGTAAATGATGCCTGGAGCTCTTCCCTTGGCCACTGATGCATCAGAGAAAGCCACTGGTTTAGGCAGGCAATGCCAATAAATTAGACATGATACAATCTGATCAGTATTGATCAGAACTGATCAGTCTGATCCAGTATTGCCTGGCTAACATTCATTTGTATCTTCATGCTTAAAGTCTAATGTCACGACATATATAAGTTAAAATCATATTGGGAAAGAAAAGGGCAGCTTGTCTTCCTGGAAAATGTGCTTAGAGGTGCTGCTAAATGATTAGAAAATCTGGTTAGAGCTAACAAAATAGTATTTTCACTTGCCACAAATATGAATCCTAATAAAGCCTAAATCTGGTCCACTGAATCTTATAATATTTCAGTAAGATTTTATTATAAAACTACAGGAGACGCTTGAATTGAAGGTTCACAAGAGTCTGCATAACGGCAAAATTCTAAAMATGTTAAATATTACTCTCCATCTACTTTTTGCATATAGTTTCCTGTCAGGGTAACATGAGGGAGGAATTCACCATCAGGCATCCCCTTAAGCTTTTTAAGGTTTGAAATCTGCTGCTGGGAGAGCCCAGACACCTGTGAAACCATGGATGGCAAATAGGTGATGCTGGTTTTGCTGTCCTTATTTCTTAGCAATATTCATGGAACCTGTGAGCTGATTTCAGCTCCTGTTCAAAGTGCTCTTAAATTGAAAAGGGTGAGAGAAAATAAATACCTTATTGCGCTTTTCATCTTGAATTCTCCTCCTACCGAAATCACAAAACCAGATACCAGCATCAGGTTCAGGCTGAAATAACAAAAGGCAAAGAGGGAATACAGAAAGCCAATGAAGACAGCTGTTCTTATTCAAAACTAATCTCTAAGCTTTGCAAAATGTGCTTGCATGTTTCAGCCACTCCAGCCTTTCATCCTGAGTCTTGTCCCAGTATTAACTTTTCATGTCTCTGTGTTCTTGAAGCAAATTTGTTCGATGTCACAAGACTGCCTGAGGCTCGACTACAGATCGGGGATATTGACAGCTACATCAAATATGAAGAAAGGGAAAGTATTTTTTAAAAAGCCCAAGAATAAGCACAGAGAAAGAAGGTACAAAAAAGGCTTTGTAACTAGGAAAACCCCATTGTTTCTGAAGCTCCTGCTGTAACACTGGAAATACCTCTGACACATCTCAGCATTAAAATGATGTGGGAATTGAGAGCACAGTCCCAATTGTGTTCAGAGCAGCATCATAATCTAGGAAGCACTGCTTTATCAAATATAACAGGGTTTTGAGTTCATTATTCATTTACAGAGAAAAGATGCCTTTGTAGTTCTGTTCCCAGGGGAAGTAGTGTGTGATTCTGATACTATGAACCGTGCTTTTTCTGTCTTTTACAGACTCATATCTAAGTTTATGAGTTAACCTTATGTAAATACAATTTAAAAGATCTCCCTCTCATATGGTTGTCAAGGAAAAGTGTCGTAGCAGTGCTGAATTTGATCTACATTTCACAGAACTTTGAGCACCTAATCAGTTCTGGAGCACTCTCCTCTATGTGACAAGGAGCCATATTTGATTTTTAAAACAAAAGATAAATTTTCATAAAAGAGACAGAAAAGCATTATTCTTAAAAGGAGGAATACTTTTTGGAATTCCAAATTAAGTTTAATACTTTGGTGTATTATTTCTATGGGAAAACTTGCACTGTTTACTAGATAATATTATAACTGCTCCTGGGAAGGAATGGGTGACAGAAACACACTCTTTCTTTCCTGGTTCCATGTTGCTCCAGAAAACAAATTAATGGTGCCTTTGAGGCATGGGTTCTTTTTTTTTTTCTACCTGCTCATGGCCCACAGAGATTTGAGATTAGTGACAAAAGAAGGCTGGGGAATGCAACTCACCCTCCACTCATTCTCAGTTGCAAGAAAGGGAAAATATCTGTAAGGCCAGTTCTCTTGTTTTCCCTCGACTAGAAAGTAGGATACTCTGCAGAAATGATTAAAGATTGAGGGTACATACAGGAATTCTCTGCCCGTTTGTGCTGAAAGAACTGCCTCGTACTTTATTTCATGGTGATTTTTTTCCTCTCCTTGCTCCAAAACGTTGATGTATTTATTCTTAGTAATTATGTTTTATGATTTAATAAAACCATAATCTTGGGGATTGAATTGGCAAGCCTCAAGAGAATTTATGGCAAAACTGGTAGTTTATGGGCTCAGTGTTGCAGAAACAATGTTCCTATCACTACGTGTCTTCTTACAGAAAACTTACAACACAAAACTGGCTCATCAATGAACTGACATAAAAAWAATGAAATATCATCCTAAACTATCCTGCATGGATTAAAACACCAGGGTACAAACCTTGGTAGTGACATGAYGGAGCCCTTGTTCCAAAAAATTATAGTGTAAAAAGTACAGTTGTTTTTCTTTTGATCTTGAACATCCTGAAATTTGGCATTGAACAAAGTAGAGGTAGAATGAGCTTCCTGCCTTCTTCCTCAYCAACAAATGCAATTTTTTACTTTTTATATTTTCAAGACTTGTCTTACAGACTTTCAAACAAAAGAAATAAAGGAAAAGACTCCTAATCCATTTCCTACAAATAGGACAAGTTATGAGAAATTTAAAACACTGGGAAAACAAAAGCTTGCTATAGAAAGAATTTTTTTTTTGCAAGCCCAATCATACTGTTAGCRGGATATTCTGTTTGTTCAACTTCCCCACCAGCTCAGAGGTTAATTCAAATAAGCTTTCACAATTTCAGACTGCAAATTTTTTTTGGTTCTTTTTTACTAGCATTTACGACATTGGACCCCGATATTTTAGCAGTCCTTCAGCTCCTAAATTAAAAAGTAACCAATATCCAGTAGTCTGGAAATATCAATGTTTCTTTACAAGACTGTGTGTTTTCTTTAGAACTTTATTTTGTCTTTGTTTCACTCATTTTCTAATCCTTTCTTTCAAATTTCATTACATTTTCCAATAACAGTAGTTCTCTGCTTACTCCGTCTTTTACTTTCAAATGAAGTACTGTATTCCCTTTGCATGTCTATTTTCTTTTCTGTTGTGTATGGGTTTTTTGCTTGCCCTTGGAATAAAAAGTGAATGGCTCCAAACCCACAGTATCCCCTGGCTTTTTTTAAAAAAGTGGAAAAAAAAACCAGTGATTTTTTTTTTCTGAATTAATGAGAGGAAAATAAAAACTGAAGTGATAAAAGTTTTGAAATTTTAGTATCAGTCTCAGGCCTGAGTCTATGCTTTATTGCACTCATAGCACTATTTAGTAAAAATAAGTAGTCTTGGCACAATGGGAATTGGATTTCTAAACAGCTGCAACCTTACAGTAAAAATTGTTGGTTCAAACTGAACTTCTCCCATGGTTTGATGGTTATAAGTGTTCACTTCCCTGCGGATGCAGATCTGAAACAATAACAAGAGTGTACTGCAGTGTTAGAAGAATCTCTCTACCCACCTACTTTCTTTTGTAGGTATCAAATGGGGGAAAGAGAGAGCAGAGGATAGGAACAAAGGGTTGGTTTCCAAAACAGAGTTTTAACASTGTTCTTGGGATTTGTTTTCCTCCATCTTCATAAATCCTTAGTCTATAGACAAATACCATATGCCTCCACCATCTCTCCCTCAAATCCTCTATATCTTCATAAACAAAGTGCTAGGGCCTGGASAGCAGGCCTGAGCCAGAGTTGACCTCTAGATGAGTCCTGTGCTGTCTACATTAGTCATGTAACCATAGAACCTTGTATATGCTGGCTGGTTTAATGCCAAACCAGCTGCTTCAGAAACGTTCAATGACCTCGTGTAATTATCGGCAAGRCGCGTTATTAAATGTATCGTTTTTAGAAACCTTCCCAACTGACCTCACCAGATGCTCGTTTGTAAGAACCCCCCTGCCCCCAGCCGTGGCCTGGGCTCTGGCCAAGCCCTGGTCCTGGTTGGTTGGGAAGTGTGTTATAAAAGTTGTAAAAGCTGGACCGCCCCTCACAGCAACTTTGGAGGCCCCACCTATGAGTGGATGCCCTGCGTGGGACCTCCCAGCTGCTGGGAAAGTTCTCCAAGCCCTCGGTGCAACAAGGGCTCMCCAGCGACTGYRGRTCTGGATGATGGTGAAATATCTGGGGCAATTGGTGATGTGTCTTTCTCAGTCACCATTCTCTCTCTCGTCCAGTAGTGATTAGGTGCATTACTTTCCTTATTTTCCTTGTTGCTCAAGCCCAACGCATCGTAAGGTTGTTGTTTTATTAAATGTATCTTTTTATTTTTGTGTTGTCTTAATATCAATAGTAAAATAAGACCATTCTTTCCTTTCTATCCCCTCCCTCAGCTGGCAAAATAATAAATTACTTGGTTTATTCAYGACATCACAATTCCTGGTGAGCATGCTATTGTTTGCAGGAGATATAAAATTTAGAGATGAGTAAGTCTTTCAAATCTGTCTGCAGTCTTGGACAGTCTTTCCAYAGCTGAGGAGTGAAGTGGAGTCAGTGGGGAGGAAAAAGGATGATCTTCATGTTGCTAGAGCTGGGGAGTCACCTGAATTTGCTCCCATTCTTTCCATGACACCACTGCCAATGAGTTGGTGTACGATGATGGAGCTCTGTGCAAGCTTCTGCCACGTGGGTTGTGTGCATGGGACCTCAGCTGGATCCACAGGTCACTATTTGAATCCCTATGGATTCCCTCCAGGACAGCTAATTCTCTCAGGAAMTGGATCCCTTTCTCCACGGCGTTCCGCCTGCCTGGGTGCAGTATTAGATCATCCTTGAAAGAATACCTTGTCCTCATTCTTGACAGGAATYTCCTTCAGAGGCTGAGAGTTTCTGTCCTCTTCCCAATCTCCTTGTCAATGCCCACATCCCAGGATGGGGATCCCAGCTGCTTGGCTTCACTACCACCTATTTTCATACAATGGGCCACGATATCCCAGCATGGGAGCAGCTGGGCCACCAGGGCCACCCCTGACTGGCAGCTGAAATGTTTTCCCATCCCTTGCAGCTCACCTCGGGTTAGGGATTGATCGTCTCTGCCTCTTCCTCCTGTTCTGAGGGCCCTGCTTCCTCTTCGTGCCTCATTAAGTGAGCTGATTTTGTCACTGGGATAAGAAAACAAACAGTACCAGCAACAATAATGATGACAGGTGAACCAGGTTTACCAAGATTATGTGTAGCCACTTTATTTTTTTTAATTTTTGTAAATCAAAAAATGAATTAAAAACTAACCTGTATTGCTATAAAACCTGTGGGGAATTTTCTTATTCATGCCTGTAAACAAAAGCATATAATACTATCTAGATTTTCTATTTYAACACGTGCCTCTACAGTGTGCTCAGATATTCTTAAAAGTCTTATGTATTTCATTTGTAATATATCAAAATTCTGTATTTTACTGCACAGCTCCAAGACCCTCGGCGTATGAAACTACTCACTTGTTTGATTTTCAAAGCATGAAGTTGACAGTGGCACAGTAGTGAGAAAAAGTAAGATTCTCCCTGTGTAACTCCATCATACCTAGATTCTGGAAAAAAATTGTTTTGAAATTGTATAATTTCAGATCATTTGAATTTCAATTTGAACTKGTGTACTTAAAAACTCATTTGTATACTCAGAAACTCATGACCATGCATGACAATATTAACAGCTCATTTTTTTTATTTCCTAGAGTATTTACACCTTTTTCAAGAGAATGTGGTACCTCACACGACTTTCCCAGAATTTAAATGAGCAGCGGGAGCAGTCTACAAGATTCTCACTGGTATCCGGATTTCCTGGGGTTTGGCTGGTCTATGTAAGCCAACCAGTTTTTCAGCAGAGTGAGTATTGGTATGATACTTTATGGTATGTGAGATGTAACAGAGTAATTTATGGCTTTTTGCATAGTGATGGAGCTGTAAAGGAAGCTCCACACAGATGCCCCAACACAAAAAGTCAGGCAGGGCAAAATGCTCAGACAAGGAGGCTGCTGAACTTTAAGCAGCAAAGCCCCCAAAAAACCAAGTGAAAAGCTGTAATTGAAAAAAAAAAAGCCAGGTGGGGAGCAAAGTGATACTTAATGGCAGTTCACTGAAAGAGGAAATATAGTAAAAAAAAAAATCAAAGAGTGAAGGAATGACAAGGAAAATGAAACAAAGGAAGGAAATCAATCTCAACCAATCATTTCAGCAGCTAACAAGGTGTAATTGCAATGATGTATAAAGTGACGAATAGTAAATATGTCTGTGCCAAAGTGTGAACTTTATTGCATCCTGTTTGTCACAGAATCATCTATYGGTCTGTGATTAAAGATCATCGAGTCCAACTTCCTTGCCAGGTACATCTTACAGTGGATCAAATTGCTCAGCACTGGCCAAGCTGATAATGAGCACTGCCAATGGTGGGGCACCCACAACTTCTCTGTAATGCCTGTCGGAGTCTCTCACCAGCCTCATTGCAGAAAAATTTCTCCTTTTATCCAGTCTAAGCCTACTCTCTGTCTGAAAGCACTGCCCCTTGTTCTGTCTGCAGACCTTCACAAAAAGTCTCTCTCCATGGGTCTTCTACCCTCTTTACATATTCAAAGGCCACAATAATGTCTCCCCAGAAACCTCTCTTCTCCGGGCTAGAAGATCCCACTTTTCACAAGAATCAGGGAATAAATTGAGATGGAAGACATCTCAGGAGATCAGATCATCCAACAGCTCAGAGTAAGAATAACTCTGAAGTCAGATCAACCAGCTTAGGGCCATGTCTGTTTGAATTTGGAAAAGGACCAGGGATTGAAACATTTTAAGGAAGATAACTCTGGATGGCTCCAACAGCCTCGGAAAGCCAAGGCTACCACTTCTTTCTGTCCCCTTGTAAAGCCAGGTTTCCTAACAGGAGCTACACAACCTTTCAGGGCAGCCTTTTCCAGGGTATGAACAATCTCACTGTCAACATTTTTTTTTCCACGTGTGAAATCAGAATTTCCTTTTTCCAGGCGTGCCCAAAACAAGGCACAAACTACACTGTGCCTCCTGTTTCACATGCTGACCGTTTGCATTCAGTGCTAGGAGAATATCTGTTTTGATCAAAGCTAATCTCTGTCTCTTTATTACTTTATTTATTTAGTTAGTTAGTTAGTTATTTTTGCTTTGCTCTTCACTCGATGTCCTGTTGAATCATTGGGTCATAAACAAAATATCCATCTACATAGCAGCAGTGATGAATAAATACGAGAGAAGGAGTRGACTGACTGTTTGCTAGACTCTTCCTAGAAACTGAGAAATCTATTRATTAATGCTGACCACAGCAGATGGAGGAAACCTCCTATATGATGTCAATGCAATGAAATAGGACAGCTTTATGATTACAGCCACGGCACTGCTTTTGCAGCCATGAGTGGAGTACAGGGGATCCTAAAACACTGCACTGTGGCTGCTGTCCATGCTGACTGAGAAAATAATGCTTTTGCAGYAGAGCAGGTCTCACTGCAGGTAAATCATGGTTTCAACCGTACACCGGCTCCAAAAAACCCCCCAAAACCCAAATGAAAGTATTTGAAAAAAAACCTTACCCGAAGGAGTCTTTGCAGTGACATTGACTTACTTCCTTTTTTCCCCAAATTCTGAATTCTGTTTACTTCCTAGCCAATTTTGTCCCTCAACCTGATATGTAATTTATGGTTTTCCCRTATCTAATTAGCTTAGAATTTGATTGCCTCTATTTAAAAGGACAGAAACATGCTGTTAGTTTCAGACTGAAACCCGTAGTGTTGGGAACATCAATACTTTGACCTAACATTTCTTGATAAAACCAAAACTTTAAAGACTTATCYGTGTATTTTGGAAGTGGAGAAAGTTTTACATTCGTTAACAGGCAACAACATATTCACTGTCTGCTATGATATTATTAAAATGAACTGAAGTCTCTAGATCTCAGAAAAGTGTTCCTTAAAGTCAATTTGTCTGTCAGTCCTTCAAGACTATTATTAATTTCTGTACATGACATTTTTTTCTTTTTTTTTCCCTGAGTTTCTGGATATTAATAAACAATCTTCTTTAATATCAAGGGATACAGGGGTAGCAGGGATGATAGGAGAGACTGATCCTGCGGGGCTAAGCTCTTGTGTCAGTAGGACATTTAAACTATTAACATTTAGTGCAAATGCATGAGTTTTTACTGCTAAGGAAACATTTAATATTTTGAAACTGAGAAGGCAGCAAGGAAATTTATATCAATGCATGTAAGCCTAAAAATATTTGTGTCACCGTTGTACTACCCCATCAGCCTCCCCACAAATGCTTTTGTGAATTTTCATATTGACTTTTCTGTGTTCAATTACACGTGGGAAAAAACCAAACCCAAACAAACACACTGTCATTCTCTTCCCATAATTAGTAGTCCAGGATTTTAATTAACTGATAAAAATGATTTAGCTGAAAGTAATACCATGTGACTAACATGACCAACACAGCAACACCACACAGCCTGAGATGGACYATGGATTATCCTGTTATAAGAAGTAAATTTGCAGACAGGTGCTTTTGTTYGCCACCCATTTCTCACCTCTGTAACCATGACACATGCTGAGACTATAAATGCAAGATTTACAGATTAGCACATAACTTTTTTTTAAATTTAAAGAGTCATTTCCACTATATCTGTGAGAGTGGATTGCAWGCTGCGTAAAACCAGTCAAATTATTTATCAACGCAACAGAAGTGAAAGGAAGGATTTTCTGACAAATTCGAGGCAAGTTTGCAGCATTGCTGGGGTCTGGAGGCTTCATCCCTGCAGTACCTGTGTCTGTGCACTGTTTTTGCTGTGCACATGAATCAGTTTGTTCTTTGGAGCAGCATCCTGCAGGGCCTAAGAGGAAAGGTTTTTATGGTTTAAAGTCTGCTAATAACCTCCTGCTCCTGAATACTTCACATTTGCCACTTACATTGTATTCAATCCCTTATTTCAAAGCTAATGACTTAGTGGTGAGCTGAAGTGGCTGTTGATGATGCTGATGCTGGAGAGATTTTTGATTGGGGTCRTTGTTGCTGCAGAATGTGATTTACGCTCAGATAACAATATCACTATCAAGTGTTCGTATTAGATGATGTGTAACTGCTGAACAGGAGATTTCAGCATGATGCAGGCACCACAATGCTCTGAGCTGATCTGAATTCAGGTGTGTRATACTCCACAGCTGCTTTTAGGGTCTCACCATGGAACTGCATGCCTTACATCAACTATAGTGCAGCTGTCCCAAAACCCTGCCTCTTCCTGTGGGGGTGTAATGCTGGCAAAATAAAGATTTTTTTTTTTTAATCAAGAAATAGGATTACAGAGTTAAGACAAAAAGYTTAGCCAAGTTATTTGGTGACCATCTGATTTTGACCAGCTGGTAGAGTAGCAGATCCATTGCAGAAGACAGACTTGTTTTGACTGCCTTCTTCTGATGACCTTCACATTATGTGACAGCATGGAATTAAAGAACCTTCTCATGAACACAAGCCTTAGTGTATCTCCTCTTTAATTCACATTTTTCCAAGGAATATTCTGCATCTGAATAATTAAAAAAACCCAYGTCATTTGAGCAGAGGGCTTTACTTTGTGAAAGATATGTTATGACTGAATAAATTTCTCTAYGGCATTCAAAAGTGAGTGTTCTTACGTGTCCAGACAGAATACTGGCCATCTATGATGTGTAAGCAACTCCTTTGGACAAGTCACAAACACGAAGTCACAAGTACGAAGAAATGCATGGATCACTGAGAAATTAAGGACTCAGAAGTGGCAGCGACATGCTGCCAGCCAGTGCTTGGAGGGGGTCTAATTCCTGTTCCTACAGGGATTTGTGCATGAGTGTCAGAACATGGTGGAGTAGAGCCTCGCTGCAGATTCCTCCCAGACAGTGCTGGAGCTTTAACGTGATGAGTTGGAGGGACACGCTCCCGCTTTGAAATTGTCAGTGACCCTGGAGAAACTTGCTTTCCTTCAGCTTAAAGTGGCTTCAATGAAATGTGGTGACTGATATGTACCCTGGACATCAGGTAGGGTCTGTCCTGTCCTGCTGTGAAAGGGGAGTTGGGGAGGATTCTTTCTGGTAAGATTTCTTGGATGAAGACGAAGCGCAAACGCGGCAATATTAAATCTGAGAGCCGTTTGCTGATAAAGAAAGATAAGTGATCCTGCCAAAGTGGGCATAGAAAAGGGAGCAAGGAGGGGAAAAGAGAGACAGAGAGAGAACCAGAAATCAAGCTGGCAAAGGGGGAGTCGCTTGCAGCCCAGCTGAGGAAGCTTTCTCTGCCCTGATCGGCTGCCAGGCGAAGGCTCCCCGGGGACAGGGCTCCTCCCCATTTTCTGCCTGTGGGAGTCCAAAGTGCAGGGAATATTTCTCTGCCTGTTTTGAAGAGTTCTACCCCCCTGGACAACCCTGTCTTTGACCTTCGTCCATGGAGACAATTGCCTACCCTCTGGGAAGAAGCAGAATCTACACTGGTGTGAATTAGGTGATAGAACATTATGTAAGATTGTCACAGGGTGAAAATTTAGAGGTGTTGGGTTTGTTAATATAGTAAATAGATAAGGAGCAAAAACTCCAAGATGGAGGATTGTTGTTGTTTTAGGCCTTCTTCTTTGTTCTTTCTTTACTCCATGTTCTGCGGCAAAAGTGGATTGAGAGGATTGGGTGAAAAATTCCACAGTTCCTTTCATGTGACAGAAAGATTTATTGAACATTGGTAGAAAAGTAAAAATACCTTTTGTTTCGGGCTTTCATTGGGTAATTTACCTTTAAAAGAACGGTGTTATCTTGATAACTCGGCTTCTCCTTCACATGCTCTAAGGGGAGTCACGCTGTGGCTCAGCTCCCTTTTGATAAGACTTAATAAACAACTATCTAAAAGCAAAAAGTGTGGAAAAGTCCCGTTCGTCTGCAGAGCCCATGCAAGGGCTCTGGAAATTCTGCCCCGTCCGGGGAGACATAATTAAGGCGCGGTAAAGCGTCATGCCTCCTTAACACACGGCACATGAAGGCCCTGTAGTAATTTTTCACCTCGTGTGTAACATATGTTGAGGCATAAATAAAAATCAGATTGGTCCCTCTCATATCCTTCATGCAAAAACTCTGCTCTCTAAGAAGTTAGACACATTAATCGCTGTATTGTGGTTTAAAGAAGTCTTGAAAAGTGACCTTAAATATAGATTATCACTGAAACATAAGCAATCCATGATAAGAGGTTTGACARCCGTGTCGTGGTCTTTACGTGGCACCCACCCCATGTATCTAAAGTACTTACAAAGCCAGCAAAACACAAAAAAAGTACAATGATAATCTCGCCTGGATTATCATGTGAGACAAGGAAGACAAAGATGACCCTGCAGTGACCATCTGGTACTGCTCACCATGGCTGTATTGAATGCCCTCACAAATTCTCTCCATCTCTGGATTATATGAAGTCTCGTATTCAGAAGTAGATGACACTTCAATTAYATAAACAAAACACATCTAAACCATAGATAACAACCAGTWGGAAACAGAATTAACAATTTTCCTWTTTTTACTSCACARYCYTTTTGGGCTGMAGCAAAGTGTTATTTCATCTCTCACACCTGCCTGTGCAGCAGCAAAMTCTTGTAGTTTCYCTTTCAGAGTAAGCTAAGAGGCAAYATCCCTCCCTCCTCTTTCTCTCCCTTTTCTTGTATTTCCTCCTTCTCTTGTACTTCTGCTTTAAAAGTGGAGAACTATTCAGAAGACAAAAAAAGGTGACAGAGGACAAAACCCCTATCACTGCCTGCTTGAATTCTCATCCACAATAAATACATATMATATTTTGTACTCAGCAATTACAAAAAGGGCTGTGATTATTCCATCAGGAACCGTTGACAAATTAACATAAAATGGCATTAATGAAGAAACTATTGTATCTGAAGGTCTTTTATTGTCTGATTTCTATGATTATTGTCTCTTAACAACTCCAATCACTGACAGTGCACAAATATACTTACCTCTCCAGTTCCATTTAGCCTGAAACAAAAGGGAACAACCATCTTATATTACACTTCAATCATTCTAATTGTTGTAATTCATTCTTACTTTGTGGCAATAATGCAGGAAACAATTTGCCAAAGTGACCCTAACAGCAGCCAAATTGTTCATGTTTCCATACACACAAGAGTYAAGCATGAAGATCTGCAGTCTATTTTTTCCTGGGCTTTGACTGGATATCACTCCAAATACCTTCCCTTTATAAACACAAATTCACATAATTTTTTTAACAGGCTCACGAAGCAAATCTGAATCTGAACACCCTCCATGATTCCGCTTTGCAACTAATTAGAACTAATTTCAAAATTCCTGGTACATTTTAATTTACTTGGAAGTAAAGGCATCTAATTTKCATGGTCAAAATAGCTGATTTATAAGCATGCAGGCACAGAAATTAAGAAACTCGGTTCCATGTCCTTTGCATATGTGTTTTAAATATTAACTCAGTAGGAAAAGCTAGGTCCACACAAGAAGGYAAAACACCCAGGAAAGGCTGAACTATGATTTGTATGAATTCACAAATCAAAATGACAAAATAGGATGTGCAGATAGGAGAGTGGGACAGAAGACTCACATTAATGGGAAAACCTGAATTTCTGTGTATGAAAAGAATTCCATGTGAAGTGTTAGAGGCAGTGTTAGAGCGGTGTTCGACGCACCATCTAAGAAGAATTAACTTGTAATATAAAATTGTCACAACCCACCATATCAGATTATGTCAGAGAGCACAGATTATCACCAGCCCTTAGATCCCACTYGATCCTGCTGTGTGGATGGTCCAGAGCTGGGGCTGTGAGACGAAGGAAGCAAAAGAGAAAGAGTGAAAAGAGCGAGGGGGCCTGATCTGCTTCCTTTTCGTAGTGAACCTGGTGCAGCCTCCTGTGTAACCTGGACTTTTCCTTCACGCCTGCACAGCCCTTGGAGACCTCCAGGGAGGGAGCCAAGGGCAGGGAAAGGGGACCAAGCAGAGTCTCCAGCTGGAGGAGGGAGTTGGCTCAGTGCAACTCCTCGCAATTACTCCTCGCAAACAGGATGAGTTATAAATGTTTGAGTATCTTGCAGGGTGTTTTCTTTTGGAGACAAGTGTACTTTGTTCCCTGAGTTTTGCCATTTCCCTGCCATCCCCTTGGGAGGAGAAGGATGGGCTTGTGAAGTTCTAGGCAAGATCCTTCACCGAAAGGCTTTGGTTTATGTGGTGGCTACAGAAACAGGGTGGGCTGCCCCATGTCTGCGGGACCCTCTCTCCCAAGCACATCTTTCYTGTCATCACAGTCACAATGAAGGGGAAGATGTGCGTTTAGACACAGGGAAGATGTGTGTTTATGTCTTTACAAACAATAGATCAACTATCAGGGAGCAAGGCTAGAAATCAAGGAATCAGAAGCGCAGATATTTCCCATTAACCCCARGAATTTTGGGAGAGGCCCCAAAGGGGGAAAGAGTGGGAAACTTTCAAATCAAATCATGCTCATGGATCGGGGCTGTGAGTTTAGGGACCATTTGGGTGTAAAATGCCTCTAAGACCCCAGGAAAATGGACTGAATATGTAGCATTTGAATCCTTGATGTACGGGCTTTCTAACAGTCTGAACATATCATGACTGCTGAAAAGAGTTTTAGAGAAATTACCATGAGGGGAAAAAAAATGTCTAGAAGAGAGTTATATAAACATTTTGCCCGATTTTATTAGGCAGGAGTGCATAAATTAGGTAAGGAAAGAGAGAAGCCAGAAAGAYGGAATTTTAGTGCTGCTGTGAGCAGAAACCTGTGTCTCAGAAATGTGTTGCAGGATAAGCACCCGTTCAATAACACTGGATTTGATCAACCGAACCCAACCAAATTACAATTAGGGGAGAAAAGTAGTGTTTGAGGTACAGATTAAATAAGAATTACTGCTGAAACTGCTCSAATGTTCAAAGAATCTGATGAATAATAAAAGGGTTAATGGTAGCACAGATTTAATTTTAACAAGTGGACAGTTTGTAGGAAAACTGCTCATTTACTGTAAGAATAGATAAAATAACAAGTTGCATGGAGTTGTTCCTTCGGATTGTTGGKKTTTTTTTTTTAATTTTAAATARTATTTTTCATTTCAGAAAGGCAACCTTTGAGAGTTTCAGGGAATGAGTTGCTGAAGTGAACTAAGCAGCTTAAAGTTATATAGGATTTTTCATTTCCAGATACATATTGCTTCTTTAATCTCATATCATGAACAACAGGGAAAACAATACAAGAGAGGACTCTGAATCCGAGGAGGTGACTAACTCTTCCAGTAATCGTGTTAGGAGTAAACAGCATGCAGTGATAAAATAAATGGCTGAAGGAAAATGTKCCTTAAAAGCCAAGAAGAGAAAGAGAATTTGCACATAGCTTCAATCAAGATAAACTAGTCTTTGCAAAGAGATGTTAAAACAGGTAGGAAAAGAYTTTGTGGTCATATAAATTAAAATGAATAAGGAAGAAGGGGAGATGACCTGCTCTAGAGTGGCATTTGGCAATGAAGTTACCCTTTAAAACAGAAGGCTCCAAAATCAATACCGTGCTTTGATTTTCAGTAAGGAAGAGGTAACAAGGATGAGACTATGGTAATGACTCTAATTGGAATCACAGTCAAAGGTCTCAGTGCATTCAATTAAAGGAACACAATAACCTCCATCCTCAAATTCTGAAAGAATTGATATGTGAAAACATATTCTCATAACAAGGATTTTAAACAGGAAGCAYTTCAGGGCAGCTGATAAACCATCATCCTGTCTAAGAATGTGTTTACTTATTTTTGTAAAAACTCCTTAATAAGCTTTTAACRGGAATCATCATTGTTTTCCAGACTAATTATAGAAGAGAAATATGTAGGAGTATTAAGGAGAAGATGTTCATAAAAAGTGATCCAATTGGAAAGATAGGTATTCATAGGAACATATCAGTGGTGTTACAGGCTTTGAATGCTTTTAAATATTTTCCTTTTTCACTTGGTCCTAAAAAAGTACAAACAGAGGTGGTAGTGATCAATACACTATCCCCAAAAATATGATGCTGCTAATAATGTGTAATTTCCTCATAGGTTCTGCAAAAATAGCCCTGCACTAAATAACCATGGAGACCAAGATTAAAAATAACATAAAATCAAATTCTTTACACAGACAGGTATCACAATTGCAAAACCACAGAACATTCCTTTTGGCTTCTATCTTTSAATTATTTTATTACTAGACCAAGCCATTTTGTCACTGTACATTTTCTAGACCTACGTTACCARTTTATTTTTTGTAAGCATTTAATCTYGATTCCCACARAACACAATGCTTGTCCTTAATCAAACTATTCAGTCTTGAATTCCCCTGCARTTATGGAAATCCCCCACATGTCTTGGTTTGCTTCACCAAGAATKAACCATTAGTGAAAAGGAGCCCTCGATTTCCAACAGTTGCAACCACTGGATTGTATTCTTGATGTTTAACAGAAAAATGCCTCTGTATTGTTTGCCACTTCATGTTTTTCATTGTGAATGCCAAAATTTTGTCACCACAAGACCTTACCAAGGGCTGGGAAAACTCTTTATGAAATCAGTCAGACTCTTAAATTATAATGAAAGTCAAACACAGCCCCATTAAACTGGAGGGAAAAAAGAAGTCATCCACCAAAAAAGAACCACACAAACCCAAACCAGCATTTTGTCTGGTTCAAAACACAGGGAGATCCAGATTCAGAATGTACTGCTGTAGGAATGCCTGGTGTCTTGTTCTCTTCTGCAGGGTTTAAAATTAGTAATTAGAATTGGCAAAATTAGTAATTAGAATTGCTAAAATTAAAGGCAATGGGCAAAAAATGAACTGCTTGGTAATAGAATTTTTACAGTTAGCTTATAGCATTTACACACAGCTATAGTGATATCCCTCTATTTTTCAAGACTTCCTTCTAGAAATGCCACAAGATACTTCACAGAAGGTTTTAAAGGAATATTTGTGGTAGCCTTCAAAATATAGCACTCACCAATTTTTTAAACATTAAATTTATCATGAATTCAATTTTGCTGCAATGTCTATTTATTTGTGAAGTATAAACCTACAGGTTTCTTGCTGTCAACAGAAGCTGTGGTCAGATCAGTAGGTGTCATTCTCATGCAGTGTTTGTTGCCAAAATTGTTTTTGAGGAGCAAAATAAGTTGTCCTTCTAATGCATTTTACATTTCCCCAGAAAGCCAGATTTTATTCTCCTGAGAAATACGCTAAATAATTCACTTTATTTGTCTGTCCTCATATGGAAGAGGTTACCATGTTTATGTGAGTAAGTAGCTACTCATTATTTTTACTCTTGACAGTCCATCCAGACAAATGTGTAACCTACACCACATCCACTGGATCAGGGAGCTGTTGTTAGATCTCAGCTGGACTAAAAGGAAGYTCACAACCAGATCCTTTCCCTTTGCCTAATGCTTAAGCCACCATGTTTTTGGACAACTTGTTTCGCAGAAATATTCTTTACCTGTCACCACTGGGATATTAAATAAAAGAGATATAAACTTGCCTGCTGATTTATGAATTACAGAAGACTGAAACACCTTCATAAATCATTAGGCTTTAAAGGGTTTAAATTTTATATGAATCTATAGCTGACCTAGTAAATAAATAAATATTACAAGCCCCCCTCGAAATACTAAGAGAAGAATTTGCAAGAAGGTGCCTTTCCAAAAGCATTTATCAGCCAAGATCATACTATCATGCCTCAAATACAAATTTTTAGACCCTGTATGGAAATGAGTGGATAAAAGTTAAGTATCTGTGATAAACAGACAGATTAAACACTGTGATTACATATTTTAAATCTAGAAGTGATAAATATTTTAACTGCCTGCCTTTGTCAAGCACAAGTACTTGTGTGAAAGTGTGATAAAAGTTTAACTTCTCAAGGCAGTGATCATAGCACGATCAAAACCAATCGATCAGTCATGGCTAATGGCTAACACAGGCCATTTGATTCTTCCCCAAGAGCTGGTCTGCAACCACAAACAGAATGAAGAGCTGCTGATGCAACAGTATTGTCTCCAGGCAAGCASMAGTGATACATCATTCCCATTGGAAGGTGCATATTTGAATAAAAGTGTCCTACAGTTCACCACGTCTGCATCAGACCAGCAAAACCATTTTTTCAAATCTTGCYGAAATATTTCATGGGGTGTTTTTAAAGTGTCAATACAAGTGTTTTACTGAGTTATAAGTGATGCATGAGCCATGATTTTTTAAGAAATGGAAACATTTCAGTCTTTTATCCTATAACCTCAGTTCACCAAGTTCTATTTTTGCCACGCAGGAAACCAGTGCCTCAGCTCACTGAGAGTTCAGATTGCTGCATAGCAGTGTGCATTTCACAGTGTGGCAGAAAGAAGGGCAGCTTTTGTTTCCTGGCTTTTCCAGTACTTGGGAACCCTGTGCACCTAACCTCGGCAGGACCTGAGCAGGCGATACTCCCAGTCCTGTATTCTCTAAGGCAATAAACTCCATCACATATTTATTCAGCTGGTCCACAACTGCCTATCTATGGTGCCATTTTAAAGTTTTTATTAGCATTCAGCTAGTTTTGCCATTTTTCTATGAGACACCTCTTTTGTTTCGATAACAGCTGCAGTGCTGCAGGACAAGGTTTTATGCCCTGCACTTTGATGCAGCCTTCACCATGGTGGTTTCTGTTCTGGAAATAAGAGTTTCAAGGTGAGAGATTGACTTTTCCTCATGTCTGTGAGAGGGACTGAGTTTCTTCTGTGACGTGCAGCTTGATGGTAGTCAGAATTGTGATAGGGCAATATTTAATACACTACTGGACGATGASCACAACTTCAAAAATATTACGGGATCTTCCCACTACCTTTAGTAGATAAATCACTTTCAAGAAAAGCAGTGCACAAAACCATGTTTCTACCACAGTTTTTGTCTACAGGTGAAACTTCTCAAAGCCTGGCTAGGATCGAGCTAATTCTGTATGGTGCTGTGTTTTGGATTTGTGACCAAGACCATGCTGATAACACAGTCAATGTTTTAGTTATTTCAAGGCRGTGTTTGCACAGCACCAAACTCTGTTCCTCACTCTGCCTCCTAGTGAGCACGCTGGGGGATGTGAAAGAGGTTGGGAGGGCACAGGCATGTGGCCTGAGTTAATTGATATTGTTCATTTAATGTCATCCAATGTCATGCTCATCAATAAAGAAGGAAAACAGGAGATTTAGGGAGGTTAGCCATCTTTTTCTTGGCAACTGTCAGGGCACTGGTCTACTCATGAAAGATTGTGGGTGACAGCCTGAAATTGCATCACTTGTTTTATTTCCCTCTTCTTCCACTTCTCCTTCACTTACCAAACAGTTTGTATCTTGATCCATCAGTTTTCTTGATTTCAAATAGAATTGCRGAAGTTGTGCTGGGCACAAGAACTGTTAAAAATTCTGTGTATGGAGCTGTCAATGCCAGTGTAATATACAAAGTGTGTATGTAAAACTGGAATATGCTGAAATGCAATGTCAAAACTTGTGACTTAATCTGGTATTGAGAACTGAAAAAGATGTAGTTCCTTAAAGTTTCCTTCTAGTTGTAATATTCCAACTCTCTTCATGGAATTATTCCACATTGGAAGGAGGTCARTGTTATAACCCAATTCACAAGTTAAAAAATTGGCTTTATGTGTATAAAATTCATTTTATCTGTCAAAGGTCAGGAAATACTGTTTTATTACTCCATTGTTGCATTTGCAGATATCCAAGCTATCTGCACTTCCAGCACATAATTCAGCACATTACAAGCTCTTCATCATTGTTTTTCTTCAGATTTTATTATCTATCATAAATACCGGCTGTTAAGCCATTTTATGTCGTCTGTTGATGAACAGCTCCGATACGGAGACTAATTCAATTGAACATTTTCATGCATCTCTGGAATTCATAACCCAGCCCTGCGTTACGGAGTAAACATGGTCTTCACACTCCAATATTGGCTGCAGGATAC
Organism: Parotia lawesii; assembly: GCA_003713295.1. Taxonomy (NCBI): domain Eukaryota; kingdom Metazoa; phylum Chordata; class Aves; order Passeriformes; family Paradisaeidae; genus Parotia; species Parotia lawesii. The sequence goes on from RAHM01000216.1 coordinate 1,048,501, forward strand.
TGGTAACTGAGTAGGGAGAGGAGTTCAAGGTGTGTTTTCAAAGCTTTGCTGCTCAAAGACGCTACCAACCACTGCCTGTCCCTCAAGGAGATGATCTTTCTGTCACAAAAATTTCCGACACGGAAGTTTCTCCCAGCGTGAATTCCTAGGGTCCATGGAGTTCTCTGTTGACTCACTCAACACCTTATGGTTTCGAGTCCTAGTGACTCAGAGATGAAATGTCTTTTTGACATCATTTGGCTCTAAAGCTATCACAAATCTACCATCACTATTTTGTCTGTTGCAGGTAAGGAAGGTGCAGAATTAGGGAGTTTTCTATAAAAAGGGATTTAGTAGCTTCACACTGTAGTTTAACGCCGGAAAACACTAGAAAATGAAGTTGCCTTTTTAAGAGTTGATTGCTCTACTGCAGTTATAGTTTGATACAAACTMTTAGCTACAAGATCAATTTCTAGTTTAACCACATGTTACCAGTGGACTGCCTAATTGTGGGAAGATTAAGTGGCTGGCAAAGCAAATGTTATAGAGAAGAAGCTGCCACTAGTAGAAGTTTTATGCTCTTTTGTGTTTCTACTTGACACAGGATTTCTGAGATTTGAGATAGTATTAGGTATGTCAGTGTTTAGTGGGTTTTTTCTTTCCTTTTTTAATGTGTGAGTAGGAAGATATTTTCCTGTAACCATGTGTTATTAATAAATATAAATGAATAAAACATAAAGATAAATAAAAATTCTGTTGCATGACATGAACTTGGTATGTGTCTTCTTCATAAATATTGATTTGCACATTTATTTTTTAATCTGTCAGATTAATGAAGTTGAAGCCTCAACATGAACTCTGCTGAGGACGATCTAAGCATACAAGTACTTTGTAGGGAAATACTTTTCTTTTTCAGAGATATGTGGAAATGCTGGTTGTTCTGGCAGTACAGTCTTGGTCCTCTCTGGCAAAGTGGAATGGAATTATGTACAGAAGTATACCTAAATCCTGTTGTTACAGCTGAAGGGCACTACTCCCCTTAGTTTTGGTAGCATATCTTCAATAATGAAGGCTGACTCGGTGTTTTCAGTGCAGCGTTCCTTATGATGTGTTCTGAATTCTATAAAAGAGAAAGAAAAAGAGGCACTTGTGGAAATTAGCCAGTGGATAATTAGACTGCACTAAGCCCTATTTYGTCCTCACTATTCTGCATTTAGCCTATTAGAAGAACTTTGCCCTGGTTTGTTTCACAGGATCTTTCAAGATATTTAATTAAAAACTATTCATCTCTATCAGTGACAAGTCTTCTCAAATTTTAATTGAAATGTCATGCCAAGCCAGGCATGGTTGAGTCAGGTTCAAGACCTGATAATGGAAGTTTTCAACTGGCATTAAAAATTCTAGTTTCTGGCTTTTTCTGTAACTTTCTCATTCTTCAGCCCACAGCTCTGTGTCTTGGTTTGTGCCAGTTAATATTTCTAAATTTCTGCCCTGATTTCTAGCCTGTGCACAAGGGGTGGCTCCGTGGGTACCACTCCATCCTCTCTGGTCTGGTGGCTGCTCTCCCACTGTGTAGACTGAGCCACAGCCACAACTGGAAAGCAAAATTTGCTGTATCACCAGCAGATAGATGTTCTATGAAACCCAATGTAATAAACTATAAAACCCAATGTAGTTTTTTTAAAGCAAAACTTAATAATTTTATTKTTCTTCTAACTGAGATAAACCATAAATATTAGTAGAGGCAAGCGGCTTTTATTTTAATTACCTTTCTGAGGAGGTACAGGAGGTTGAGTATGGATCCAGGGACTCTGGAAGACACCTTTGCTTGGAATCAGAAGAAAAACTTTTCCAAACAGTGCGAAAGTGGTGAGATAAAAAGCAGTTCTTTAATGAAAGCTTCCAGGTGCACAAATAGAGCTGTGCTCGTGCGTGGCACAGGAATCCTATAATTTTTATAAGGTTAATTAGGATATCTAGTAGGACATCCAATTAGAGACCCCAGCAACCCACTGTTGGGTCTGCCCCTTGGAACYGGCTCCATGGGCTTCTCTGCCCTATTTCTTGTTATGTCTCTGAAGTTCTGGTGCAAAACAGAGGGTCCTTGTTGGAAATTCTTTTCTGGAAAATAAGACTGAACAGAACTTCAAGACTGTGACACCATGTGTAGAGAGGGTTAGCTTATTGTTCTAAAATGTGAGAAAGGGCAAGAAAAGTACTAGAAACTATGCAACTACATATTAAGAATCTACAAAGATACAAATATGTGAAAAAGCTAAAAATCTTTAGGCATCAACACCAGCACTTTCCCCATAAGGTAAAATAGTTTCAGGGCTATTTATCGATAACAGAACTTTTGACACTTATGAGCAGGACAACAGTCCAAGTTCCAGAGCAACATCATGACCTTAGACTTTAGACCTTTTTTCCTACAGTACTCAGATTTTTGATTGTTTCAATCGTTCTTGGAACAAAAAAAAGAAAACCAAAAAAACCCCTCACGTCTCTAACGAATCAGAAAAGTTTTCAACTCAGTGGACTGAATAATTTGGCTTTGGTTTTCCTTGACTTAGAATCACAGAATCATTAAGTCTGGAAAAGACCTTTAAGACCATCTTCAAGTCCAACCATCAGCCCAGCACCACCACCATGTTCACCAATAAACCGTGTCCTCGAGTGCCACAACCACGTATTTTTGGAACCCTTTCAGAGATGGTGACTGGAACATTTCCAGTCACCTGCTGATCATAGCAGTATCATATCAGCAAGATATAATAGTTCTAAGGTTTAAAGTCTCCATTAAACGTCAGATTAACAAAGAAATGGATTTATTTGGGCAGATTGCATAGGAGGTTTTTAAGTGGAATTCTGAATAAATAGGGTTGTTTCAATTAAAAACCAGTCCTCATKTAAAGCAAAGACAAAACCAAGTAATTTAATCTATTTTCTCATTTTGATTGAAGACACTCATACATAACTAATTGCCCTTTTTTTGTTAATAAATAAATTAAACTTAAATCTGGGGATGTATTCTTTTATACTGCCTTTAACAAAGACAATTGTTTTACAGAAACGAGGTAGTTTATCCTCTCAAAGGACTTTATGGAGTCCGTCTGCATAGAGTACATGATACAAATTAACCTAATTAACTAAATGAATTCAAAATATACACTCAGAAGGGTTAAACTGAGATTAGGACATACCTGTGTTATAAATTATACAGATATGAATAGCAGATGATCCCTGAAAAAAAGAGCTAATGTAAAAAAAAAAACCATTAAGAAAGAAAACAGAGGTATAGGAAGGTGAATCCCCACTGTTAGAAACATGTTAGCAATAATTGGATCTAAGAAATTGATTTTCCACATAAGTGCACCAACAGGTCAAGTTCCTGTTCCTTTTAATTTTTAGACCTAGAGAGTATTTGGGGTTTGGTTTGGTCTGGAGCAGTGCTAAGTCCAGCTGCTCTAAAGGAAAAAAAAATTATAAAGTAGAAGAAAGGCTGATACTAAAGGTTAGTTAGAAGAGTTATTTTTAAGAGGGATTTTCAAGATCTCAGCACCAAGAGTGAATAAAGTGGAGAAGAATTCTCCAAGAGCGATGCAGGAGGAGTGGGATGGCCAGGGATACTCACGGACACAGAGTGACAGATAATGACTTGGAGTATTTCTGGCTCTCATCCATCAGGTCCATAAACATAATAGCTAAAGCTTTAGAGCAGATTGACTACTYGTCAAATAATCTAGGAACGAATTGGTAATGATGCATACATCTGAATTCTGGATGGATTCAGCTTTTACAGAGCTGTTGCCTCTAATACCTAAGACCAAAAGCAGTGGAAGTGTGGTACTGTTCAGTTCATAAGGATATTCYGTGTCTCACTTCTGTGAGGGAATTTTCTTGAACAAAACATCATCTGTGCATGAATTTAAGCTCTGAGATTCCACTTTCTCCCTTCAAAACATGTCAAACTTCACTGGACTTAACAATGAACCAGAGTTTGAAATCTGAGATCATAGATTTTCCTATTATTGCCTTTCAACCTCATTGTAATCTCTCTCATTTGAAGTATTGAACAGGATGAGTTCTAACACATCAGGTAGCTATTTTTTTAGTCAGAGGTGGTTATCTTTTCATTTTTATTCTAGCTGAGGTATACAGCTATAATAGTTTCATTTTTTAGACAGATTCCAATGGATTTGAGTGCAAACACTTGAGATGCAACTGAAGATATAACTGCCTGTCTTTCCCACTCCATGATGGAAGCAAACTTTTGCTATCTCCTCAACAATGCTGTTTTCAGCCTGACAGGATAAACTGTGAATTGCCAGTTTTCAAACCTCTTTTCTAAAATAAATTGAAGATCTTTCTAACCCGAGAAGCCTGTGTTATGGTCCCTGACAATACATCCAATTATTGAACATTTTTCTTGTCTGCAATATAATGTCTGAGAAAAATTTTATAGTATTTTCTTCATTTTGCTTACATTTTCATTCACATTTTAAATAYAGCTTCTTGTGCTTTTGTTGAAGTTGTCTTTTAAAATTAATATTATAACCACAGCATTTGAAATTGCAGCAGAGCACAAATCCCACACGTGCCTGCTGATTCCACTTTGCAATTAGGATATTTCATGGCTGGTTTTGCTCATCCCCTCTTAGCAGACAGACTAACAAGGCAGGTAAGAAGTGTTTTATAACACTCACATGTGTCTGTAAACTAGACCAGTTGTTCTACAATTACAGTTTATGTCTCCTGAAGAAGTGTAACCCCTGTGTAAAATAATATTTWCTGTTGTACTCCTTACCTTAGGATCTCAAAGGGCTTTTGTGGTGGTCAGGGCTTTTGTGCTGGAGGCCAGGTGCCCAACAAAGCCGCTCCATCACTCGCCTCCACAACAGGATCACATAGAGGAAACGTAACAAAAGGCTCCTGAGTTCAGATAAGGACTGGGACAGGTCACAAACCCATCACTGTCACAGGCAAAACAGACTAGACTTGGGAAAATTGCATTTGTTACCAACCAAAATCAGAGCAGGACAATGAGTAGCAAAAAAAAATGCTAAAAACACTTTCCCCCCACCTCTCCTTCCTTCTCGGGCTTAACTTTATTGCTGATTTTCTACCTTCTTCCCTCCAGTGCCACAGGGAGACAGGGAATGGGGGTCATGGCCAGTTCATCCCAGGTTGTTTCTGCTGCTGCTGCTCAGGGAGAGGAGTCAGAGACCTTCCCCTGCTCCAGCGTGGGATCCCTCCCATGGGAGACAGTTCCCTTTACATGATTGGAAGAAGCCACATATTGGTAGCTCTGGTTTTCAGGGGGCTGAAGGGCTTAAACTTTCAGGGTTTTAAGGGCTTAAACTTYGAAGATACCTGCTGTGGTGGTGGGYCACAAGAAATTCAGGGCATTTGGGGAGTGCATTGATGCAATTTCCTGACAGAAGTGGTCAAGGAGACAAGGAATGGAAATGCTTTGGTGGATCTCATAAATAAGGAAGAGCTGTTTGGAATGTGAAGCTTAGTGACAGGTTTGCCTGGAGTGGCCATGAGATCATGACAGTCAGGATAGTGAGAGTAGGAAAGTGGGAAGAAGTGAAAATACAGCCCCGGATGTCAGGATAGCAGCATTTGGCCTGCTGAGTGACTTCCTTAGAAGATGGAGAAAATAAGTCTGTAAATATTTTCCAAGCATAAGGTGTACAAGAAGGTGACTAGGAAGGTGAAGGTGAAGGAAGTAGCCAGCGTGGATTTATGAGAATCATGTCTGGCCAAAATATTTCCTTTCAGCAATAATTTTGTCTTCTACTTGGGGAGAACGGGAATTTAAGAAACAGCTTAACTTAAACATGAGCAACCAGTGTCAATAAGATTTGCACAAGTCAGAAYTTCCCAGCCTGAGAACAACAGGAAAAAAAAAAAAAAGATTTAAGATTTTAAGCTGGAAAGATTAAGTCTGTTATCATACAGATRTAGACCTTACATTTTAAGTAGAGATTAAATGATACAGGTATTTTCCAATTCTGCCAGTTTCACTGTCCATGCCTTGATATGTAGAGTGGCTTTATCCATTAAATCCTGAATATATTTATTACATCTTAGTAGACCTCTTGGTTATAAGACATGTCAATTCACATGACAACAAAAGTACACAAGGTGGCAGTAGGCACCTGCAGAGGTACAGAACTAGAACGACTTGAGCGGATGTGAAGTGTGCGAGTTTCTAAGAATAGAAAACTTAGGGTGTAAATTACTATCCATTTGCTCTTCCTACCCTGTTTAGCTAACACGTTCAGGTATAAAGAATATTTTTCTTGAGCAGCTACCCCATCGCAGATTCCTTTGTAATACTTTGTATTTTTAAAAAAATATTTTGTATTTTAAAAAAAACAAACCCAAACCAACTTTAGATTAATTAAAAGATGGATCTACATTCTGTGGGAGACAAATATAAATTGATAAATGAAAGTCTTCTATTTAGATGTTGAGAAATAGGTTGTTCCTATTGCATGACTCGAGTCCCATAGATAACCAAAATACAGAAGAAATGGAAATATGTTCTGTTGTATGTATGATGAGCATTTGTCCATCTGTTCATTCTTCATCCTTAACAATGTCCTTTCTTCCCAGGCTAAATAATAACAATGCAAGAGTGGTTAAGCAATGGAAATCAGTAATGCTACTGCTATATTCCCCAAAATAGAATTTCAGAGACAAGAGGAGAAGTCGCCTATCACTTTCATCATCCMCTTGTAAAGATCTGTTTATTCATTAATGAAACTTCATCAGTTAAAATGCAATCCTGAGCAACAATAATATGTTACTTATATACACATGTGTATATATATACACACCAGATAACAGTAATCCTGTGGGGAAATATGAATACATAAGATCATGTGATTTGTCAAGCAACCCTGAAATATCAGGTCTAGGCCTGATCAATGACCAAACCTCACCTCATTCTGGAAGGAGTCTGACAAATTTCACAGCTGTCTTGTGAACTGAAGTTCTCTTCACCTTAAGAACTTCTGCTCGCTAACATTCATCCTTGAGAGAGAAGATGAGAACTGGTATCTCAATCTCCTCAGAAAAGATCTCAGCCGAAAAGATCAGAACATGCAAAGCCATGAGGATCCATGAAGATCCATGAGGATCACAGAGTCCAACTCTTAAGGGAATGGCCAATATTGGGATTGACCCCATGACCTTGGCATTATTAGCACCGTGCTCTGACCAACTGAACTGATCTCAGATATGTTATTTCCTGAACYTTGCATCAACTAGAAAGAAGCCTCCCATTGATAATCTCATTTCCTATCGATGCAATATTGTTTAGCCTTCTTACCTTCACTGACAAAAGGATGCACAAATGACATTATTTTAATTGCATTATAAGCAAACAGCTACAGGGAAAGCCACCTTAAAATGCAAAGAAATGTAAATAAACTGAAAGGCAMAACGTGCATTGATTTTTCTCCATAATAGGACGGATTGGTCATTTGAGAGGGCAATTTTCTGTGAATCCACAAGTAACTTTTATTGCATGGCTGCTGAAATAACTAATCTGTCACACCATTTGCTGTTCTCCTGGGAACCGTGGTTGGTGATGCCAGCTGCAGTCAAAGTTCACAGAAATCCTCAGCAATTGCCTTCTCCCACACTGTGAATCATAGCTGCTGCTGTAGATGTATTTTAAAATGTCTTCACTTTAATGAGCTTTTTAATGCTAAATTAATTTTGCAATTTATATATGTACTCATCAAGATTTCAGTGTAAACATTATTAAACTATTTTTTTTTCTATTAGCAATGTTAGCAGTGTGAGTAACTGGTATTTTTTTAACCTTAGTGTTTCGTTAAGTTTCTCTGCTTGTTTGAAACTACACAAATTAAGGTGAGCATCATTATTATGTTAAAAAAAGTGACAATGCATGTGAAATAGGCTGTTCTGCCAGCACTGGCAATGAACATTTATCTAGAAAGTAGGTTTGGGCAGGGGATAGACTATTCACAGCTCTTACTGCCTTACCAATGGATTTCAGCTGTTCTCCAGGAACCAAAGCTAAGGAAGAATAATAAAAAGAAACGATCCAAAGTAAACAACTAAAATTAATCAGCATTAGAAATAGAGATTTAATTGAGTTTAAAGAATAAAGAAACACAGGGGAGTTCTGCGGATACAATAGCAATATTAAAATATTGCATCACACTTCTACTGAAACTGTCTTCCCTTAACCAAGTGACTGCCTACCATGTCTAAATGTCACTGCAAATACGTTTTCCTCCCCAGTTTATCTTGKTAAGGTTTTGAAAGTACAAGTTATCTGAAACATCAGCTGGTACAATAAGGAATTTTTACATTTTTATACCTAGTGTGAACTGGATTGTGAAGAGAACTGTCTGGAGCTGCAGTACACCCCTGGGGCATTTTCATCAGAATCTGTTGTGCATGCTTTCTAGGTTGAGGTATCTGGGGGTGTTACTCCACTGCCATCRTTAGGATTGGGATTGTTTGCACCCTGGACAGCAAAATCACTGGTTTAGCTGCAGATAAACTGTGATCACAGAATCATAGAAGTGTGGAATGGTTTGGCTTGGAAGGGTCCTTAAAGCTTAAAGTGCCACCCCCTGCCATGGGTAGAGACACCTTCCAGTGTCCCAGGCTGCTCCAAGCCCCGTCCAACCTGGCCTTGGACACTGCCAGGGATCCAGGGGCAGCCACAGCTTCTCTGGGCACCCTGTGCCAGGGCCTGCCCACCCTCCCAGGGAGGAATTCCTTCCCAATATCCCATTTATCCCTGCCCTCTGGCAGTGGGAAGCCATTCCCTGTGTCCTGCCCCTCCATCCCTTGGAAATTGTCTCTCTCCATCTTTCCTGTCGGCTCCTTCAGGCACTGCAAGGCCACAACTGGGTGACCCCAAAGCTTCTCCTCTCCAGGCTGAACAATCCCAGCTCTCCCAGCCTTTCCTCCCAGCAGAGCTGYTCCATCCCTCTGATCATCCTGGTGCCTCCCCTGGACTCGCTCCAGCAGCTCCAGGTCCTTCCTGTGCTGGGCCCCAGGGCTGGGGCAGCTCTGCAGGTGGGGTCTCACCTGAGCACAGGGGCACAGGGGTGGAATAGCTAATTCCAAAGGGAAGTCCAAAAAGGAGATAAAAAGAGGAACTGAGCAGGCTAACTGGTTATTTTCACTGGTAGTGAAGAGATTAAACATGTAACGTGCAAAACAACAAAGAATATTCCCTGTGTAAATGAAGGAATGAGAAAGAAGCCAAAGTAAAAGTTTAAATCTCAGGGTTTGAACCCAGTCTCAAGTCTGCATGGAACTGAAGCTCTGAACATATTACATCAACAATTGTGTTTTTGATGAAAGATGTTATTAAAGATGATACAATTCCTAAAGAATTCTGAATACTTAAATATTTCTTTAAGGTTATCCAGTTTGTGTCTCTGTACATCTGCAGTGTGTGGTTTTTAGGCATTTACAATAACTATTACGAACTTTTTCATGTACTCATTGTAGACAATTCTGGTTGTTTAAAGGGCCTTTATGAGAGCACTTTTAAGTTCTTATTTTTATTACTCACTGAATTTTGACTATAGCTCAAATTGATCAGTTAGAAGATTGTATGTAATCTGCTAGATTTTCCATTTTTCAGAGACATATTTTATTATATTAAGATGAAGTTAACCCAAAGATGAAAGCCAGCAGGCTGGAAGTAAAAACCTCTGAATTTGTATCCTGCTTGTAACAAATTATTTGGTCACACAGAAATATTTTTTCTCTTTTCCTGTATAGAAAAACATTTTTTTTTCTTTTTCTCCATTCTGCTGCTTTGAGATAAATGGGCAGGCAGAACTATAAATAAATATTTTATAAACAACAAATTTATAAAAACTAGATATTCCATATAGGAATTATACTTCAACAATACTGGGATACAATAGTGTGTTAGTGAATTGGATGAAAGGATCACTTTCTACTGTGTATTTTATTCAGCAGAGTTCCTACTATACTGTGTATTTTATTCAGCAGAGTTCCTACTACTAGATTTTTAACTGAAAACAAATTGGGCCATTTACCCTTGTAACTGCAGCTCCTGGTCTTGCTTCGTATTTTATTTTTGTCAAATTTAAAACTGATCTTATATTCCTACTTTAAACTGTAAGACATTGAACAGCTGCCATTTAAATCAAACTCTGCATATCTCTGCAACTAAATTGAGATATGTGTATGTTATAAGACTGCTTTAAAGAGCAATAGTAGTAGATATTATAATAATAAATAGCTTATACCACGCTTAAAAGTAAATCTGAGTTGGTTTTGCAGGACCCTGGCTCATCGTTTTAAAATCTGTGGGACTACTTTTAGAATACTCTTAAAATTAAACACAGGAAAGAAACACTTTGCTCTCTATCTAAAATTTAGGGAAGGAATCTGAACAGAAAGAGTGGATAAGGTGATGACTTAAAAAAAATTATTAGGAAGATTACTAGTTAAGAAAAAAAAAAGAAAAAAGCCTTAAAAATATGGAGGACAATGTCTAGTGAAAGCAAAACTTCTGCAGCAGGAATGGGGTGAGGAATGTTGTATTTAAGRCAAGACTAGAAGTCTGGGATCATTTTCTCTCAACTTCCAGTCACTCAGGAGAAATCTGACAGCAGCAATATTGTTCTTAAGCCTAAAATCTTCTAAGTGCAGTATATTTTTTTAAAGTGAAGACAAAGCAGATTACTCAAAATCCAGTTGATTTGTTCAAGYGTGAATACCTCCCATTTTTAGACTCCCTAAGGATGAAAATACATGTAAGAAGAAAATCACTTAKGCTGAGGAAATATGAAAGCACACAGCAAGATTAATGAAGTTTAAAATCCCTTAATAGTCTAAATATTTAAATATATTAAGTAATGTAAGGGTTTTACATTGATCTCACACAGAAGTGCAGATACGCAGTTGAATGCCTGCCTAGAACATACAGTACAAAATTAGGAAAAAGCAAGCTGATCATTAAAAGCAGACTCAGAGATTGCTGGAACGCCCACCTTAGCTGCGGAGCAAGCGGAGCGGAAACCATCGAGTCACGGCTCTTGGGCAGACTGAAATTACACCTCTGTGTGCTGCAGGTTGGTTAAACAGGGACTTATGGAAGAGTGACACTTTTCTGTGCCTTAATTATGCCTCCCTTGATGGGAGAGATTTTTCAGAGCCCTTGCCTGGACTCTGTAGATGAACGGGACTTTTCCTCTCTTCTTGCTTCCTGATAGTTGTTTATTAAGTCTTATCAAAAGGACCTGAGCCACRGGCATGACTCCCCGTAGAGAATGAGAGAGAAAAGCCGAGTTATCAAGATWACACCGTTCTTTTAAAGGTAAATTACCCAATGAAAACCCAAAACGAAAGATATTTTTACTTTTCTACCAATGTTCAATAAATCTTTCTGTCACATGAAAGGAACTGCAGAATTTTTCACCCAATCCTCTCAATCCACTTTTGCCACAGAACATGGAGTAGTAGAAGAAGAAGAAGAAGAAGAAGAAGAAGGTCTGGAGAACAACAACAATCCTCCATTTTGAAGTTTTTGCTTTTTATCTATTTACTATATTAACAAACYCAACACCTCTAAATTTTCACCCTGTGACAATCTTACATAATGTTCTATCACCTAATTCAYACCAGTGTAGATTCTATTTCTTCCGAGAGGGTAGGTAATTTTCTCCATGGACGAAGGTCAAAGACAGGGTKGTCCAGGGGGGTAGAACCCTTCAAAATAGGCAGAGAAATATTCCCTGCACTTTGGACTCCCACAGAAGAGGTTTAGAAAATGTCAGGAAAGGCAGAGATCCTCATCTACTAATTGAAGAAGATATTAAGAGTTTAAGGCATTATTGCTGGAAGAAAATAAGTCAATCAGCACATTCATTCCTAATCTGTAGATTCTTTAGTATCCTGCACTTGTCTTTTTCCCTGTGCTGCACTACAGATGTGCAAAGGTATAAATGCTATACTAAGTTATTATATCAGGTTTCAGAAATTAGCTTAATAAAGATTAATTCAGTTATATTAGTTTCCCTGAATAGAGGACAATTTAYAGAACCTTACCTAACTGGTAATTTAGAGATAGATGATTTTACTGCACAATTAACTACACGAGCCCTCATGCCTGTGCTCATGTACCTTGCAAAAACAGTGCGTGGGAGCTGATACATTGAAGTTAATATAAGAGATATTAAGGATGGCAGCAGATGGGCTAGTTGTAGAAATAAAAACAAAAATATATTTTTGGCAAAATAGCTTTAAAGAGGTAAGGAGACAAGTAACTTTTACAAAGGTTAAAAAATGCTACACAAAAATTTTGCCTACTTTCTAACAGCTATTTTATCAGCGTTTTACCTACTTCACATGACCTTTGTAAGGCTATTCAGGCCTAAATCTTCCAGTCTGCCTTCTTAAAACACATTTCTTTTGGCTATAATTATTCTTACTGCTCTMCTCAGAACTCTCTTCAGAGTATTGCATTGCTGTTCAGACTATTTTTTGATTATCTCAGATAAAGTCCACCAGTTCCATATAATTTCAAAACAGCCAAAGTCAAGACACACTAATATTTCTTTGCCTGTTGCAAACACCYTTTCTACCCTAGTTAAAAATCACTCATAACTGTCTTTTTAATATCTATCAGGAGTCCTTTAGGTTCAGATGATATGGACTGAGACAGAGAAGGGTTAGAAAATCTCCTAAGGTCCTTTCCAGGTTGTTTTATCRAGATGCCAACAGTCATTGTAACCTTTCCTTCTGATTCATGTGATTGCTAACACCTATTTTATTCTTTTTGACTCGTAAGGAGTTTCCCATGTAAAAAGGCAAATGAGGGCTCTTCTCTGAATATCTACAGGAAGAATTCATTGCAGCCTTTATTTTCACTCATAGCCTGCACTCTAAATGGGACAGGTGGGACAGGAGGGGAGGTGCAAAGTGGAAGCAGATTCTCCATGTTTTAATTAAGACCCTCTACCTCTTGTTCCGCTGTTTAGAACCAGAATAATGTTTAAAGGATCGAATTCTTTTCTCATTATACCTTACAGACCACAACAGAATGTGTTAAACCCTTGTTCTTTCTACTTGGCAYCTGAAAGCCTTTGCATCTTCCAATAATTCTAACGTTTATTTATTCTTAATTATTCTTTTTTAAAAATTTTATTATTCTGCTTTGTTAACAGTACTGTTAGAAAGACATTAGCTGCCTAGAATGGGAACAGAACATAAATTAAAGTCTGTTCTGCCAACAGTTATAAATAGCAATTTAAATACGCTTTGCTTTAAACATCCAAATATTGACATTGATGCAAGCAGGTCACTAAATTCTGAGGTCACATGTGTAACACAAGATTGCATTAAAAAAAATGAACCAATCTCCCAATTAAACAAATAGACATTAGACATAATCTAGCATGGTACATCTTTGATYGGTTTAGTTTTGTAATTTGACAGATGATGCTTTACATGGAAACCTCATTAACAATTGCCAGTGGTTCTGTTTGGAAAGACTAATTTGTACAGATCATTTTGCCTTAATGAGGTTCCATGTGAAGATGAACTAAGATCTGTTGAGCTGGTACATTTTAATTAGTACCTCAGAGCTGGTGCTCCTCTTTGTCACTGTCGTAATTTTTGACTTCCAATACAGATGATCAAATGAGAAAGCATCACTGGGGATGATGAACCCTAGCATCAGCTTTTCACTACAAAATACATTTGAATGTAATTAGATAATTTCTTTCTCTGTGCTATATTCTAGGATTAAAATGTAAAACTTTACTTATTTYGTCTATCCTGATGCTGTAATAATGATTAGAATCTCCTTATTCAAGGCATGGATTGCATGTAAAGGCATGTATAAGGCAGGTATAATGTAAATTATATCTTTCTGGTGCCTTGGGTAGGAAGGGAGACTTCAGAAACTGACCCCTATCATGTCCCATAAGTAACTTTCCAAAGCAACAGAACTAAATGTTTATGATTGTATTATTTTGCTATCACTAAGAAGGAATGAAAGATTTGAAAAGATCAAGATATTATGTGAATTCATTGTGATTTTATTGAAGTTTGTGTTTAAAAGCCTGCAAAAATCTTTTTGATGTCACAAAAAACAAGTAAAACCACTGCAATTTTAATTTTAATTTTAATTTTAATTTTAATTTTAATTTTAATATAAGATTGATGTTTCCTCTACTGTATTTAAGCAAAATTCCTCACGAAATATGAAACGAAAAATTCAATTTTTTTGAAGGAGTCAGAGTTTTTTTAGGCAGTTTTAATTTTGCATGTTTTGTCTCAGTTTTTTGCATTGTAGCAAATTCTGCACATGGTTTGAACAGAACTACTAACACTGAACAGAATCTCTTAGTTTCAATTACTTACTGTTTGGCAAATTTGGGAAGTGCTTTAGCGCTGGCCTTCCTCCAGTTCATGGAAGAAGAATCTGCACTTGTTTATAGTCTTTTTGCATTGGTCTGAAGTTGAATTAAACCAAAATTTCAGTACTTATGTGTGTGATCAGATCTGCTGCTGCCCCAGCAGGACTGAGAGTTTCAACGCTTGTTGAAAATCCTTGGACCAGATCCTGTACCTTGGACAGTGCAATTTATGCTCTTCAGGTACTGCTAATGTTAATCCAGAATTCCAGGTCAGATTTCTGGCTCTTGGTATTGTTGGTCTCTTGCTTGAARAGATTGAATTTAAAATATTACAATGTATAAGTCAATGTATATTTGTTTTGGCTTGAAATCTTTTATGCAGAGGACAAGGTGCACCATTATATTTACTTGAGGTGACCATTAAAAACCTAACTCTTTCATAAAAAGAGAAATAAAAAGCTGTTTTCCCGATACATGTCAACTCTTCTGGTTTACTGGTGGAAAGACCTGCAATGAGTCTTTGATTTTTGCTCCCCTGTTTCAGTATATGGTGGCATATAGTGGTATATTAATAAATTGTGTATTTAGGTTACAGGTAATAGTGGATTCAGCAATTCAGACYGGTTGTATATATATACAACTAAAATATCTTTTTTGGCCTATTCAAAAAAGATTTCCTAGAATTTACTCTAGAATGAAAGTAAAATTACATCAATGGAAATATAAACAGGGAAAAAGAGAAAATGGTAAATAGGGAGAATCCATGCGGYGAAATTTAATAGGGATTAAATTGCCATCAACATTTACAAATAGTTTTTTAATGCAGATGCAGGTTCCTTTTTAGCTTTTCTTTAGTTCAAGGACTTTCTGGAAGTCATCAACTTAATAAAGCCATTTGCTAGATAATTCCAAATTATTCTCTTGAAGAGGGATACTTCTCTATTGAATCCTGTAACATGCCTCAAGAACCTACCATAAAACTAAGGCCCATTTTATCTCAAGAGGGGTTTCCGAGGAGTACTTTCTGCACAAATATAAAAGCTTGAAATGATAATAAATGAGGTGAAATGCACAATTCCAGGATGTTTAGGAAACAAACCCTGACAATCACTTAAGTATTTTGTGAGAGCCTTTTGTTTCATTCACAGAAAAATGGAAAACAAGCAAAAGAATTTCTGATTGTTTAMTTGCATTATGATCCCTTTCACAGCACTACAAAACCTAGTTTTCAAAGAAAGTGTTTTCTCCAGTTCTCCATTACAGTTTTCCTAAGCACTGCCATTCAAACAGTGCTTCAGGAATGTAGAATTCAGGATGAAAAATCCAGTAAATTAGGGCATTGCAAAGCAATAACAGGAAGAGTAGATTAAAACTTTCAGCTTGAAAAAGCAGCTGATGCAGTAATAGGAACTCATATATTTCACACGTTCACCTTGAATGAATTTTTTTCATCCTGTTATAAAAAGAATAATTTATATCCTCAGTTATACATCCTGATAACTCCTATAGCTAAAATCTCCACATTCACATACACACAAATTCTTTGCTACTCCCAGTTTACTTCAGCAATTCACTTTTCACCAACTTTCTTTGAGTAGTTGTCACCAAAAAGCTATGAGAGCATGAAAGTTTTCATGCAAGGATTTGCCATTTCTCCTTTTTTAAGGTCACTGTTTGCCTTAGGTTTTATAAATTTTTTTCTCTGTTTTTTTACCTTTCAAGAGTGACTAATCCTCTTTGCTCTCTGCTGACGTTCCTCAGGCATATTTTTTTTTTCTCAACATGATAAGGCTTGATTTTGACATTGTTTTTCAACAACAAAGACAACTATGGGTGATATGCTTGGATCAACATTTTGGGAGTTGTTGTTTTAAAACCTTTGAAAGAGTTTAATTTATAGCCATTTAGTTTACTAACGCTCACTTCAAAATTATGTTGGTCATACCTCAGTTACCCAGTGTATTAGATGTGGATGATAGAGTGAAAATGTAATTAATATAATTTATTATATAATATAATATAATATACATAGTTTAAGATATATGAATATACTCAGTATATCTACCTGTGGAAAGTCTTGTTGGCAAATTCTTTGAGAAGTATGGACCAGCAGCCAGTGAAATTGCCAGGCACAATGCAAGGGTATATTTTACAGTGCCCCTGGGATGGAGATGCAGCCTTGTGCCAGGAATTGGGGTTATGGGTACTTGTGGTCATAGTGAGTTAAATCTGACTGTATCATTATAGAACAGAATTATATTATTATTATTACAGTCAACAGAATTTCAGTACACAGATTTCAATCCAGTCTCTAAACATATTATGCTGAGCATGGAAAAAATAAACAGCAAGAGACAGCCTCTACAAGAAGGACTTGAAAACCCATCGAATAAGAAGATCACAGAATCACAGAACCACAGAATCAATCAGGTTGGAAAAGACCTTTGAGACCATTGAGTCCAGCCTATGACCTAACACCATCTYGTCAACCAAACCATGGCCCTGAGCGCCACATCCAGTCTTTTCCTAAACACCTCCAGAGATGGTGACTCCACCAACTCCCTGGGCAACTCATTCCAATGCCCAATCACTCTTTCTGTGAAGAACTTCTTCCTAATATCCCGCCTAAACCTCCCCTGGCGCAGCTTAAGACTGTGTGCTCTTGTCCTGTCGCTGGAAGGGACCACAGTGGTCCCACCTCCCTGCTCCAGCAGGGCCATCCCAGACCACGTGGCACAGGATTGTGTCCAGACAGGTCTGGAATATCTCAGTGAGGGAGACTCCACACCCTCTCTAGTAAATCTGTTCCAGTGCTCGGTCACTGCACAGGAAGGAAGTTCTTCCTYRTATTCAGGTGGAACTTTCTGGACATGAGTTTCTGCCTGTGGCCTCTTGTTCTGTTGCTGGGCACAAAAGATGTGTCAGCCATGCAAGACAGAACGATGTCTGGGGACCTGGTGGAGTTCCCACATCCAGCTCTTTCTGGAGAACTGCAAGTCCCCTGAGTCCCAGGAGTGCAGTGTATGAAAAGAAACAGAGAACACACAGAAAAGTGGTTTTAAGTTTCACAGATTTCCCTTAGAAGAACTCTTACCTCTCACAGCTCCTAGTTCTCCTTTACCTTCAGTCCTTCTGCTCTGCACACGCTGCCATCCTGCTCCGTGGCAGCCAATGTTGGTGGCAGTGCTTTGGCTCTCCATTAATGGGGTCAGATCCACTTGGCTGCTGTCTCCTTTCCTGTCACCCAAACTTACACACAGAAATTGCTGTGCCATTGCTTTGGCCCCAGGAGCTGCAGGGTGCCCTCATGACAGGACACCATGACGTGCTCCATCGTGCCCACAAGCCAAAAAGCCCAAAAGCCTGTTGCTGGTGACCCTGAAACTGGTATAAACACCCCAATGTGCACGAAAATCACAGTCACAGGAGTACATGGAGTCTCTGCTCAGATATGTTGAGTGACAGTCACTGGAGGGAGATATGGAAGAGAAGTGTTGGGAGGAATGGGGAGACCTCTGGAATGGGCTTAGAATGGAGACGTGCTCTTGGAAGGAGGCAGGAGAAGCCCTGAGGGACTGCAGCTGTGTGTGACCCATTGTGTCTCAAGGTGTGCAGCCCAGAGACTCATGCTGAAGGAAAGGAAACATGTAAGAAGTAAGGGTTAGTGCAGAAAAATGAGGTGAACAAAGTATGGCAGAAAAGAAACATTACAAGCTGATCCCAGCCGCCTGCACTGCTTTTTGCCTCACCAAAGAAACCAGGACATKCAGCAAAACCACAGAAAACTGAGGCTGGAAAGAGGGCAGGAAAGACTCCTCTTGCTGAAGTCTCTAGGAGGGGAGGGAAAAATGTTTCTCTAAATGCCTCAATTACTGTTTATCTGTTTTTATTCCCCTTCAATCTTATTTTTTTTTTTTTTTGTGTTATTGTCTACTTTTTCATCAATTCTCTTTTCGTCACTGCCTGTGCAGCATTTTGCCTCTTTCTTAAATATTCCTGCATTTTTCTAATGGGGCTGAGCTTTGTGCAGTGGTTGCTCTGCTGTGCACTTGAAACTGTCCGAAATAAGGTGGAGCTGTCTGTGACCAGCACAGGGCAGCCCCCAATCTCCTGTAACAGAGACACCACTGCAGCCCCCACTGCCAAAACCTGGACACCCAAATCCAACCCAGTGGCACTCAAAAGGCCTCTTGATAGCTCTTCTTGGAATGTCACACCTGCTGCTTGCTGCAGAGAACAAATCCATAACTTTTCACAAATTGGCGTCATTCTCGTCACTAGCACTAATGAGGCTGCTTTAAACATTCCAGATTTATGATTCAATGTGCTTGAACACTCTTCTTCTGAGAGTATCTTAAAGGCCTTGATCCTGCAAATTAGCGTGAGTTCATTGCATCAATGTGCCAGTGCAATAAAAATGTAAAGTTCAAATAAGCAGAATATTAATTGTGACAATATCAATAAATTGATGCTTTTTGAATTAATTTGTCATTGTAACTGTCTAGCTGGTGAGATGGATAAACCAAGCTGCCAATAGTTACCTTTGCTATTTCTGGAGAAAACCACGTGAATTTTCCTCCATGCTTCGAATCAGCATTTGAAAATTGGAATTAAATAATAATAACCATTTGAAAATTGAACATCAAACAATGGAAGGGAAAGATGGTTTTGGTTAATATGATTTTCACTAGAAAAATACAGAGCAGTAAATAATTTATAAAGATGTATAGACTAAAGTAGCTAAAATAAATGAAAACGAAAAGAGAGAGTGGAGAATGTGCAACCAATCTGTTTCTTCCCTATGTCCCACAAGTTCAGCTTTTCAAAGCACTTTGCTTTTTTTTTTAAATTAGTTTTCTGCCCTAAAAGTCAGTGTATGCTTTTACTGTAAGTACTCATGAAAAGGCTTTTCTCTCTTGAAGAGCTGGTGAGACAATCTAAATAAAAAACATCAAAATATTACATAAAATCTGATCTCATTATTATCACAAATTGTTTTGTAGGACAGTTCTAAACAGCACCTGAACTGTACTTCTACGTTTACTGAAATGCCTCTAAATCCCCATTTTTCAGACTTCAAACTTCATCTTCCTTTCCAGTATCTTTAAGCTGAAGGAGGGTAGGGTTAGATTAGATATTGGGAGGGAATTCTCCCCTGTGAGGGTGGGCAGGCCCTGGCACAGGGTGCCCAGAGAAGCTGTGGCTGCCTCTGGATCCCTGGAAGTGTCCAAGGCCAGGTTGGACAGGGCTGGGAGCRCCCTGGGACAGTGGAAGGTGTCCCTGCCCATGGCAGGGGTGGCACTGGGTGGGCTTTGAGGTCCATTCCAACCCAAACCATCCTGAGGTTCTCTGGTTCTCTGTTTCTGTGGTTCTATGATCTCACCACAGTGTGATTTCAGTGTAGTGACAACTTCTGAAAATTTGCTTGATAATTCACGTTCAGTCCTATGATTTCTTTACTTCACTTGCACCAGGATGTCTGCCTTTTATTTCTCTCCTCCTCACTTTAAAATGGCTGTTGTGCATTTGGCTCTAACATCTCAGAGGTTCAGCAGGGATGTGAGGTTATTTCTCTGTGCAGGGATGCACTAGCAAGGGGAACAAAAGAAGAAAGAAGCAAAGGCAGCTTCTCAGCTTCCAGTGGATGATTCAAATGCTATCTACAACGCCATCAGAATGACAAGTTGGTTTAGTAACTTAATGTTCTGGGACAAACCGTGAAAGTGAGCAACAATCCAAACTGAATGGCAATAACACTACTGAGAGATCTTCTGCTCCCCTAGTACAGCTGTGGTGAAGGGCTTTTCGAAGCCTATTATATTTTATTTTATTTTATTTTATTTTATTTTATTTTATTTTATTTTATTTTATTTTATTTTATTATTTTATTTTATTTTATTATTATTTTATTCAATTTTACTTTATTTTGTTATTATTTTATTTTATTTTATTTTATTTTATTTTATTATTTATTTTATTTTTTATTATTATTTTATTTTATTTTTAATTTTATTTAATGTTATTTTATTTTATTTTATTTTATTTTTTTTTTTTATTTTTAATTTAATTTAATTTTATTTTATTTATATCTGTAATACATCTACCCACACTAATATATCTTCCACATATCACTTTTTAAATGCTTCTAGTGCTACTTGAAACACATTGGAAGTCTGTTTAATGTAATTCTTACTCACTTCTATACCCAAGCATTCCTGTAATGCTTGGTAAGAGTAAGTCTGCTTTTCATTGACCCTGTTCAACCACAAAACAGTGATGATCTGCCTAYAGAGTGTTTCAATCTGCCAGGATTTCACCTATGAGASATGAAACAGCCACTGGAAAGGAATGAGAAGAAGACTGAGATTGGCAAAAGCAATCACCAGATCCCATATTTAGGATTGTCTTATAAATATCACCAGTATAGGTAGAAGATTTTAAMCTATCRTAATCAAATTAATCAGAAAAACAARTCTTCAATGAGAATCTTAAATGTRTAATTGTTACTGATAAAGAACAAAGCAGTTGTCTGCTTGGTGTGACAGAAGATTCTGAGTCAGTGTTCAAAACACCTCGACAGCATTTCTACAAGTACATCAGTACATGTCAGACAAACCCTTCTCAAAACACAGTCCAAAGGGAAATAATCTACTCTGCAGTWTCCTATCTAAACGTGCATAATTTGGCCTTGGATATAGATGACCTGGACATGAGGGCTGGGGCAACAATGCAGTGTCTAATGCACCTAGACACAAAGAAGAACACASTGACTTTTGGGCTCCTCAGTGCTTTTCATGTAGAGAAAATAGCTCTCGGTGGTCCAAACCCTGCTACAGCTCCTTTCCATAAGCATCCAGCAATATTTGAAATGGCAAAGAGGTGTTCTGGAGGAACCCAGAACTGTCAGGGAAGTCACATCATAAAGAACAGACCTTTGCACGTGCCATCATCATCTCTGGCTCCTGCACCAAGAGTCTCAAGAAGGGGATCATTAGGCCTTGCAGTGGGAGTTTAGGAAACTCTCCCTTCCCAGTTTCCTCTCCCTTGTTCCAGTGCCTGTGCTTGGTCCTCCTGCACGTTGTCCTGACAGAGTCACAGGGTGTCTGCATGGAAAGCTAGGGCTGGGTGCGTTACAGGGTGCTCCAGGACAGGACAGTTCAGCCTGTCAGACGACACAGACATGACACAGAAACTTCTCAGGGCATCTCTCAGTATTTCCTTTCCCTTGGGATATCACACAAATCCTCGATGGCTGTGCACTGTTGCCAATCGGTCAGCAACAGGAGTTTTAACTTCTTTGCTACAAATGGTACGTGTACTCAGAAAAAGATAGCACAGGGTGAGCTAAACACTGTCTCAGTGGAGATTTAATATTGTTCATAAACAACAGCAGGATGCCTCAAAGAGAACACGAGCCCTGAAAAATCCATCATTAAGATCACAATAGAAGCTAATGAATCCAACAAAATGAATCACTTCAGAAACTTTTGGGAGAAATTAGGTCCCATTATGTTCCCAGATCCATAAATCCAGAGCACATTTTCTAATTGTGTGCCAGTTGCTCTGTTCAAATAATTCAACATCACTCTCTGACTGTAACCAAAACTAAAGCAGATAAGAATCTGACCTATACCATTCCCCAGATCATACCCTTAAGTAACATCCTTTATATAGGATGTTAGCCCAATTCTTGATTCTCATTAAAAAAGGTTATTAAAATGCAGTGAACAGTGAATTATCCTAATAAATCACAATTATACTGATTATACTGTCACTATTAAAATAACTGTGACCCTTTGTTGGAGTCACATTATACTGAACACTCAGAAACGTAAGCCTCACACAACATGAATGATGATAGCATGGCTAGTAATGATACCTTGACTATTAATCAGCTAGGTGAATTAAAAAATTAAGAAGACTGATAGGAAAGAGCCTAAATTAAAATTCTACTGTATACTCTTATGTTGGTTTTGCATGGCCTGGTTTTTGGTAGCAGGGGGGCCATGGAGGTGGCAGCTGTGAGAAGCTGCTGGAAGCTTCCACCATGTCCAGCAGAGCCAATCCCTGATGGCTCTGAGGATGGACATGCTGCTGGTCAAGGCTGGGCCAATTAGAGGTGATGGTAATGCCTCTGTGATAACAGTTTTAAGAAGAAATCAAAACAAAGTTTGTGGTGCAGTTTTAATTCCAGCCAGAGTACGAGTGAGAACTTGATTGGAGAACAACATGCAGGCACCAAGGTCAGTGGAGAAGGAGGGGCAGGAGGTGCTCCAGGCACCGGAGCTGAGATTCCTCTGCAGGCTGTGGTGAGACCATGGTGAAGCAGCTG